>CM055114.1:5032594-5166542 GCA_029204225.1 Diphasiastrum complanatum
TTCACATGGTATCAGAGCTTCATGCTTGAAGAGGTGAGAGTGTATGCATTAGATCTTTAGTGCTTTTGCCTACAGGAACTCGGATTTGGGAGAGGGATTCAAACTCGCTGAGAGACAAGCTATCTGTGGATCATAAGTGGATCAAAATGAGCCTGATCTACTCTAGCAGAGCCCTGTATGAATAGAGAGCTCACACGTGTGAAATCATTTCTCATTAATTGAGTGCTACTTCTCTAGATTTGATCCAAATTTGATGTTCTATAGTTTGTTGGATAGATATTGAAGAGTAGAATGTGTTTGCTCATGTTTCTATATCAATTTGATTTGTTTTTTTTTTTTTTGAAGAGTTTTAGGCAATCAGAGAGTTTGAGTGAGTACTCAACTCATGGGATATGCCAAAGTGAGCACACATCAGATCTTTTCACCATTTTCATCATTTTTCACTGTCAATCAAGTAGATTGGATAGAAGTGAGTATTCTGAGGTCTTAGACTTTTCATTTGACACAATTACTGTGTTTGAGTTGAAAGTAAGTTCCTAGAGAGTTTATCAGTACTTTGAAACTCGTGGGAGAGATAGACTTTCTACTTGCATGTGCTTCTTTTTTGTGACTGAAGCAAGATCCAAATTCAAGATAGATTGGTTTTCTATATTGAGAATTTGTTCTCACATCTGTTGCTAGATTTCATAGAGTGGATCAACATCAGTGTTAGATCCTAGATTGAGATAGTAAGCAACATCCTTTCAGCTCCATTTTTTATCATTACTAGAATTTCTCATAGAGAAGATGTCTTCATCTGGTTCACATTTCTTGGAGCATAGTGAGAGATTAACATCTTCCAATTATGCAATGTGGAAGATCATAATGGAATCATTATTGATTCTACAAGATGTAATGGATATTGTGAGTGGAGCTGAAGAAGAACCTGCTGCACCTAATGAAGCTACAGCATTTCACAAAGAACCAGAATTGTCCTTCATTTCATAAAAATGAATGTAACCAATGAAGTGTTAAGAGAAATCAGTACATGCACCACTGGCAAGGAAGCTTGGGATACTCTAAAAACAATCTATGAAATCAAGAATACTTCTAGATTGCTTACACTTAGAAACCAAATATTTCTAAGTTATCAGAGAGTAGATGAAAGTGCTTCATCATATGTCAGGAGAGTTAAGGATCTTCATCAAGAGTTAGCTGGTATTGGTGATGCTTTTAAGAACACTGAACTTGTTCAATAGTCCTAAATGAACTTAGAGATGAGTATGACAATATTGTGCAGACTTATGTTGTTAGGGAGAATCTTGCATTCTTGAGACACTGCAAGGTGTTCTCATTGCTGAAGAAAGCAGGCAAGAGAACAAGATGCTGAGGATCAACAAACTTTCATTGAAAGATAATGGAGGTGACAAAGCACTCTTCATCAGAGACAAGTCAAGAGGCAAGGGCAAAGGACAACAACACTTCAAGAAGGACAAAGCCAAAGAGGTGGTGAGGATCAGTCCTCACAAGCTGCAACATCCAATGGCAAGAAGAAGCTGTCAAAGATCAAGTGCTTTTTTTGTGGCAAGAAAGGACACTATGCATCAAATTGTTTCAAGAAGAAGAACCAATCTAAGTAGGCTAACCTTACTAATAAGGATGAGTGTGAGGGTGTTGAGAGTGAAAGAGAGGATTCATTAATGATGTCTACTTTTTCATCTTTTCCTTTAAGAATGAAGAAGTCTGGTGATAGATAGTGGGGCTAGTTCCCATATGTCGAATTCTAAGAACTCTTTCACTAATCTCATGCCATATCTAGGTGCAAAAAGATCAATCTATACTGCTAATGATGTAGAGTGTAGGATTGAAGGAATTGGTAGTATTCCATTGCATGCATCATCATCAAAATCTTTTTGCTTACATGATGTACTGTATGTACCTAGATTGACTAAGAATCTCATTAGTGTAGGACAGTTGTTTGATAGTGGATTGGATGTCAAGTTTCAAGTTGACAAGTGTATAATCTCAAGAGAAAATGAAGTTATTGCTAGAGGATCTAGAATTGGTAAGTTGTACAAACTAGATTCTAGGGAGAGTGCTAATATTTCAGATATTGCTTATGAGACCAAGGTTCTTCAGGAGGATCTGTGGCACAAGAGATTGGGTCATCCCAATTTCAAAGCCATGCAATCTATGGTCAAGGAAGGAAAAGTTGTTGGACTACCAAAGACACTGTCAAAGGAGCTTCTACCTTGTGAAGCTTGTGTGCTGACAAAATCACACAGAAGGCCTTTTTCTAGATCAAGCATCAAAACAAAGCAACCATTTGAACTAGCACACTCTGATGTTCATTTCTCATCAACTAAGAGCAAAGGAGGAGCAAACTGCTTTGTTTCCTTTGTTGATGATTATACAAGATATTCTTGGATCTATATGCTGTCTTCAAAAGCCATGGTCTATGATGTTTTTCTTACTTTCAAAGCTTATGTAGAAAAGTGATTTTCTTTCAAGTTTAAAAAGTGATAGTGGAGGAGAATACACTTTCAATAAGTTTAAAAACTTTTGTGAGAGAGAGGGCATTCAAAGAGAGTTTTTTTTGTTCATGTACTTCTTAGCAAAATGGAGTTGAGAGAAAAAATAGAACTTTGTGTGAATGTGCGAAAGCCATTAGGCTAGAAGCTTCTCTGCCTAAAGAATTTTGGGGAGAGGCAGTTGCATGTGCAAACTATCCTTGTAATAGGCTTCCAAATCTTACAATAGGAGGAAAAACACCATTTGAGATGTTGTATAAGAAAAAGCCTAAGGTAGATCATCTTAGGATTTTTGGTTGTGTATGCTTTGTGCATGTGCCTCTAGAGACTAGGAAGAAGGAAGATCCTAGTGCAGTTAAAGGAATTTTTGTAGGATATGTATTCACTAAAAAAGCATACAAAGTATATATTCCTTCTACTGACAAGAATGCTATTAGTAGAGATGTGATCTTCCATGAAGATCAGAAGTTTAACTTGGATGATGCACAGATCAAGGAGTCTCATGAAAGATCAATCATCAATCTTGATGCTGCTCAAGAGGTGGTGAGGCCGAGGCTTGAGGAGGAGCAAATTCAAGCTACCACACCAAAAAGATCTACACGAGCAAGATCAGAGCCAAGGAGGCTCACATATGATGAAGAAGGAAGGCAAGTGGAAGGTGAAACTTTCTATCATGCTCTCTTCATATCAGATGAAGAGCCTAAAGATGTCCAAGAAGCTGTTCAATCCAAGATGTGGGTTGAAGCAATGACCCAAGAGTTTGAAGCCTTGATGTCAAACAACACATGGGAGCTTGTGGAGCCACCAAACAACATGCATATAATTGGATGTAAGTGGGTTTTTAGAATCAAGTATAATCATGATGGATCTATCAATAAGTATAAAGCAAGACTTTGTGCCAAAGGCTACTCACAGATCAAAGGTCTTGACTATGAAGATACCTTTGCACTAGTTGCAAAGATGGTAACAATCCAAATACTTATATCTCTTGCATGTTTTCACAATTGGAGTATGTTCCAGCTTGATGTTTCTAATGCATTTCTCAATGGTCACCTTGAGGAGGAGATTTACATGGAGCAACCTTCAGGTTTTGTGAAAGAAGGTGATGAATCAAAAGTTTATCTTTTGTTCAAAAGTCTCTATGGACTAAAACAAGCACCAAGGTCTTGGTATGCAAGGCTCAACTCCTATCTCATATCACTCAGATTTTGTCTAAGTGAATATGACCCTTCTCTGTATTATAAGTTTGTAGATAACTTTGTAATTATTCTTCTCATCTATGTAGATGATATCATTCTTTGTGGAAATAATGAGAAGCTGGTTGAAGAAACTAAGCATGCACTTGGTACTATGGTTTAAGATGCAGGACTTAGGAGTTCTTCAATATTCTTGGTCTTGAAATAGATTTTTGGAAAGTTCATGCATTTATAAGCCAAAGTAGATATGCACTTTCCATGCTCAAGAAATTCCAGATGGAAAATTGTAAAGGCATAGATACACCTATGGAGCACACTGTAAAAGTTCCTATGAAAGATGATGAAAAATCCTTTGAGGACATCACTCTTTATAGGAGTCTTATTGGCTCACTTATTTGGTTAACAGTGACTAGGCCTGATCTAAGCTTTTGTGTTCATAAGCTAAGTCAACACATGCAAGATCCAAAGTTATATCACTGGCAGTTGGCTAAAAGAATCTTGAGGTATATATCTTCTACCTTAGATTATGGATTATTCTACAAGGGAGAAGATCTGACTTTGATTGCTTTTTCAGATTCAGATTTTGCAGGAGACAGGTTGGATAGAAAATCCACAAGTGCTTACACTATATTTCTTGGAGGGAACTTGGTTTTTTGGCTATCAAAGAAGCATGCAACTATTTTCTTATCATCCTGTGAAGCTGAGTACAAATCTCTTACAACCACAACAAAGGAGGTTTTATGGATCAAAAGGCTACTTTTGGAGCTAAAGTGTTATGCAGATGAAGATCTTCCAATTATCAAGAATGACAACATTCTTGCTCAAGCTCTTGCAAATAACCCAGTTTTCCATGCAAGGAGCAAACACATTGAAGTAGCTCATCATTTTGTAAGAGCAAAAGTCATTGGGAGAGAGATCTCACTGGAGCATGTTGATTCTACAAATTGTGTTGCAGATCTTCTCACCAAGCCACTACTCAAGAATGTCTTTATCAAGATGAGGTCTAATCTTGGCCTAATTTCGAAGTCTATGTTGATAGGAGCATAAATTATAAGGAGGAGTTTGAAGATTATTAAAATATTATCTTCCTATCTCGAGTTTGGGGCCATGTCCATGGTTATCTCCATTAAAATTCATGTTGGACATAAAAGGTATGTGAATTGAGCACATAACTTTCTAGTATAGGTCGGATTTGAGTTAGGTAGATTCAATTTTGATGACATGTAGAAGTTTAGATAGCATGCAATGTCATATTGTATGCATGCAAGCTACATGCAATCAGTGCATGCAACATGCAAAGTGGTTTCTGTGATCTACACATGTCTAGGCAGTTTTATGAGTTGACATGTAGTACATGCAACATCCATGCATGCAGTTACACATGTGGATCTCTAGTAGGTGAATTAGTTTAGTAAAGTGGACTTTCCATGCAACTCCACTGTAGGAATTTGAGTCTCTCTCATGTAGGGAAAGCTTGGCATGTTTTGCCATATTGTGAATAATGAGATTTTGGTGTTTTGGACTCATTCTCTCTCTACTTGAGTTTTCCATCATTGATTTTCTCTCTCTACTTGAGAGCAAGCTGTTTTTCCCATAATGAGCACTTCGAATTATTTCTGACATTCAATTCTCATAGTGAGAAGTTAGATTTTTTCATCAGATGTATGCCATTGTGCTCTTGTCATAAATTTTTCAAGTATACTGTTCTCTGATCAATCTTGTGCAATCACAATACCTCAATAAGGTCCTGTAGTGTGTGTGGTGAAGTTCACACATGCTAAAAATTTCACATGGATGATGTAGCAAACTTGATAGATCTTATCCAAAGTGGATATGTATAAGTACAATGAGCTGTCCCACACGTGCCGGATGCAACTTAGAGAGAGATTATGGTAATTGTATACTTGATCCATGATGGATCCATTGTGAACCTAATGATGAGAAACATTGGTTTGTGAAGCAATCTTGGTGTTTCACTCTCTTTAGCACTTTCTTTGTGGATGAATGCTTACTAAATCATAAGTAAACTATTTCTCTATTATCAGGTCGTACAGTAGCTATACTTCACACATGTGAAGTCATGGATAATCATTTCTTGATTGTTCTTGCTTGAAATCACAAAGATTGTCAAGTACAAGCTATATTTGGCAGCTAGTCTTGATATAGATCAAGATCCCAAGCTACCAATCACTCTTTGTGATCATTTGTAGATCAAATTCTTAATCTTTGAAATTTGACAATGTAGGGCATATTGCAAGATGGTTACTATTATTGATCGAATTCGACTTTTGAATTGTGTTCGAAAAGGAAAACAACATTATCTCGCTGACCATGTTTCAAGAATCAAATCCACGCCAGTTAGTACTAAGGTGGATGATGAACTTCCACATGCTGCATTATTCTATGTAGAAGCAATACCCGAGTGGGCAGCGGAAATTGTTGAGTATTTGATGCTAGGTCAACCTAATGACTCCTTGACAAAAGTACAAAAGAGGCAATTGATTCATAAGGCTCAACCTTATCAATTGATTGCGGGACAATTGTATCGTCACGGAATGCATGATATTCTTCAAAGATGTGTTTTACCGCATGAAGTACTTGTTTTAATCATGTTTTCACATGATGGAATGGGCGGAGGACATTTCTCTATAGATATCACTGTTCGCAAACTTTTGCAATCACGGTGTTGGTGGCCTACACTTCATAAAGACACCAAAAATTATATTCAGTCATGTGATGTTTGCCAACGAGCACGATGTCCTACGCGGTAGAATCATGACCGCTTACATCCGGTTTTATTGCAAGCACCATTTGAGAAATGGGGATTGGATTATGTTGGTCCTATTCATCCTATGACACAAGGATCTCAAGCCAAATATATCATCGTCGCAACTGACTATATGACCAAGTGGGTTGAAGCCAAAGTTGTTAAAGTTGCTGATGCAAAATCTACGGCTAAGTTTTTCTATGAAAATATCATTATCAGATTTGGATGTCCGATCGAGAATGTCAATGACCGTGGTACACACTTTGTTAGTCAAACGATAAAATGTTTGTTGAAAGATTTTTTCATTACACACCGGTTTAGTACTCCGTATTATCCCAGGGGTAATGGGCAAGCTGAATCTTCCAATAAAATTCTCTGCACTATTATGACAAAAACGGTTGAAGTAGGTCGTTCTAACTGGGAACATAAATTGCTTGCAGCATTATGGGCATTCAGAACCGCTTATAAGAATAGCACAAATCAAACTCCGTTTCAACTGGTTTATGGTCAAGATGCTATCATGTCGATTGAATTTTTAATACCATCTCTACACATAGTAGCAACAACGATTGGATGATGACAAATCCTTACAACTGCGCCATGAAGCTTTGCACACTGTTATGTGAAACCAGATTTATGGCGGTTAATGCGTTAGCAGCAGAGAAAGCTCGCCGTAAGGCATGGCACGATCGTTGATTACACAAAAAGGATCTGAAAGAAGGAGATCTAGCACTGATGTATGAAACCAAGCTGATCAAAGGAAAATTGAAGTTTACCAGTGAAGGACCATATAGAGTCAAAGAAATTTTGAACTATGGAACAATTATTCTGGAACATTTGGATGGAAAACGTTTTGATACTCTAGTGAATGGTAGCCGACTACGTAAGTTTTTGTAGCATGTTCCACCAGTTCAGCCAGCATGATCCGAGACTATGTTTTCTTTTTCTTGTTTTTCATTTTTTTGTTTTCACTATTTGCTTGATATTTTCTTTTGGAAAAGACAATAAAAAAAAGGGTCACGGAAATACTGATGAGCAAAAGTCAGAAAAGTCATCAGAGTGGAAAAAAAAGGAAGAAAAGTATTTCAGAAGATAATTTTTGATGAAAAAATGACTTAGAAAATTACTGTTTCAGTCATACAGTACTGGAGACCTTCGTTGAAATTTCAACAGCAAGATCCACCTCAGATATACCCATACCGAGTTGGGCGAACGTTCTTTTCACCAGTTGGTACCTATTTTGATCTTAGTTAAATGTTTAGAATTATATCATTTTGGGAACTTTCGTCGAGCATCTTTTTGTACTTAGGAACCCTCACAGACATGCCAGATGGATTTAAAATGCCAAATTTAGGTCGACTATAGGTTCAGATCCTGAAAATTTACATTTATGACAGTACCTTGGGGGAAGGACGAACCTTTGCCAGAGACCTGAAAAACCTTTGCCGGATAGGTTCAATGCTTCAGAAACCTTCGCTGAGATTTTTATAGCATATTTTCATAGTATGAACATGCCTGAAAATTTTGGTCCAGAACTGAATATCCAAACTAGTACATTGTCTAATGGACCCTCCAAATCAGCCTTTAAAAGGGCAGAATTTGATTTCATTTCTCACTTGTGCTAGCGAAGCTCTTGTCGATTTTATTAAGTCTTATATTGATACTACCAATGATGTGTATTGGACAAATGACGGCTATCGGTTAGAGGCCATTAGGGATCCTATCATCCATGCAGTTGCTCAGGTCCTTAATAACTTTCTGATGGTTGGAAACCTCAAGAAAGATCGCATCTCTTCCCAGATACTGCATAGGATAGTTGAGTCCCAAGCCAAGTTAGCCAAGGCCCCTCTAGAACCATATAACTAGTTCAAAACCGTCTTCGAAGAGCTCAAACGAGCTATTAAGAGCAATACCAATCAGTAGTTTGTCGTTGGCCAGTTATTGTCTCTCCTTGCCACCTCACATCTTGACAATAAAATCCATGGCTTCAGTATGGATTCTGTGCTCTCTATTTATGAAGAGGCACCGACTGAATCATCACATCAGGCATTGAGTTCACATAGTCGACGTCATGTACGTAGCAAGATCGTCGTTCCAGACTCGCCTCCCGTGACACGTCGTCGTACTAGGCAACCAACCCCATCTGCGCTTCCACCCCCTACTACAATTTGCACTGAGCTATCCATTCCTCAATCCACTGATCAATACCTTGCCTCTGCTTCCTCACAGGGTCAGTCTGTGACAATTGGATCTACCATTTCAATCACAGCTGCCCAGGCTACCTCTTCCCCACAACTTCGAGCTATTTCGTCAAACACCCAATCTTTCATGGATATGTTCGATGATTCCAACCCACTGGGCCCAGATGAGATCTTTGAAATGCTCAAAATCCCAGGTCTCTTTGAACTCCAATCCCTTGAAAGAAGATTCGAATTGTTCCATGATACCACTACTGGATTTGATGATACTTTCTAGCTTGAATTGCAAGATCAAGTTGAAGGGGGACCAGACACCCTCAGGGTAGGACGTGTTGTTTCTTCACCAAAGCAGTTTGATGCCATAGTGCTAGAGGGTTTTGAAGTAATAGATATCTTTGAAGAAGAAGAACCGGCCACACACCAGAGGCTAGTCAGGACAATTCCTACCGGAGCTACTCCTTTGCTCCTGCTGCTACTGTTCCAACTATCGTGAATTCTGGTGATGCAATGGATCTAGTTTCAAACCTTGCGCATGTCATCCAGACCATGATTGATGAAAAGAAAGACACGTACAAGTGCATAGCAGAATTGGAGACGGAGAACACACTGATTAGCTAAAAGGTTTTGCAGTTAAACTGTGAGTTAAAGATTGCCAAACAACATGAGGCAAAATCTGTAGCTAAGCTAAAGAAGGCCAACCAGTCTGCCCAACAACTAGAAGATTACGTGGCCAACCTTCAGAATGCACTGTTGACAGCACAAGACAAAGTGGACAAAGTGGTCCAAGATTCAAAACAACAAGTCTTGTTGTTGGCAGGTCAGTTGGACTTAACAGAATTGGAACGCGAATGACTTCAAGGTGAATTGGATGCAACCACTCTTGAACGTGATTCCTATTTGCAGACCCAAGTGCCTGATCGCCCAGTCACACTGGACAAGATCAGATACTTGTTCCAAAAAGTTGAAACCTATCATACTACATTGGCGAGGTTTCAAGAAAAATTTGACAAACTCAAAAGGATGGCAACCATTGAGCTGGACAAGACAAAGGCAATTATTAAGGATTATGAGAAAGCAGCCAGTCAAGTGTTGGAAGTCGGGCCACAAATCCCAGTTCCAGTCATGCCACAATTCTCCCCTCCACACTAGGAAGAGACATGAATAGATACCGGGTTAGATGCATGCATAGACCAGGGTGGAGCACCTGATATACCGCAGACAATGGACACCCAGTCTGCTAAAGCCGGTCTATATTCATCAGGGGTCAGAGTATTATTTACAAAACCGGTCACCATTGAGGACCAAATTCAGAATTTTTGTACACCAACATCCGCATATGTTCTCAAGGGGTGGTTGGGTGATCAAATTCAAAATGTCTGAGATAGAGATCAGAAAGGAATTGGATAGGTTACCTGCATTGGGAGAGCAGCCGACATGCCGCACAACCATTTTTGAGAAAGCTCCATATTCTATTACGAGCTATGTTGCCAGCCCTTGCCAATTGTGGGTAGACCCACATTATTTGCCGATGCCGAGACGCAATAAATGGAAAGATTTGGGTGTACCAGATCAAGTCACAATCCACACCCCAAATTGGCCCATCATTCATCAAGTTTATAATTGACAAATACCTGTGGATTTTCTCAAAGCCCTCCAATTTTATGGTGCTGAGTACCGCAACTCACCAGACCCAACTATGCAGCAATCGGCTATCTTTGTAAATGATTTGCCCAAGCTAACATCCACTGCTACTAGATGGGATGATTGCCTACCACCCTTGGCATTCAATCCAAATCTTCCAATGACATCCGATAAGGTCCAAGACCAGCTGCCGATCGCAAGACTATATTATCGTGCAGCCATGCTAGGAGGTTCTTGGGAATCAAGATTTTGGCCTGGATAACTTCCAATTGGATTGCTGGAGCCAATAAGTGTTTTTTTCCACACAAACACAACTTCAATACGGAGCGCCTGGAATTCATGGAGAAGGTGCAGTACCATCTCATCAACGTACGACGTGAGCAGAACCAGAGCCCAAAATGAATAATCTCACGAGGTGTCGTGGGACTGCCACCAATTTTGGTGGGGGATACTGTCGGAGGGTTTGCAGATCCCAAGGCAACCCTAACCCTAGTTAATAAGCGAGAGGGATTTGGCACCCTATGCGTGTAAGTCCAACCCGATAATCACATAGTTATTTGATTAGTTACAAGTCAATAAAAGGACTTCAGGCCTTTTTGCGGGACTTTTAATGTCGCAGGCCTAAATGTCAAGTTAGTGAATAAAGTTGAGACTCCCACCAAAATTGGTTCAAATTCAATTTCAAATGGGTTCCCTCCAATTTTGAATGGTTCCCACTCTTTTTTAAGTTTGGATAGTTAAGGAGGTAGAAATGGACCAATAGGATTTTGAGGCCACGGTCCTCCTCTCTACTATAAATAGTGCCAAACTCGAGTTTGAAAATCATGTTCATATCCTCATTTCAATACAAGCTGATTGGTTCTCTTATGGAATGGATTTGTGAATGTCCTTGCTCTCTATCACTTTTCCTCCATCTCTCATGCTTTTGTTTTATTTGCTAATTGTTGGATCTGATTATTATTGGAATTGCATGTTCTTATGCTTTTTGTGAGAGAGAAAGGGAGAGAGAGAAAGAGTAAGCTATCTTGATTGTGGAACATAGTGTTAATGGTTTTAGTGTTAATGCTTAGGGTTAATGGATGTTAGAGTTAGATGTGGATCTTCCATTCATGCTGAATTCTGAGATATGCTATCGCTCTCATGGGAACAAATCTACGCGTGACAACTAACTTCATCTCTTTGATGCTAGAATGGTTAGATCTTGAGTTGAGGATAGGCAAGGAAAGAAACCCACTACACTCTACAAGTATCTGTCACAACATAACTTTATGTTTATGTTCACTGACTAGGTTAAGTGCACCAGATAATCCTAGTAATTAGGAATATACAGTAGATTCATACAAGATTAATCGTGCACACATGTGAATAATCTCACTATGACCCAGTACATAAACACATTCTTATCTGACAGATTCCTTCAGAATCCACATATGTTACTCACATATCTCGCCGAGAATCTTGTAACTCAGCTACTAAAGAATTCCTATTTCTCATGAGTAAATAACATATTCGAGAAATCTCTGAGATAAATATATATTCATTCTCACCAATTTTTCAATCCAGTCTACCTGTAATAACATAATTTGTTTCTCTCAATCAACCTCTCCCTGATCCTAGTACTCAAAGTAAGATTAGGTTGATCTAATACAGACATTATAGACTCAAACTCTAATCAAACTTACTCCTATTCCAATTAAAAGGGAATTAGTAACTTTTGACCTTTCACTGTACTACTTATGGATAACGATTCAAATTTTAAACCAATTGTAGTTCCAGATTGTTCCACACAATCTCTAAAGAATTTTTCTTATTCAAAAAGTTCCAATTTGGTATCTTACTCTGAATCTAGCTGAAATTATTTTCAGAAAAATCTCATTTCTATACCACAGCTTGTCCTCTTCCTAAACTATGCAACTACCCACAGATCCTTAGATAGAATTTTATCCCATCACTTCACCCTCCTTTTAAAGAAATTATCAGTTTCTATAAAAGTTAACTGGAAAGATGATACATTAGAGGACTTCCAAGCACTAAAAGGGTCATTTGTCAAGATGCTTTTATTGAGTATTCAACTATTCAATGTACATGTGGACCAATAAAATTTTTACACCTGTGAAGGAATGTAACGTTGTTTGTCGGTCTGAAAAAATTTGGAGTTTCCCGGTAATGTTTTTGTACATTTCGAACCTCCCGATGGGCAGGGTCTGGAGTTGTGATTTGACAATACTTGTTGCCCGCAAGACTCCTAACTGCCCAACTCTTAAAACTTATGGTTAGTAGTAATATATTTTGAGCAATCCATAGCTAAACAAACTTACATGTTTTAAAGAGGGCCAACCTGCAAAACATCATCTACAACAACATCAGCCATTAAACTACGGATGAGTAGAACAACAATAGATTTTCTAGACATTTTCGATATTTTTATAGAATCATATGCAAGATGTGATCATTCCAATGGATTCTATGCGAAGAGTAGATCAATTTTGCTTTTTACCTCATCTCCATCCGAGTTCAAATAAAAAAGTTATGGCTAATCAAAGATTTTGATGATGTGGCTTATCGCCATGACGCAAGAATAGACAAGTTTTTTTTTTCCCAGAATGCAAATCCTTGCGTGGTGGAGATATTCCACATCATCAAATGCCATGTCATCAAATGTTTTTCTTGTACTTTAAATCTTTGATCTACCATAACTTTCTTATCTGAACTCTGATAGAGATGAGGTCAAAAGCAACATTGATCCACTCTTTGCATTTAATATGATGATGTGGCATATCACCATGACGTGAGAATAGACAAGTTTTTTTTTACCAGAATGCAAATTCTCGCATGGTGGAGATATTCCATATAATCAAATGTTGGGTCAATTGTGTACTATAAATCTTTGATCTACCATAATTTTCTTCTCTGAACTCTGATAGTGATGAGGTCAAAAAAAATTGATCTACTCTTTGCATAGAATATGATGAAATGTTTGTATCTTGCGTATTATTCTATTAAAATTAAGAGCTTGCATTTTCATTTCATAATTGAGTTCTTTTTAATTTGCATTTTCAAATTTGAAAAAAACATAAAAGCAAAATTCAGACCCAACTTCAAGTTCTCCCTTATTTTAATAGTTTAAGGGAAGAGGATTTGAACCTCTACAAGGTTAAGCCTTGTCTTCCAAACCCTTAGTCCTACACAAAGGGGTGGGTAATCTGATATAGACATTTGCAACAAAGTCAAATAGAACTTATACCACATCATCAAATATCCGTACATATCGGAACCACGCGAAGATAGACAAGTTTTCTTACCAAAAATGCAGGTCCGTACATAATGGAACCACGCGAGAATAGAGAAGTACTCTTACCAAAAATGCTTTTCATCACGTGATAGGGATATATCACCTCGATAATTGCTTGTACATATTAGTACCAAGAAAAAGTAAAATGCGGGCTTGTTTTTGTTTGAAAATTTGGAGTACTCTCTATTGCCTAAATCCCATATCAAAATCCAACAAAGTAAAAAGGATTTATAAATTAATATCAAAGGGAACATCTTACTCAACCAAGAAACTGGAAATATTAGTACATTATCTACAACAATATTATCTATTAATCTAAGGGAGAGTAGAATAACAATAACCCTGAACTCTGCAAAAATCAATTAGCACCTACAAGAACAAGACATGTAGCATCAACAAAAAGCTGCAAACGGAGCCCACATTGCTAAACTTCCTCACAAAGCTCCTCAAAGTCATTCTCAGGAAGACTCACAAGTATTCGACAAGCTGACATGCAAATTAGTGTGACAACGTGACTGGAGAAATCTAAAAGACTAGAGGTTCTATTTATGTAAAACTTTGATCTACAAATATTGATCATGGGCTTTAGGAGTTGTGTATTCTTTTACACAAAATTTTGGAGGGATTTTCTCCCGCTTGTGGCGTGTGCTTTGTTTCTTGGCAACATGCTTTGTTTCATGCGCACTGTTAATATACTTCAAAAAATGAGCCAGCCACACAGCTTAGACGGTGGGCAACACCGAAAACTAAGAAAACGAGAAATTGTTTTGGTCATTTTATCATTCTCTCTCTAACATTCTCTTACTAAGGCACGATTTCTTATACCCTTTTGCAATCAAAAACTCCTCAGTATGAAAATATCTAAATCCATGAAAAGTCAATAATAAGTACATTCCATAAAAGGAATCACTCTATTACAAACGTGACTTTTTCTTCAAATATTGTCAGCCCAAGTGACAGTAGTATCATTCCTCTGAAATCCAATTATGCAAAAGAGATATTCTAGATTTAAGAAATCGAAACACGATCACCTTATAATTTATCTGAATTTCAAGTCTATTCACACAAGTAGTAATTTAAATGACATAACAGTCTTTCAGAAGAATAACTTCATGCTGGAAAGAATCATATAAACCAGTCTGATGTCTAATGTTCAAGAAATTACTAGGAAACAAGAGATTGATTAAAAAAACAAGAAATAGATTTGAGGGTTCCCGATTTTGTAAATAGTGAGATACCCATTGGGATCCGGATTAAACCTCAAAATTTTCCAAAATACCCCACATTTAATCAATGGTTTTTGTTTTCATATTGCGACTAGGTAGTAAAATACTCCATTGATAATCAGATCTTTACAGTCCTAGAATTAAAATTATTCATGTCCCATACCACCAGATCTTCCTTCCAGAAAACTCTTAACCACCTTATATGATATTCTAGAGATCCACAGATCCATTTAGATATTATCCTTTGTTCCCAAACCATTTAATTGGATGACTCTTATAGATATAACAAATCCATACCTGACCTTGTGATTTAAACAGAAGAATTAACATGGTTCAACATTACTTTCTGATCCTTCCAGGTTAGTGATAAGCTTCGAATCCCTACTGATTCAAGAGCATCAATTCTAGGGACAAGCTTCTATCATCTAACAGATCCAATGTAATCCATGTATTAGATTCAACTTCTAATATCACAATTGACATCCAAAATTGTGGACTACTCAATGGTTACAAAGATATCAGTTATGAACTCAACTAAATGAATTCTATCCAAGAAATTAATATCTGGTCTTAAGCAATTATTCCCAGGGATTATCGAAATCCTAACTGCGAAATACATTTCTCAAACACACTTGCTACCTTTGATGCCCACTCTTCCTCCCCCCTTAGGATTTTCAGCCCCCTGAAAATATGTTTTAGCTAAGAAAATGTAAACAATGAATTATTGGAGGAAAAAAGTCTGAAACAATTTCATTTCTATCCTATCTCTAGGTTGAATTCCTGATATACAAAAATCATCCACTAGTATGAAAAGACAGTACTAGTTTGATCTTCACCATAGGATTTAACCAAGAAATGAAATCAGCTTTTTTACTTTTGATCAGTTTTTATCAATTACAATTTTTTCCAACAAAATTGGATTGGTGTTCTTTTTTATTGACCGGTTTGGCATTACTCTGTCAATATTAACAAAAACTATCCAAACTCAGAATATGAAATTACATGAATGGAGATCCTACCAATAGGATTTATGTAACTCTTAAACTGTATCCGACAAGATTTCTCTGCCCGGATAAAGAGTTCTATTACCACTCATTTTGTCTAGTCATCTCATATTGTGTGACAATTTTTTAATTTAATTTTGACGAGTATCTTGCACAAACTTTCACTTGACCCATTTCTAATTATTAGTATCAATTAGAAATATATTTGATTCAACAGAAAAGGAAAAAATTTAATTTTAACTTTCAACCTGGGAGTACCATACTCCAAAAGTTTAAATGTCACACAATAAAAACTTCTGGCAGATTCCATGTACATGAGTACAATGTTTTTTGCGGTTCCTTCTTTCAATTTTAAATTATCTATCACCGGGAAATAACTTAGCTTTAGTGAATACACGGTGACTAACTCTGACGAATAAACTCAGTGTAGTGAATTCACTAATCTAAACACATTCCATAGATAATGAAAAATGACTGAAATTTCAATTTTTTTGAAAAAACTCGATTTTTGGCTCAATTTACGTAAGTCGAAAATTCTGACGAAAATATTGTTAGTACAAAAGGCAATCGAAATCGAAAAATCAAAATATTGTTTGATTCCTAATGCCACTAAACCAATTTCCAACTGGCATGCAAAGCACACTACATCGATCACCAAACGCCATTACGGAATTTTTTACGTATATTTCAGTTTTGCAAAATTTGTCAGCCAATATCCCAAATTTGTGACCCAACCGTCAGAGCACATGCGTATGGCCACTCAAATTGACTGTAAGTCCCTCATGCATGTCAAAATCACACTCAAAATCAACATGCAATCAATCCATGCAAGCACAGTACCACAAATTAGGGAAAAGACTAGCATGCAGTCAGAATAATTATGAATTTTGCCAATTTTGCTCACAAAGCTGCCCAAAATTTCAAACGGCCTACAATGCACCAAATTAGGCAGTATAAAGCACAATACGGAGGGAGACCAAGTGACCAAGATGCTTGCCAAATGAGTGCTTCCATTCTAATCAAATATTCAATTAGATTTTATCATGAGTCAATTCCAAAATTCTTTGTTGAAAATCCACAGACTTTAAATGTTGCTAAAATCCATTTCTCTCAAAAGATTTTGGGGTTTATGTAGAATTGGCCTAGAAAGCCAATTGGTGATGTTTTTTTGGAGCTTTTTCTTGTGTAGCTCAAATCTTATGTAGATCTGAATTTTCCAGCAAGTGTACTTTCATTTTAGGGATCCTTAATTATGAAATTAATGATGCATTCCGGTCCTTTTCATGATTTATGATTCTAGACTATGTTTTGGTCAAAATTGCTTGCCTTTTATGTTTTTTGACTCAAAATTGATAGTAAGAACACAAATCCAGCAATATCAGATCAATTAGATGGCTATAATTCGGTAAATTGGTTTGCATGTGCTAGAGAAAGAGTTGCATGTCATGAATTTCCACTTTATAGTGGAAAAACCGGAGAATAGTCAAAAATCATCATTTTTGCTTGTTTTTTTTTCATAAAGTTGGATAGTAGGTGGTCGTGAAACACCATGCAAAGCTTTTAAGAGTTGAACCAAAGTATTTTGAACCTTTCCTTGAAGTTAGAGCAAAGAATTCCATGAGTAAGGCTTGTAGAAGGTAAAAAAAGACCAAAAAGTAGTTTATTTTTATTGCTTTTGGGGGATGGATTGCTCCCAATCTATAAGGAGATCATGATCAGACCTGTAAATTGATGGTCAGAGACTTATGCTCCATCTCCATCAAGTTTGAAGCTATTTTGACTTCTACAAACCAAGAAATCTTTGTTCTCAGCCTATACTGCTTCTTAGGACCAGTATGAATGCTTCACGAAAGTCTAATAGACCATTTAAGACTGTTGGTAGCATCACTTTTGGGCTCTAGAGGAGGTGTTTGCATGTTTTTACAACATATGGCTTGAGGAAGTGCACCCTACTACAGATTTTCAGACGCTCTGTTCTCACATGTGTGAAGCCTAGGTGGCTTAAGGTTGGAATACCAATCGGGGGGCCATTATCAAAAAGGATTGGGACATTTGATTTTGTGAAAAATTGTCAAAATCTATCTTGGTATTAGTTTGTGAGTAAAATTCACACGTATGGAACATGTTCCCATGTGTGTAAAATAGTCAAAATAAGTTTATTATGTTGACTTTAGGGGTGTCATATAGTTTTCTAGTCAAGCATCTAGGTGCCATTAGTAGATAGGGCCAAATTTGGCTTTAGTGGTAAAAAGTCAAGTACACATGTTTTTGATGATTAGGCCAAAAGTCAGTTGTGATGTACCTTGAGCTAGTTAGGTTGCTTACAAGTGCCCAAGTTAGATTTGATGAGTGATCAAGTCAATGTGTTGGCAAATAGTCAAGGGTTCAATCATAAGTGAGAGATTTGATGTATGGGTCCAATCAAAGTCAAGAGATGTTGCACCACTCATCCAATAGGATTAGAGAGTGTTTTCTAGTTTTGTTAGCCATTGTTTCCTATCAGCCTACAACTGACAGGAGGTCTACCTACTTCTAACTTCTCTGATCTGCAGTATAATATTAACACAATAGTGATGTACCTGCTTGTCAGTTGGTACATCTACGACCTGATCTCGATCCTACTATATTGGCAAATAGTGAAGGGTTCAATCATAAGTGAGAGATTTGATGTATGGGTCCAATCAAAGTCAAGAGATGTTCACCAGTCATCCAATAGGATTAGAGAGTGTTTTCTAGTTTTGTTAGCCATTGTTTCCTATTAGCCTACAACTGACAGAAGGTCTACCTACTTCTAACTTCTCTGATCTGCAGTATAATACTAACACAATAGTGATGTACCTGCTTGTCAGTTGGTACATCTACGACCTGATCTCGATCCTACTGATAATGGATGCTCAACTTCGATCTGGATCTATCAGATTTTGGATTCCTACGTTCTATAGTCTATTTTAGATGTTTCTTGAGTGCTTACAGATTGTAGATTATTGCTACACTAATCTAAGTAAGAACAGGAAATGGAATTGAAGCTACACCATTTGGAAACATCAGAATCAACAAAGCCAAACAACTAAAATCCACAATCCTACAAAGTGCTTACTACAATTATCACTCAATAGTTGTAACAAGAACTCCTCAGGGAGTCAAGCACCAAGCAACATCAGATCAGAATGGTATTGATCTACCACAAGGCCTTGCACATCTACCTAATCTTAATCACAAATCCAAACCTTAAAGGGGAAGAATCAACAATAAACATGTTCATACACCAGTACTCAAACTTAATGCATGAAAATGGAACATAGAAGGAAATGCAAATAGGAAGATCTTCAATTAGCAATGTAACATCATTTTCGTACAATATCTAGTGCTCTCAAACTCGTGGAGGAGGCCTCTATGTATACCCACGAGCTGGTGAATCCAATTTTACAATACTTTGGATTCTACCACTTACAAATGAGTGAACCTCAATCTATAAGAATTTGAGATCCACCTCTTACTTAGTAATAGGAGGTCTCTTTATTAAAAAATCACAACTTAAGTTGAGATAGTCTAAATTGCTAGCTCCCACATGGCTATCCATCTTTCGGGACTTGCCATGGGGCTCACAACTGTACATTTAGCCTGGCACTTATAATTCTCATGCTCTCAGACTCGGCTCTCAACTTCATTTCCACTGGAAGCCCTTTGAGTGGAGAGGTTCTGCATCAACACCTCTGGGCATGGCATCGCTAACATTATTCTCCCCCTATGGTGTTGTAGGTCCCACTGCAATGCTTCAACTTTGACACTTGGTTCTTGGAAAGGCATGGATCAGTATTTGCTTGCGTGAAACCAAGAACTTATTGACTTTATTTTTGGTGCCTCGGCAAATCTTCAAGCTTCAATAGCTTTTTAGGACAGCCTCGCATAACTGAGAATCTCTTGCTTTTCCTTGTCGGCTTTCCTTTTATCAAGAGATTTCTTGTAACCGACCTTCTTTCTGATGGCTTCAAATGTAATAAACCTCGTCTTTGCACCCAACGGAATAGGTCCTACATATGGCTTCATTCCGGATATGAACTTATTTCCATACCACTTTTCGATCATCTACACATATTGGTTGGAAGTAAAGGCAACTCGGTAGTAAAGTCTCGCCATCATTAAATGTGCATCTTCCGTTTGTAAGGGCTGATTGACATCCAACCAGATGGGTGGTAGGCCTTTATCCCAGTAGCATTCCAATGGCGTAAGAAAGGCTATAACTAAACAATAGTTAGCGCTCTCTTGGACTACATTATCTGCACTGCCCGTATAGCTATATCCAAACTTGAAGAGTGCATCTTGATACTTTACAAAAGTTGATCTGGGATCAATCCCTGGAATGATAGGCCAATTGATTTGTCGCTCAGCTGGCTTTGTTTTCTCCCAAGAATCCCTTCTTTTAACCGGCACATAGTAGGGATCGGTCCTTTTTCATCTTGGTGCAGTCAGGTATTCTTGTAGCTGCTCGTCGTTATTCAGCAGCATTACAATCCTCCAGGAGGGCTGTGGACGTAGGGCATTCACGAGGTTGATGAGCTTTGGATATTCTTCAAATGTTATTTTCTTTGCCCCCCCTCACTCTCCCTTCTTGTAGGTCTTCTGAAACTCATCAGATTCCTTACGATCATCATAGCATCTTTTGATCCTTTCTATAGATTTCTCTAGCAGTTTCCTTGAGGGTCTTGCCAAATAGTCATCCAATGCGGTGGCACTCTTGGTATCAGGAACTTTTGAAGTAGAACCCTCGGGCTTCGATCCAACTAAGGTCTCGCTCTTACTCTTCAAAGGAGATGGAGAAAATCCCATAGAAGGCTGCACCATCTCATTACATGGATCTGGGGTTTGTGGAGAGAGCCAACAGGGGATCCTTGATACGGCATGCCAAGACCAGCACCTGGTTGGTTGGTGGATCAGCTTTGCTCGGGTGCTCTTGTATCATCATTATGGTCATCTTTTTTCTGCACTGATACGCCTGCGTCGAGCTTACAGGACGTTCTCCATAAGAGGTCCATTTGTTGCTTTGACAAGAGAAGGTCTTGTTGGATTTTGTTGACGCTTTCTTGGAGTGCTGACAGCTTCTTACTATTTTCATCTTCTATAATTTGCTTCAGGGCTTCGTGCTTTTGAATCAAGGAGACATATTTCTCCATCTTTACTGCCTGTATAAAGTAAAACTTTATCACACAGTTTTGTCAATGTAAAGAGTCGATTTTAAAGCTGGCATTGATAGGTACTATCGTCACACAAGTCAGTGGCATATGCTAAAGTGACGTGTAGAGAAGGAGTTAAAAACTCTACTGGCATAACATATACCAGTTCAAATGGTGTTTTCCAACCCGTGGCTCGCTTTGGTGTTGTTCAATATGCCCAGACAGTAGAAAATAATTTTGTTTCCCAGTCAGATCGACTTGTTTCTACTATCTTGGTCAAGACTTTACAAATCGTTTTATTCATAGACTCAGCTAATCCATTACATCTAGGATAGTACGGGGTGCTCTTTTGATGTATGACAAAGTAATGCATTAGTAAATTGTTGATTACTTCATTAAGGAAGTGAGAACCTTGATCACTAACAAGCTCGATTGGACAGCCAAATCTAGTGATAATGTTTTTATAGTGGAAGCGTGCTATAGATTTTGCATCTACTTTGCGCGTTGCTCGAGCCTCTATCCACTTGGTTGCATAATCAGTGGAAATCAAGATATATCGAGATTAGGTGCCACGTGCTACTGGACTAATAGGTCCAACAAAGTCGATACCCCATTTGTAGAACGCTTCGCTCCACACATGTGAAACTACTTTGGTTATGAATGTATGCTTGTAGATTTGTCTCCTTGCCTTAGAATTTGACATTGATCTTGGATTTCAATCAATAGTTGATCTATAGTGCAAGAACAAAGCTTAGGAGATCAATTTCACATTAGGGCATTCCCACACGTGTGAATTTTCAATTTTTTTTAAAAAATTAAGCACACAACAATGGAATTTATAGAACAAGGAGATCTCCTTGATAAAAAAAATAACAAGGTGGTCAGATGTGATTACGAAAGGCCTTGCATGTTGTTATGATTTGTTGTTATTTTGTACTAGCTCCATTTTTGTTGTTTATAACAAAGGAAGAATTGATGTATTAATAGCCATGGAACAAGGGTTCTTGCAAGATTGTTTGGTAATGTGATAGCAAAATATGACTGGTGGACTAATATGTTTCTATGGTTTGAGATTCACAAGGAAGCAATGAAGTGTTTGTCCATATTTGGTACTCTAGTTGAGTTTGATAGTTCGTTCAGTGGTTCAATGCATGCAATTTGGAATTTATACGAAGAGAATAGTTTGTTGAGTGTTTGGAAAGGGGCGGAATTACTTAATGCATCTATATTAAAATTGCCTAAGTATTATAGATGGAATATTTGTAGCAATTGTTTTAAGGTTTGGAAAGATATTGGAAGGTTTGTATACGGTGGCCTATACAGATCTACTAATGTGTATTTCAAGTCTTGTGTGATTGCTAAATGTAGCTATTATGAATTCAGATTTTTTTACGATGATTTCTTTGTGTCCATTCAATGTTAAAGACATTTTCTATAACAATGACCAACCGTGTTTGCCAAGAAAAGTTATGGAATGAAAGTTCTATTCAAAGTGTTTTTCAGGATTTCTTTCATACGTTTCTTGAAGGCATAGTATGTGAGATGCCATAAGATTGTAATCTGCTATGATGTTTCTATGATGTGCATGTAATGATATAGTATAGTTGAGTGTTTGTATTGCTTTGTTTTGTATGTTTGGAATAGTATTACACAAATTCACAACGGTTAGTAAGCGTTGGATTTATGCATGTATGTTAGGATGAAGTGGTCGTAACAAATAAAGGCTTTGTTTTTCTTTGATTCTAGACAGTGCAACATATGTTCGGCCATGGTGTTTGATTCTAGTGGGATCAACTGCCATCTTATCAAGAGTGAGTCCTTGTGCCCAGTGTATTGTATGTGTTGTAGTTGGTTATATTGGAAATTGTATTGTAGTGAATTTATTGTTGATGTTTGGTCCAATTTGAACTTCTTTAACAATTTGACATATTGGTGTCCATGTATGTTCAATGTTTTCTACGTACAAATGTTGGTGTTCACTGCCTCTATGTTAAAATTCAAATACAAATGCGAAATCTATTATAGAACCAAGAATGCAATGATCTTGGTGAATCAACTTTTTGGACAGTTCATTCGATGATTGTAATATCTTGCACAAGTAACATGATCATGTCGAATAAGGTTTTGTATATTGCTTTGTTCTAAATGCAGGTGCGCATCTGAGTTATGAACATTTCCTAAGTTGTGCAAACACATTGCAAGTTCTGGCCAATGTTATTCAACACTAATGTACAAATAATGTTGGTGGCCCTAGTTGTCTTGACTGACATAGCCAATGGCCAAGCGCACAAATAGAAAGGCCAAAGAGGGCGATGGCACAATAGGAGAGATGAGGGAGGAACATGTGCCTCTAAAAGGGGGATGGCATTATGCTTGTTACAAGCTTGTTGGAGGAGGGTAAGTTAAGTGGCCTTTTAACATCCTTTCACTCTAATTTTTCACAAATTTTGGTTTTCTTTCTTCTTATCTTTACCCAACCTAATTTTTGCATATTTTGGTTTTGGTTTTTTGTAAAGAAAAGACCTGCTAAGAAGAGTTTACAATTTTAAAGGCTAGGGACATAAACTGGTGAGGTTTCAAACTCTTAAGTTATGCAAATTTTAGTTTTGGTTTTTGTAGGGTAAAGGCTTTCTGTTTTTGAGGACCTCAATCTTCAAAAACATAAAAACCTTTGCCCCGTGCCTTTACCCTTCACGAAAGAGGGAAGTGCATGACCCAAAAAACATAACACTTGACCCTGTGCCTCTTAAACCATATGTAAAATATCGCCTATAATTATTTCTCGAAAACACTTAAAACAAACATACATAGCTTATGAACCACGTGTGTTGAATGAAGAGTAATTTAATGATTTGTAGTGTGATAAGAGCAAAGGCTTGTGAATTTACGCCCCAAGATTGAATTTCTATGATTCACATGTCAAGATATCTTGTGATCATTGTTTGTTATTTTAGTTGAACAAAATTTTGTAGGACACCGAACAAGTTGAAATCCCCCTTTCAAGGCCTATTGTTGCTCAGATGAAATTGAAAGGTTCTCAATCACATTGTTGCTATTTGGAAGAAGCTTCAAGGCTGATGTTTGGCAAGGAGTTTGAAGGTTGTCCTTCGAGGCTGATGTCTTGGACCTCAAGATGATTCTGTATGAAGAATAAAGTTTATGACTATATTATATTGTGACGAATGAAACATGGGATTTAGTATGATTACTTCAAGAAACAACTTAATAGGGTGTAACAGGTATTAGACAATAAAATTCAATGGAAATGGTTCAATTCACAAGCAGAAAGGACAACTAGCAGCAAAGTCTACACACAATTCAGAAGCACTCAGAGGCTAGTAGCAAAAGTCCACACACCAAAAGAAAGCAATGACCATGCATTTTGCACACATGGCAAAGATCCCACCAAACAATTATTGTTAATGTTGGCTATCTAAATCAACGAGACCTACAACAAATGGACTTCAAACGTCAACTTCTTGACTGCCATCTAGAAGAAGAATTACAAAGCAAGGGACTAGTATAGTAGAATTCATATACATTTTCAAAAAAAAATTCGAGAAAGGTAAAAGTTTTGTCAAAAAGGAGAAAGCCATTATGTTATTGTGTTTGTCTATGTGGATGATTTTGTCATATCAAGAACCAACAAGAATATAGTCAACAAAATCAAGGAGCCATCGAAGGAGATTGGCATGAAGGGCTTAAGATGTATGCACTTCCATTTGGACAACCAGTGATGTATTTCAGAGAATTCATGTTGCAGCGGACAGAATAGAGAGATAGCATAGCAGAGAGAGAGAGAGCGGGAGAGATATGTAACTAACTACATTCTTATTAATTGATTAACGAGAGGAGCAAGCTGCCCATACGTAGAGAGAGAGAGACTTGATTAAACTTTTGTTTGTTCTGCACAAGAGATAATTGCCATTTATGTCTTCATCATGGATTGTCTTTAATGTCAAGTGTTATTGCCTCGCACATCAACCTGAGGAGATGAAGAGGCAATATAAAGTGTCGCACATCAACCTGAGGAGATGAAGAGGAGGACCAGGGCTTGACTCTGACATCTTCCTCTTTTCTTTAGCTTAGGTAGACATAATCAACAACAGGACACGCTAACTCTGGCACATGTAGGAAAGTCTTTACGCAGGCTCTAAAGTGGCTTTCAGGTAGGCAGTATCAGACACGGAGGAGAAGGATTGATCGCTGGGAGGTAGGCTCTGATACCATGATGTATTTCAGAGAATTCACGTAGCAGCAGACAGAATAGAGAGATAGCATAGCAGAGAGAGAGAGAGAGAGCAAGCGAGATATGTAACTAACTACATTCTTATTAACTGATTAAAAAAGAGAAGAGCGAACTGCCCATACATAGAGAGAGAGAGAGAGAGAGAGAGAGAGAGAGAGAGAGAGGGTCAAACCGTCATGTGACGTTTGGGGACCCTCTCACTTTAACTAGTTATTTAGTCATGTGAATGCGCACATTATTGTTCTTAACAACCAGATCTTCAATTCCCAAGAAAATATGCATAACAATCATAAAAGAGGTTGCAACATGTTGGAGTGCAAGCTCACATCTTCACCAATTGATGAAAGTGCAAAGTGTTGATGAGATGTTACATAGTGTGGGCAGTGAGCCTATTGTGTTTGATGACTATAAGATCAAATGTTTCTTATGGAGAGAGAGAGAGAGAGAGAGAGAGAGAGAGAGAGAGAGAGAGAGAGAGAGAGAGAGAGAGAGAGAGTGTTTAATACTGAATATTTCTTATGCAATTGGAGCTCTAAGCTGATGTATGAGTAGATCAATAGAAACACATGATTCTTAGGTATGTTAAAGGCACTACAATAGTACTAATTATATATGTAAACATATTTTAAAGACTATGAAGCATTGATTGGGCCGAAGACGTTAACTCCACTAATTCTGTATTTATTCTTGATTCGAAGACCATCATGAAGTAAAAAGCAGCCAACCAAAACAATGATCTTAAAACTGGAGCAAAATAGAGAGCTATCACAAATGCTGCCTGCAAGGGGGTATAATTACCAAAATAATATCTCTAGATTCAGCAATTTGCGTCTACCTTGAAGAATTTGCTCATACTATTTAACTTCTTAACAAAAGTACAAAGGCACAATCTTTCATTCGGATGGAACAAAGTTGTATCCAACTTGACAGGAACCCAATATTTCACCCTGAAACAAAAAATGTGGATAATAATTTCCAAACTGGCAAAGTGGACCTTGTGTACTATGATACAAATAACCAACCAGTAGCTATTTTCACCGAGAAATTTAGCAAAGACAAATTTAGAAAACTTGTGGATTCCCAACAATTATAAATAGACTATCTATGAGTTAGTTCATGTCACTTCATGATATATGTGTGTAGCATTCACTTCATGTTCTTGATGCTTATGCAGCTTGCACGATTAACAGGAAGGGGGGCCCGTACTCTGCAGGCTTGCTGAAGGGAGAGGAAAGTGAGGAAGCAATAAGCAGGAGATCATCTATGAGCATGAGGCACGGACCACTCGGAATTAATGTCACTTGAGTATGTTGTTATTGCTAAATTTACATCGAATGATGAAAATAGCAAATCGCTCCATGCACTTGCTGCCCATGGGGCCTTCCAGATAAGAACTGCAAATTTGCCATCTTATAGGCAACCTCAGTTATGTCATATTGTCATTACCAACATGTTACACAAGAAGACATTGTAGCCAAAATGAATTGTGTAGGAGCACGTCCATAAGTCCATAATGGGTATATAGCAAGGTTGGTAGAACCATGAACAAGATAAATGCAAGTTATGCAATCACCATTCACAAAGATTGCATAAAAATAAATGTCATCATATACACAGTCAGTGGATTCTGGAAGGGTCATAATCGAGAGCCAATATTAGAATACTTTTAAGTAACAAAAAGAGTTGAGGCCCTTGACAAAATTTTACACAAATCATTCATGGGCGTGTGACTACATTCCAAAAAAACCATTGCAGAACAGGACAATTTCAAACACAGGTATACTTAAATGCAGGATGTGAAAGAGTGAAAGGAATGATCAATCTGATATTCTAGTCAAAAAAAAATTTTCAAACTGAGGCTAGTATTTAAAACTAAGTTCTAATATGTATGAGAAACAACTCAGATAAGCCCAAAAAATAGTGTACAAGGAAAGCTAAATGAACATTTTCAGGAACCAACTAAACCTGCAACAATAAAACCATCACCCTGAGTGCAAACGGCACAATGTGCTGTGAAGCTTAGGATTGTTGTATGTCTAAATTAACTTAAAGATAGCATTATAACAATAACAAGATGCACTACATGGATATCATAACTTTTGAGAAGGTAATCACCCATTCACCCTTGTCCAGATAAAAAACATGTTCCATTCTCAGGGGCATCATTTATTCACAGCAACAAAAAAGATCCTAGAAACCAATTTGATGACGAAAGAATGATGCATTACATTTTAGATAAACAGTCATTCCTCGAAACTAAAATGTTAAATTTTTAGCATCCTAAGATAAAGTTGTCATCCCCATCACTTGCCAAGTAAAAAAGCTCAGCTCACTTCCACTGAACTTAACTGCTGACCTAGATTTCCACATTGAATAAACGGTTTTCAAAAACAGCTCAATTCTTAAAGAAAAGAGCTTCTGCTCTAAGCACTGCAAAGTTCCTAATCAACAGAATGTACAAAAACTGATAAATGGTCTGGAAATAAGAAAGGTCTTTTACTTGAATGTGAACCGGGGCCAGGACCAAAACCAGAGAAAAGCTGCAACTGCAGAGCAGCAACACAAACACTGATTAGTTTCCGCATCCACAACAACACATCCAGCCTCTAGAATTCCCCCACCTCTAAGGTTAACAAAGCTGTGAACTGCTTTCTTTCTCCATACAAGACCACCTTTAGCTAGAATGGTCCAAAATAGATAGCAACGTCTTTTCATAACCGAAAAATCATTGGGTTGCAGAGAATCAACCAAACAAGAGGGGTCTAGCGATGATGCCCAACTGAACCACCTCCAGTACCGCCCATGCTACTGCTGCCACTCCCCAGCTGGTAGGGCGCCATCATCTGCTGTCCATAAACCAAATTTGGCGGTGCCTGCCCGTAGGAATTCACTTGCTGCATCATCTGCATGGGCGCAGGCATACTTGCAGTCAAATTTCCATTTTCCTTCTCACCCTGCTTCCCCGTGGTCGTCCTTTCCCCCTCCATCTCTCTGTACTTCTGAAGATATACCTTCAGCGGCTCAACGTAGTCCTCAAACCCTAATGTGCTCATAGCCCACATTAGGTCGTCGCCGTTAATAGTCTTCCGCTTTTCCCTCTGGCATTTATCCGACGCTTCGCCGGTGATGAAACTTATAAACTCCGAAACACATTCTTGCACTGTTTCCTTTGCATCCTTGGAAATCTTTGCATTGGCAGGAAGGGCTTTCTTCATGATCCTGCCCACATTAGCTATGGGAAGCAAGCGATCCTGCTCTCGAAAAGAATGATCATGGCTTCCACTCTGGTGCCCTCCAGACTCATTATCCGAGTGGAAACTACTATCCGGACTGCCTGGATGCCCACCATAATGCTCTGCCATAAGGTAAGAAGATCACTTCAATGATCAAACCCTTGTTCAATGCAATCTGCTCATCTCAAACAAATGCAAGGCTTTCTGAGAAAACTGGCTGTTGGGTTGTTTTCCTCAGCAGCTTAAAGGCTGAAGCTGAGCACAAGGCTCTGCGCAGCCCAGGTTCTGTGATGCCAAGCCAAAAACAAAAACCCTGACAACCAAAAGGGTTGATCCTGTGTTGCAGAAGCTGGAAATGCAAAGGTATTTTGCAGATTGTGCTGCTGCAATTGAGCGCAGAGGTGGTAGAGCGAGCGCCTGCCGTCTCAGTCGCCTGCCCAACCAAAGAGACGACAAAAGAAAAGCTCGCAAGCGTGCTGTAGCCTGTGCGAGAGAGAGAGAGAGAGAGAGAGAAACAGAGAAAACACTGTTCGAGAGAATATATCACAAGCGATGCAGAAAATGAGTTTGGCGCATTTTGATTGATCCATGTGGACACATTCCACGTGGCTATGTCTAAATAGGCCACCTAGCTGCAATATGATTAGCCCCATAAGCTAGAATTATATGAGAACAGGTTTATCTATAAAGCAACTGATAAATAAAAACTTTATTCTCGAACTATGAGGGGCTTGTTAGGAATCTATTAGGGCTAGGGCCTGAAGGCAAACTGATAGGTTTTGAAGTTCCAAACGGCAACTTTGAGGGGACAGTTGGACCTGGGTTAGGGCTAGGGCCGCAAAGCAACTGGGAAATAGGTCTGGGGCTGGTTCGGGGGCTAGGTTTTGGCAGTTAGGGCTAGGGTTGAGAGGGAGCAGGTATAAGGAAAATCCAGAAACGACGCGCCGAGAGGAGAATTTTAAGCTCGTCGGCCTTCCGCCACCGATATTTGACGCGCAGCCACTTGTGCTGTAGCACGTGGCATAATTTTTTGATTTCAATTTTTTAACGGTGTCATAAAAGACGTGTCAGAATCTGAACGTTAATGGTAATATTCAGCCACGGTGCGCATTAAACCGTCCCGTGCCATGAAGATGCTAGGCGTTTTGTTTGGGAGGGTATCTTATTGTAAGGTAGGTACTACCCATGCCTTGGCTTATTTTGACTTTAAAAAAAAAAAAAAAGGGGCAACAAAGTGTTTTTTGAAAGGCACATTTAAAAGCTACCCTCTCATGTTTTGGGCGGAAATTTAAAAAGTGCATAAAATCAAGTATAGAGAGCTAAAAGAATTACGTTTTTATTTAATTAAACGTGACTTTGAAACATACATGTCATATGAAAGTTAAAAATTTAAAAAAATCTGTCAAATTCCAAGTCGTATCTTAAGATTTGATAGCTAGTCTATTATCGACTCTCAATGAGGAACTCAGTTTTACAATCAAGGGTAGCCTTGAAATATGCATTTTGTATGAAAGTTAGATATAAAATAAACTTTTCAAATTCCAACCCGCAACATATTGTGTTATGAATTAGATTATGAGTGTTCGGAGGTTCTTTGAAAGGACATAAATATGGGCAAGTCCTCTTGTCCAGCTACGGTAACAAAATTCAAGGAAATGTTCATTGAAGGGCACATTTGAAGCTTCCCTAATGTTCTTAGCATAATATTTGAAAAAGTGAATAAAATCATGTTTTGAAGTTAGAATTTTCTCACACTTCTTTTATTGAAAGGGCTTTGAAACGTACGTGTCATATGAAAGACTTGGGAAGGTATCTTATGATTCGGTAGGTAGTCTATTATCACATTTCAAAAAAGAACCTCTTACTTTTACATTGAAACATATATTTCATATAAGAGTTAAATATAAAATAAACATTTATTAGGGCTACATATTTTTACTATATCCATGAAGCCTTTGTAATTTCAAGATTCCATCCATGAGGATTAAGTATTTTCGAAATTCTATTCATGAGTTTCTTTATTTGAGGACTAAATAGAAAAAAAATTGACTTCCCATAATTATGCCCTAGGTAATGGTGGTCTTCAAACTCAACCTAGATCGTTGATTTGTGTAAGAACTGAGTAGACACACATTGTCATTAGGTAGAATTTCAGTTATCAACTCTCAGAGAAGAACCTCATACTAGAATTGAATGCCTTTATCTAGGCAAAAGTAACTAGTTTTTACCAAAAGTCTCAAGATTTTAAATGACAATGCTTAATCCCATAAACATAATATATCAAAGTTTCAAATTCTAACAACGTGACTAACAAAGATCAAGAGAGACCTCCTTGAAAACAACCAACAAATTTTAATGAGAAGGATCTAAACAACCAAATAAATGAAGAGTATAACAATGGTTTTAGACTACATTGCCTAACTAGTCCCAAATTTAAAATGAAATCCTCCCATTTCCTTTTAGACTTAGCTTGAGTTGTCACCATGTGGTCCGCGGATGATGTGGCATGGGACCCATGTCACTTGTGAAAGAAAGTACAACTAGAATCATAAATGGATTCATTCAATCCACAAGAGTGATTGGTTGCATTACTATCAACAATTATATCACCAAATGCAAGTTAGAATTGATCCTATCTTGATATGTAAGCAAGAGCAATCTAAAGCAAATTGTAAATCATCAAAAAGGCTTCACGTGTGAACCACAACCTGTTGTATGGACAAAGCTCTACTAGAGAGCAAAGTTATAACATTAATCAAAGCATTGGATCCACCAAAAAACATGCAAATAGAGAGATACACTAGCTTGATGCAAAATCCTCGAGATCTTTTCAAAATTGTTCTTTACAAATGAGCTCCACAAAAGAGGATATACAAAAATCTAGAGGCTTGGACCGACCTAACCTGTTTCACAAGTGTGGGACAGTACATTCACTTGTCCTTTGGCTCCTCCTAAAGTCTCATACAAATCTCTGGCCATCCAATCAAATTGTACCTCTAGAAATTAGAAATTTTGCTTTTTGGCTACAAAACTTGACTATTTGCCTTAATGGCTCTTAGGATTATGTACAAATACTTTAGGCCTATGATTCACACGTGGGAACATGCTTCACACATGTGGAATGACATTATGTACATAAATTTGCCCTTAATCAAACTATATTTTGCATATTTCCCACACCACATAGGGGCAATTCAAGCCCATTTTTTGGGCCTCGGGACATAGCGTGACATATTGAGTTGCCAGGCCAACTTAACAAAAATGGACCAATCCTATCGAAGGGATTCAAACTGGCCAATCAAATTGTGGCCCTTCAATTGGGATTCACCAGCCAAGTTTGAAAGGGGGATGGTCCATGGCTTGTGTCAACTCACTTGCCAAAATTTAAAAAATGGGCGGCAAGACAAAGGGCCAGTGCACTTACCTCCTAGCAATCTGAAGTGCTATTTTACTCTTGTATGTCCTCATTTGTGTGGCAAATCAAAGTCAAACCCCTAAATCTCATGGCGATAGAAAAAGTCCTTAACAACTTATTATTTATTGGTTATCATATTAAAGCAAGAGCAGATCTTACTTTCTCATGTCCCACCAAGTGTTGGGGGGTCCTACTGGTATCAACATGGGTATAAATCCGAGTATCAAGTAACCTACTGGTATATGATTCTTTGATAGTAGGGTCGATACCTAACTAGCACTGGCTTTAGTCTAATCAATACTCATATCAATCCCTGGACTAGGGACAAGAAGATCTATTTTGTCATGGTATCAATATAATATCTATACTTTCTTGGTGCTCAAAATTTGCATATGTAGTAAATTCTATTCATGGTGCCCCAAATACATTGGTGGGCACCAACAAAGTAGTGGCCTTTCAAAACATATGCATATTACATTTGAAAAAAAAGTCACGAATTTTATTAAATGCGTATTGTCCTTTAAAAAACATGTGACATGAAAAAAAATGGTACACTTATACCAAGGTTGATACTCGACTAGTATCACCCTTGCAATACCAGGTTGGTTTCAACCAACCACCAATTTAATACTAACATACTTATATTCAGGCTTTGTTGGTAGCCAAAAAAATTCAAAAAGTGTGATCCATTTCAAAAAAATTCCTCAATACCATAAGCTGACTGGTATTAAAATATTCAATACTCAGTCTCAACCGATTTTACAAATTATATATAACTTGGACAAAATAAAATGTTGTTTCAATTTTTGATATCAAAACGATCACAAATATAACACTTGACAAAGTGGTATAATGGTAAAGTAATCTACAATTTCATGACTACCTAGAAAGGTCAACAAGAACAAAATTAGAGCATTCATTTACATAAGATTTGGGCCTAGCCAAAATTTTGTACGTTAGCCTCACTACATTTTGTGAGAGCTTCAAAATTATCAACAAAAATTTCTGCTCCTTGATAAGCTTCTTAACTTGGATAGAATCTTGCATTTGGATAGTGTGAGCTTAGAAAACATGTTAGTTTCTTTTCACAATGCATATAACTAGTTAGATTCATAAAGGATAAATGTTAAGCTCATCTTTGGCTTCAAGGCTAAGTTGACGTTGTTTAGAAATTACCTCCAATTTTATTTTGTCCTAGTTACTACTGTGCTTTCAGGTGGGTTAGCTATAGTGTAGCCTTAGCACACTATTGTAGCTTGATATGACTTGATTACCATGATCATGGTTTAAATTGACAGATTAAGCTTTGAATAAGTAACACATATGTATGTGTGATCAATCCATTTTTGTGTGAGGCTACCAACAATTTCAAATGACAACGAGTGTCCTCTTCGAGACTTGTGGTCTTTCTATTTGATGCTTTTTTATTCCTTATCTTTTCAAGTGGACTCTATTCAATGTTGATTGAATCAATATCAGTTAAGCATATCTTTGTCAATGGCTTTGTATTGCAAAAGCCATTGACATTGAATTATGAAATCAAATGAGGGAAAGTTGAAGGTGTAGCAAAAAGTGTGTCAAGTTAAATTATATTACTCACACATCAAAATTTTGACGATATTATTTTTAACAATTTGAAGACCAATGTTTACTGGCAATGCAATAGGATTATCACCCTATGGAATATTTGGTTAGAAAGGAATAGTAGGGAATTTGGGAATGGTGACTTTATCATCTCCCCCCTTCTCCTTTTTAAGGAAGTTGATAAACTTGTGCTTCTTTGATTTTCTTTTTCCTTTACTACATGTACTTTTGTAAAAAGTCTCTAATCCATGGTTAACATTCTTCGAGAGAATTTTTTTTTTTGATGACATTGGTGGAAGCAATCATGAAATTGCTTCCAACAACTTTGGTGGACAAAGAAATATATAGTCCAATTTAATGTAGATACACGTGTTTTAACTTTTTTTTTAATCAAAGTTCCATGTCTAATGTTAAATCTTATTTATCTTAGTTCAAGTATATGATGTCTTGTTTGCAATGTCGACCCCTTGTGTGGTTCAATTAGCTATATTTGGTGTACATTGTAAAGTACTGAGCTACTATTTGAGTCGTATAAATTCCAAGAAGTTCTTGACCTTGAGAAGGGGAGCTATTGGTTTCTAGTCAGTGTGATCGTCAAACCTTTAATGGTTGTATTATCCTACTAACATATATTTTTATTGTTTTCAATTTTCAGTTTTATGAATTTTCAACAATTAAGGTGTACAAATTTAGGAGAAACTTGGTAGATATGTTTCTTTCAAGGGCTAAGTGTGAAAAACCTCCACCCCACCCACTTGATATACAGTATTATTCAACACATTCAAAATTCCCTATAGTTATGGCTTGTACTAGCAAGGGGACATTATTATATCATGATAACGAAATAAGGTGATCCTCATACAATAGCTTCAAAAGAGAGCAAGCCTAATACTACAAAAGAGGCACCTTCAAATGAGGAGCCCAATATAGAAAAAGGTGGGTCTAATACTACAAAGTAGGCACCTTCAACTGAGCAGTTTAATATTCAAAAATAGATTGAAAATGTTGCAGGACCTATACATGTAGAGCCCAACATTGAAGCAACAAAAATTGAAGCATAGAAAAAGGTGAGCTAATACTACAAAAGGGACAACTTCAAATGAGCAGACCAATATCTAAAAATGGATTGAAAAGTGTTGCAGGACCTATACAAGTGGAGCCCAACATTTAGGCAACAAAAATGAAAGAATAGAAGACAAAGTGATGTGAAATATTACAATAAGCTTTGTCGTGTGGGCTAAAAGTACATTCAAATAGTTGACAATTTCAAATTATAAAATAAAATGTATTCCACGTAAGAAAAAAAGTAGAAAAACTATTTTGATGCTCAAGTCACCTAAGAGTAGCAACTCAGCTTTCAACAAACCATGACAATAACTTACAATTATCGTGGCAAAGCTAGAATGCTTATAGAAGTCATATGTGTATAGAGAAAAGTAGAATCAAAGGCCAACCTTTGGGAGTTCCTTCCAGTTGATAACAAGGCACCTAAATTGTGTGGGACCCATTTTAAAGGAAGTGGATTATTGGTTGCCACATTGTCTTTGATATGTAATTTTGTAAGACTTCAAAAATCAATAAGGATGGTTAAAGAGATTTGATGTTACCACAAAGATGTCTAGATTGTGAGTAGATGAAAAGTACGACATGTGATGTGGTTAAAATTCAAATTAAGCGTAAATGTTATGATTCTAGTCATGCGATGGTTATGATTTAGTATGAGTAAAGTTACCAATTCTAGCTTGTAGTTATCTTTGCATTGATTGGTTGTAATAACAAAAGAAAATTGTCTTCTCTTACACAATGATTACAGTTATTATAGTGCTTGTAAAAAACCAATGGCTAATTTCAACACAAAATAGACATAGTTGAAGTATCAAAAGAATTGAGACAAATGCATGGTCTTCCAGCAATGGTGCACACCACTTAAGCATGTATGTAAGGTGTACAAGATATAGGTTCTACTCATCTAACTATGAGAACTTTCTTCAGACATCTCATATTTTGTATAAGATGTGTGAAGAGAGGTTCACATGCCTATGCATGTGAAGTTCGAGATTACCCATCTAATGTATTGTAGGGAAATCTTTTTGAATCATCGTGAGCTTATGATGAGGCCACTAGGCCACTAGGCCAAGATTATGATGAGGCCACTAGGCCAAGCCATAATGAACGTACTTTGAACTGAGTTGAAAAGTCCCTAAAAACATGTTTCACAATCATAAGGGATGGCAAGGGACACCTCTTTTGGGGGGAAATATTTTCAAGGGCCACACTATCTCATTGGTTATGGACCATAATGGTATTCTAAAATTTGTCTATGGCCTTTTCATGCAACATAATAAGCATTCATGAATTTCTTCATGAACTTTTGGACTCGTAATATGCCAACAAAAAAAAATGAGGTGACTTTTCAAACTCAAACTTTTTCATTTAAAAACATTGCTATAAATCTTTTATTAATAGAAGATCAAGAAAGAATCCACTTGGATGCCATGGTATTTGTTATAGGCGATTGATGATGGGGACATTATTTTCAAAAGAATGCCAACATTGAATCATTTTATGCTTCTTGGGGGATTCTGGAACTCCTTTTTGGTCATTTTCAACGTTCCTTGGTGTAGTTCGGCGGCATGGTAACATGCAATATTTGTTGGGCACTTTTGGCATTTGTTATAAGATCAAAGGTTGAACTTTCTTCATATCAACTTGATGAGGAGAAGCCGACTTTCTGTGAAGATTAGTAAAATTATATCTTCTTATCTCGAGTTTGGGGGCAATGCCTATCTTATTTCCATCGTATATTTTATTGTACATAAAGGTATGTGAATTGAGCACATAACCTTCTAGAATAGGTCGAGTTTGAGTTAGGTAGGTTCAATCTTGATGTCATGCAAAAGTTTAGATTACATGCAAAGTCATTCAGAGTGCATGCAAGCAACATGCAATTAGTGCATGCAACATGCAAAGTAGTTTTCATGATCTACACATGTCTAGATAATTTTGAGAGTTGACATGTAGTACATGTAATATCCATGCATGTAGTTTTACATGTGGATCCTTAGTAGTTGAGTTAACTAAGTAAAGTGGACTTTCCATGCAACTCCACTGTAGGAATTCGAGCCTTTTTTATGTAGGGAAACTTTGGCATGTTTTGCCATATTGTGAATATTGAGATTTTGGTGTTTTGGGCTCATTCTCTCTCTACCCGAGTTTTATGTGCTGATTTTCTCTCTCTACCCGAGAGCAGGCTGTTTTCTCCATAGTGAGCACTTAGAATAATTTATGATATCCATTTCTCATAGTAAGGAGTTAGTTTTTTCAGTCTGATGTATGCCATTGTGCTCTTGCCTTAGATTTTTCAAGTAATTTGTTCATTGTTGATGGAAACGAAACCAACGACGTGACAGAAAAAATGTCACGAAACCGTTTCTAGCCTCATGCTCCAAAGAGTACAAAAAAGATCATGCAAGTATCCAAAAGTACAGATATCTGACCTGATGGGATGACGTACCGCCACTCTTGTAATTTTCTGATTAGTTGTAGATGCTTAATCACTCTAATCTGAACGATTACACAGAACGACTATATACTTACTGGATGATACTTGATAGACAGATTATAGAATATACACATGAATTAGTCTGATGCTAGTAAGCAATCAAGACAAAATACAGCCAAGAAGTCTGCCTACGTGCGAGACGTGTTCTGTGATTAGGATCCATAGTGATCCACAAGTCCGCTAGTAAGCGAGACATTCACTCGTGAGAGAACTGTATTTCTCTCACGTCAATGTAGTGCGTGGATCTGCATGTAGTGCTTGAAGAATCAAAGAAAAATCAATAGATGATCTTGTAGCCATTGCGCACATGTCAATTTATGATGTATGATCTTGAATGCAAATGTGTCTGCTATTATTTGTGTGTCTAATTCTCCCATTCATTTAATTCCGCACATTGGTTGAATTTGTTGAATGCTATATTGATTTATAAACGTAGATCAGCAGTGACTGACTACATTCTGGAGGATTGTAGGAGTGATTCAGCTGGCAGTGTCCAGCAACCACATCTGAACTCCATCCGAAATGCATGGAGTCATGGTTGTTTCGCTTTCGCGACATTTTCGTGTTCGCAAAAGATTTTACTACCTCTTCTCATCAATACCATGTGTTACCCAGATCTAGCATTTTTCAAGATTAAGGGAGATGCTGAAGCGTTGACATTGGATAAAAAAAAATTTGAGCACAAACAGATGGCGTGTTTCTTCTGAATGTGCACCTAATTCACTAAAGCCATCTAAGACGGAATAAGCCTCATCTCCTGCTAAATTTTCTAAGATGGATTCTCTGAAAGATAATGAAAAATGATTACGTTCGGTGACGGCGTTAAGTTTCTTAAAGTCGACACAGATGCGAAGTTTTCCATTTTTCTTGAGAACGATGACAATTGGGGAGACCCACTCAGTATGCTCAATTTCATAGATAAATCCCGCATCTAAGAGGCGTTGTAATTCTTCTTTGATCTTGACCTTATAGATTGGATTGCATTTGTATGGACTACTAGCAGTTGGCCTCGCATCCGGTTTAAGCGGGATACAATGCACAACTACTTGGGGTGAGACGCCTTTCATGTCTTTATAGGTCCACGCAAAGACATGTCAATATTTTTGCAGGAGCTTTTCAAGCCGTCTGTGTTGTTCACGATTGAGATGAGCTCCGACGTGGACAATATATTCGTTGTTTCATTTGGCTCACTCAAAGAAAGGGTGATGGTTCACGCAGGGCCTTTGTAGGGCGAAATTACCATTTGGCTCATGTTGAGCTTGGGATAATTGGATTGTGACATCATCGATCGTATAGTCCTTAAAATATTTAGGGACATCATGGGCTGGAGATTCGAGGGGGGCCTTGCCTTTCATGGTGATTGGGGACGTTCGGGGGTTGGTGTAGGAACAGAGACAATCTCAGAAGTCGTCAGGCGATTGAATTTGAAGCGATTTTTTCATCTTCTCTTTCATAGCATGGCCACGTGGTTGAGGCTTTGGCTGTGGGGAGGTGTGTGGATGAGGAGCGGGTGGTACGTCATGGAGGATCTCATCATCAATTTGAAGAATGGTCTCTTTCTCGTAGAGATTCCATGGATAGTGTGGGCATTTGGCACGGTAGAATTTTGTATCAGACTTTTCAACTATTACCTTGGCAACTGATTTCACCTTGGAAGCATGTTGCGGATAGGCCCTAAGTGGAAGTGCCTCATGTAATTGAGGATCTAAATATCAGAAATGTCCAAATCGTCTGGGCAATTATGAATTCGTAATTCTCGTCATCGACAAATAAATCTTATGATTCATTAGTAGGTAGCCATGCAGAATTTAGTAACTCATCATTGCGTGGGAGGATATCAATAAAATTGATATTGATGATAGGTGTATCAAGATCAGGTAATTGGTCGTGATCGATCGGGAGTGGAAAGGTACAATTATCCTGATGCTGAGCATAGTAATCGGCATTCACACAATCAATGGTAGCTAGACTGTGACTCCAGTTTATGATATCAGTAGATTTAACATAATGACCTTTTTTGTGGCTGGACTGGTATGGTTCAAACAATGAGTTGGTGGTCGAGGAACCTTCATCATGGATGCATGCAGGTTTGAGTTTGCCCATTGAATCAATGGTGACAGAACTGTCATGATTTCCAAAAGTGACTCGGCCTTTGCTCCAGTCATGAATGACTCTTGCATTGGTGAGCCACGGACGACCAAGTAGAAATTCATATGAATAGGCATTATTGGAAATATCAAGTAGTACTAGATCGACATAAAACTTGAGACCTCCTAGTTTAATTAGCACTTGTGGAAGAAAACCGGTAGGTCAGACCACACTTTGGTCAGCCATCCGAAGCTGACAAGTGGGTTTGGCCAGCTTGTCTCTCAGATTGCATTCTAGCATGAGGGACGTGAAATGATATTGACACCAGAGCCACCATCGAGTATCGCTAAAACTTCACGTGATTGGTGATGGGTAGCTGGAATTTTGATGTTGCCTCGTTCGCTGAGTGGATTGGTTAGATGTAAGCGCATTTCAGGCAACTCATCAAGGCTAGTGGGGTTATTGGATTGGATCTGGTGTTTCCATTTGCCAGCATGCTTCAAGAGAACATGGAAAGGAAGAGTGATATTGGCTTGTAGTAAATCTCCCCAGACTTCTGTACCTTCAAGGGTTTTGCTTTCAAAAGGCTTGTGAGGTACTTTATGGGAAGTGGAAGGTTGTTGGTCGGCATTGTGGATTTGTTGGCGATACTGATGATGCAGTCAAATTTCTTTAGATGGGTGAGGGTAAACTATCAGGGTGGAATCTTCACTTGGAGGGACAACTTGCTGCTGAGTTTTGTTGGGTGCAAGTGTAGGAGCTTGGTGTTGGGTTTGTGCCCGAGTCAAGACCCAAGCAGGATGAGTTTCAATTGGCAAAGTTTCTACTTGCACTGAACAGACAGGAGCAGCAGGTTTGGATCAGGATGGGCAGTCCTTCACGTGATGTTCAATACCACAGTTTTCACAAGCTGGAGGAAAATAGAGTTTATCTGGGCAGCGAATACTAGGATGCTTACCTGCATAGATAAAACATCCTCATATTGCGGGTAGTTGATGTGCAGCAAAGACAACTTGGTTTGGATTGTAAGCTTGGGCATTGGGATCCACTGTTTGAACATTAGAATCATAGGTATAATAATCAACCGTTTCAGTAGAGTATTGCAGTTGAGTATTGTCTTCCACATAGTAGGTTGCTGGATCGATGGTATTCAGATCAAGATAATGGACAGTGTGTTGTGGGGCAGGTTGATTAACGACAAACTATTGACGTGGTGATTGGTATTGATTTGGTGCAGTTGGTCATGGTTGGTAGACCCCTGTCGTGGCACAGGTTGTTGTGGAGGGTAGGGGCGGTATGTTCGATAGATGTTGGGTCTGGTTGCTGCTGGACAATGGTTTCACAGTTGAAGGCATTCATTAGCAGTGTGATGTTGTGAGAAGATTGGACACCAGACATTTTCTCTTGCTGGAAAGGATTTTTCAACAATCTGTTTCATGGCGGTTTGGAAATCGGCAGTGAGCTTATCCATATGAGATTGTTGAGCTTTTTGCCAGGCTTTCATTTGATGTAGAAGTTCAGAAGATTGGGCAATATTGTCAAACTTCAGGTGATTAGGACGATCTAGATTCTTAGATTTCTTTTCACGAATATGGTCAAAGTCATTGTCAGAACCTTCGTCTTTCTCACGGGAAGCATCAGTCATCACATCTTTAAGTTGATCATAAAGGTCAACTGGTTTGAGTTCACGGCGGATGTTTTTTGGCAATCCAACCAAGAACAGTTTTATGGCCATATGTTTGGTGATATTTTCATCAATACATTATACTTTGAGACGTTTAAAATGCTCAATGTGGTTTTGAACAGACTCTTCACGACGCATCTTGATGTGGGTAATTTGGATAAATGGGCTTTGAGTCAGTTTAGATGGTTTGAAACACTTGACAAGAGCATCCTTGAGGGTGGTCCAAGAAGCATGTTAGCGGATATTTCTGCACGGAAAATCGGGCTAATATTGAAGTTTAAATTCACAAAATTGAAAAAAATCGGCATGTAAAACCTGGTTTCGTCAAAAATATTTTGTGGTCAAGTTTTGTAAGACCGAGCCAAAAGTGCCGATCCACCTAGAATTGGGTCCCAGCCCGTCCTAAATGAGGCTAGAGCAAATTTTGCGGCCTTAGAAATGGCCGGTAAATATTTTACGGCTTTTCAAAAAAATGGCCAGTTGTAAATAAATAGCCGGTATGACCGTGCTAAAATCTCACCATGTACTGAGTCCATTTTTACTAATACATGATCACTCAATGTATTTTCAGGGAAACCGTGGTGTCTTGGGAGCCATGAATGCCGAAAAAGTCAACCAAAGAAGAAAAAACCGAGAAAGAAAAGTTTTGGGTAAAAATAGGACCGAGAAATATGGATTCAGTGTCAAGGAGTCATAGAAACCCTAAAGGCAAAGTTTGGGCAATTAACGAAATGTGCGGGCCAAGTGGTTACCCAACAGGCCAAAAATCCAAACAAATGAGCAGTAGGCGCACGACCCTTGAAAAATCGAAGAAAGGCCAAAAACACAGGTGCCCAAAGAAAAACGAAGGTGCCTACTAAAAATAGGGGTTGAAAAAGGGCCTCACCCAAAATTTGAATATATAATGCCAAACCACCTTGGAGGCTAAAAAATTTGGGAGGTACACCCACTAGCCATTGACATTTTGGGCTTCTAGGGTGTACAAAAGGGGAAACTTGAATGACCTCCCTAGCCTTTGACAAAAATGGCATCTTGGCTAGTTTTGGAAGAGAGCCTTGAATGCACCACTCCCCCACTCTCTTATGGAGGCCACTAGGTGTACTATCAAATGGGTTGGGGACAAATGGCAAAGAAGGCTTGAAGGGCATGAAGAATGGCAAGATGGCATTGTGAAGGGGATGCATTGGAATTTCCTATAAGAAGGAGCCAACTCCTTGTATTTAAAAAGTTAGTGCTTTTGTGAGTTGATAATTTGAGAGTGGAGTATATATAGTTGGCTAATAATGTGATAGTGAGTTGATGGTGATAGTTGGAGTGATTGAGTTTGATGTGATAGTTTTGATGATGTGATGCCATGTTCATTGAGAGTTTCATCTAATCTTATTGAGAGATAGAAGGTTTCTCGCAATAGTGGGTTGAGTATGGTCTTAGAGTTTGTAATTTCTTTGTATTGTTGAGGAATTGATTCTTGTGAGTGAGTCATGAAATCTCATGCCTTGGAGGCCTATTTGATCTTATGCTTATTAATTTTCATCATGTGAGATCCTTTCTTAGGAGTGCTTGTTATCTTCTATTCTATACAAGAAATAGCTTTGGATCTTGAGGTGAGAACTTTCTTCAATCAAGTGCTTATGGACTTATGCTCTTGTGTTTTTCCATCTACTTCATCTTGAGAGATTTCAAGACTTGAGGGTTTTTCAATTGATAGGGACTCATTTGTTGAAGTACTTTTTCATTGTTGAGGCCATTTTGTTGCTAAGAGAGCATCAAGGAGTAAGTTCATGAGAGAGCCTTATGCGTTCTGATGTTGAAGGGGCCTCAATGGAATATCTGCCCTCTTGAGTAGGCTCGCTTGGCCAATGCTAAAGGAGTGTGCCTCTATGCTGTGAGCTAATAGCCAACGATAACTAAATTTTCAAAGAGTTTTCATCAAAGTCATCTACGTGGCAGAACTCAATTGCATTTTTGAGGAAGACTACACCGAATTCGGTTGGGATATCAATCGCGCTGCTACTGCCAATGATCAACCCAATTATGTGGCAGAGAATCAAGCCATCTCCGTAGTAGGCTTCAAGCACATACTTTTTGGCATTCTTCAAGCCCATTTCTGTGGCTAAACCATTCATTGATCCCAACCAATCTGTAGAGTACTTTCAGTTCAAATAACTGGCACTTCTATGAGGATATCCATCGCTAATTTCTGAGGCTCTACACCCATGCTATGGTTGGTTGCATCATGCACACTTTTGAAGTTTTCTTGTTGATTACTTGAAGTGCATTCAATCGCTGACAGTAGTGCTACAGTTCTGATTTCTAGACAATCGCAATTGGTCATTGTTCATTGCACCCTGCCAATCATCGGTGATCAAGGATGAATTTCTAGCGGTTTGCGGCCTACAATTGATCTGAGTGCGGCCTCCTGCCTCTGCCTGTCTGCTCGCTACCTGTCTGTGTGCTATCTTGCCTCTGTTCGCTGCTTCTACAAGCCCACGCTGCCTCACCTGCGATCTGCCTGCAGCTCCTTGCTGCCTCACTTGCTGGCCTTGCGATCTGCCCGCCACCTCTGCTCTCTGTGTGCTCGCTAGAGGCCGCCTTCTGCCTGTCTGTGACCCTTCTGCCTATCTGCAACCCTTGATCAGACATACTCCGGCTAGTTCCAATTGATTGTGATCTATGGAGGGCTGTTTACAGTCAGAATTCATCTCAAAAGTCTGTCTGTGACCAAAACTCAGAGAATTGCAAGCTGTTGGCACTCTACCTTCACTGCCCACTGTGTCATATCTCTCCCTGTGCCCATATTCCGAAGCGCTGGCTATGGTGGAAATCTGATCCCTCCTACTATCTGCGAATCCTGAAAGGTTTCTACCTTGGTGACAAGCCAGATTTTGGAAGGTAATGCAAACGGCAAGGCAAACGGCTCTCTGAAGAACGAAGGCAAGCTACCTCAGACCAAAAGCAGAATTCATGTCTAGTGCCTCTACGATTTTCGATTTTTCTCTCATACCTGAGGTAATGTGGTTTATCCAATTATGTGTCCATTGGATAGATTGTGAATGATGTATGTCAATAGGTGAATGGATTCTGGTTATTGTTTTGCAAATTCCGTATTCGCCTATTGAATGATTCATTATCCTCGTCAAGAGATGAAATGGTATTTTTCTCAAACGAAAAAGGGTAATGTTTTTTTTCTTCCATTAGTAGTACTACGTGAATGTTGTAAAGAACCTTTACTAAACGGAACGTCTTTATGGTAAGTTAGGGAACCATCTGACATGTGAAGAAGTAGACTAGGACTCAACGCATTTGCATTAACGTTTGGTGTGAGGTTTTGGAATCGCCATTAACATTCTAATTCTTTGATGAGAGTTTGATTACAAAGTTATCAAAGTTCGTAGGCTATAGTTGCATTTCTTAAACCAAGTAAACTATTTGAAGTTTGGTAGTGAATCACTAGAGTTCGGATTAGAATTATTGCAATGTTTAGTAACTATTGTACGGATTGTTCTTCGTTCCTCGATGTATTTACCGAAAATTATAGCCAGCAATCGTACTGAAATAAATGTGTTTACAAAAAGAATCATAGGTTGGTTATTTTTTGGTTTGCTAGATCAGACTTGGGAATTAAACGGCTATATGGAATCGTCAAGTTTTTGAAGTGGTTCTTACGTTTTGTCAATTATGAAGCATATCAATTGGACCCGACCTCTATGAAACACCAGAGCAGGCCATCCACCATCTGCGGTTGAAATACACCGCCTAGGTTAAGCGTCACACTAGTCACACCCGCCATCGGTACTGTCTAGAGAAATACCTAGACCCGACGATTGGCGAAAATACCACCGCTTATCAAACAAAGCGGTGCGTATAACTTGCACCCCACGAGCACATCATAGGCAATAAATCGGTTTCAAGCCCATGTAAGATTTTTACTAACTGTAAGCCAAATTCAATGGGGAAAGAGACATTAGCAAGATCCTAACGCGAAATAGTGATCAGAAGTTTTACGGAACCGTAGCCCTAGAAAGTAGTGAATCATTGCACCAAAAGTGACAGTACCCTCTCCTTGCAACCGTATCTCTAAGAACCTGGAAAACTCTCATCGGTTGGAGAGTACGGGGCAATAGAGAAGGCCATCAGTGTTTGAAGTGGCAAATCCTCTATTGCTCACGTAGGGCCGAACCACCATTAGAGGTGGGGCCCCTTGACCATTTTAAGACGTTTTGGCTGCACCAACCCCCCGTCAAAATAGGCCCTAACAAAGCAAGATCAAGAGCTTCGAGATTTAGATACCACTCCTTGGTTGTTCCATAGAGTACCATGATAGGTGAAGGTTTTCAGTTTCAGAGGTATCTCTAAAAAACGGCATGCATTATCAAAGTCTTAGATAAATCGGACGGGTGAAATTCTCCATCGTACTTTGGTGCATCGATACGTGGAATTCTACATGCTAGTCATGGAGGAGCCGGATTAGAAAATTCAACATAGTCTCGAAACATGATGAAGAGCGTAGGGGAGAGTACAGATGATCAGGCAGTATTGTACTTAGTAAAAAGACAGTTTTCTTGCAGAATGGGGAGTGTAGGACAAAAGTTGGTTTTTCTGGTCATAATAGAATTCGTGGATAGGCTCAAAAATCATGGAGAGGCAGATAAATTGAACTATAAGACTCGCGAATTAGGAGTGTTGTTTGTCAAAATATTGATTTTTTTATATTTTTGAAAAAAGAATTGCACTGTTAGAATTCACGCGTGGGATAGAGAATTCGTACTCACAGAGGATGATTTTGTAGGCTGAATGCGATTTCTAATACAGAGGTTTTACTGACAGATAGGGAATATGGGAAAAAATATGAATTTCTGATGGAAAACTGGCAAAATCTCTAAGATAGAATTCACGGAGCTGCTGGAGGACTGATCTTGATTAGATCTAGCATCAATGAAGCCGGCGAATTCTAGGACAAAAATTTGGGTGAGAAATAAGAGATTTTGATAGTATATTAGACTATTTTCTCATAATATGATCGTGGTTAGAATTCATGGAGGTAATAAAATGTAAGATCAGGGTCTGTTAGGGCTGTAGACAGACTGACGATTTTGGATATACCTGTTTGGTTTGGAAAAAGGTCACTTGGGTCACTTCTTTTCAAAGAAAATGCCCAAGTTGACTCTTTTGTTGCTTCCCCCCCGACTTGATAAGTTGCTCTTAGCTCATGTACGACCTGGAGAGAAGACTCGTGTTGTGGTTGGAAGATAGAAGACAGGCAAATAAGCAAACATACAACACAGAAGCGAAAAAACCAAAGGAAACGAAGCTAGGTAAAAAAATGCTTAAAAAGTTGCAACGGCGCCAATGTTGGAAGTAAATTTTGTTTGTGAATGTTTGGCTGGATCTACACACGATGTGGTGTAGTATAGAGGATCGTCCACTTTCTAAGTTTCTACCAAGCTTCAAACAGAAATGCGGAAATAAGGAATAATGACGAAAGCACTAAGGCTTATCCAACTAGTGCTCGGAATAGAAATGGAACTAACTAAGATGACAAAATTCAAAACCTTACTAAGGCTTATCCAACTAGCAAGGTGATTAAACTAAATCCTAGATTAGCACCCAAAGAGAACTAGAATGGAAGATTGCGGCTAACTAATAACCAATCAACAAAATATATGCCACAATACAAACCAATGAGAAGGAGGCGAGAGGAGGCTCGAGCACCTTCCCTCAAGCTATTGCACCTTCCCAAAGGGAACACAAATGAAATAGAGAGATAATCTCAAAAATAGAGAACTTGATAGCTTAATCTCAAAAGTGTTATTTACAAGGCAAATACCTCTCCTTTTATGGCAAGAAGGGTCTTCCATAAGTATCCACTAATTTATGGGACTAATCTATTTCTAGTCTTTCTAGAACTTCTAACTTAGGATTCAGAATTTCAAAGTTTCTTAACTAAGGAAAACTTAAGATACAATATTTCTAATCTTCAATTTCCTAAGTCTAAGTTCTAAATCTAAGTTTAAGCTATTTTATTATTTTTTAAGCTTCTACACATGGGCTTACAAACACTGGCATGCCATGGCGGAAGTTTATAAATAGACACTCGTACGTGGACTTACAAAACACATGCCATAGTCTTATTTCTCTCTTTTTTATTTTTATTTTTTGTGTTAGCACAGATGCTAACAACAGTATTTTGATTTTTCGATTTCGATTGCCTTTTGTACTAACAATATTTTCGTTAGAATTTTCGAATTACGTAAATTGAGCCAAAAATTGAGTTTTTTCGAAAAATTGAAATTTTGGTCATTTTTTCATTATCTATGGAATGTGTTTAGATTAGTGAATTGACTACACTGAGTTTATTCGTCAGAGTTAGTCACCGTGTTTTCACTAAAGCTAAGTTATTTCCCGGTTATAGATAATTTAAAATTGACAGAAAGAACCGCAAAAAACATTGTACTCATGTACATGGAATTTGCCGGCAATTTTTATTGTGTGATATTTAAACTTTTGGAGTAGGGTACTCCCAGGTTGAAAGTTAAAATTGAATTTTTTTTCTTTTTAGTTGAATCTGATATATTTCTAGATACTAATAATTAGAAATTGGTCAAGTGCAAGTTTGTGCAAGATACTCGTCAAAATTGAATTTAAACACCGTCACACAATATGAGATGACTAGACAGAATAAGTGGTAACATAACTCTTTATCCGGGCAGAGAAATCTTGTCGGATACAGTTTAAGAGTTACAGAAATCCTATTGGTAGGATTTTCATTCATGTAATTTCATATTCTGAGTTTGGATAGTTTTTGTTAATATTGACGGAGTAATGCCAAACCGGTCAATAAAAAAGAAAACCAGTCCAATATTATTGGGAAAAATTGTAATTGATAAAAATTGATCAAAAGTAAAAAAACTGATTTCATTTCCTGGTTAAAACTTATGGTGAATTGTATACAAAAGATCAGACTAGTATTGTTTTTTTTCATACTAGTGGATGATTTTTGTATATCAGGAATTCAACCCAGGTATAAGAAAGAAATGAAATTGTTTCAGACTTTTTTCCTACAGTAATTCATTGTTTACATTTACTAATGTCTTTACATCTTAGCTGAAACAGATTTTCAGGGGGCTGAAAATCCTAAGGGGGGAGGAAGAGTGGGCATCAAAGGTAATACCGTATATTAATTTCCTGGATAGAATTCATTTAGTTGAGTTCACAACTGATATCTTTGTAACCATTGAGTAGTCCACAATTTTGGATGTCAATTGTGATATTAGAAGTGGAATCTGATACATGGATTACATTGGATCTGTTAGATGATAGAAGCTTGTCCCTAGAGTTGATGCTCTTGAATCAGTAAGGATTCGAAGCTTATCACTAACTTGGAAGGATCGGAATGTAATGTTGAACTATGTTAATTATTCTGTTTAAATCTCAGAGTTAGTTATGGACTTGTTATATCCAAAAGAAGGGCATGTCAGTCATCCAAATAAATGGTTTGGGAACAAAGGATAATATCTAGATGGATCTGTGGATCTCTAGAATATCATATAAGGTGGTTAAGGGTTTTCTAGAAAGAAGAGCTGGTGATATGGGACAGCAGTAATTTTAATTCTAGGACTATAAAGGTCTGATTATCAGTGGAGTATTTTAGTGCCTAGTCGCGATATGGGAAAAAGAAAACCATTGATTAAATGTGGGGTATTTTGAAAAAATTTGAGGTTTAATCCAAATCCCAATGGGTATCTCACTATTTACCAAATCGGGAACCCTCAAATCTATTTCTTGCTTTTTTAATTAATCCCTTGCTTCTTATTAATTTCTTGAATATTAGACATCAGACTGGTTTATATGATTCTTTCCAGCATGAAGTTATTCTTCTGAAAGACTGTTATGTCATTTAAATTACTACTTGTGTGAATAGACTTGGAATTCAGATAAATTCTAAGGTGATCGTGTTTCAATTTCTTAAATCTAGAATATCTCTTTTGCATAAATGGATTTCAGAGGAATGATACTACTGTCACTCGGGCTGAGAATATTTGAAGAAAAAGTCATGTTTGTAATAGAGTGATTCCTTTTATGGAATGCACTTATTATTGACTTTTCATGGATTTAGATATTTTCATACATTAGAGGAGTTTTCGATTGCAAAAGGGTCGTATAAGAAATCGTGCCTTAGTAAGAGAATGCTAAAAAGAGAATTATAAAATGACCAGAATTTTTTCTCGTTTTCTTAGTTTCCGATGCTGCTCACCGTCTAAGCTGTGTGGCTGGCTCATTTTTTGAGGTATATCAACAATGCGCATGAAACAAAGCTGTTGCCAAGAAACAAAGCACGCGCCACAAGTGGGAGAAAACTCCCTCCAAAATTTCATGTAAAGGAATACACGACTCCTAAAGCCCATGATCAATATTTGTAGATCAAAGTTTTACATAAATAGATTCTCTAGTCTTTTAGATTTCTCCAGTCACGTTGTCACACTAATTTGCATGTCAGCTTGTCGAATACTTGTGAGTCTTCCTGAGAATGACTTTGAGGAGCTTTGTGAGGAATTTTAGCAATGTGGGCTCCGTTTGCAGCTTTTTGTTGAGTAACAAAGTGTGTACCACAGTCATTGACAATCTCGATCGGACGTCCAAATCTTATAATGATATTTTCATAGAGAAACTTAGCTGTAGATTTCGCATCAGCAACTTTAACAGCTTTGGCTTCAACCCACTTGGTCATATAGTCAGTTGCGACGATGATATATTTGGGTTGAGATCCTCGTGCCACAAGATGAATAGGACCAACATAATACAGTCCTTGTTTCTCAAATGGTGCTTGCGATAAAACCGGATGTAAGGGTTCATAATTTTGCCATGTAGGACGTCATGCTCGTTGGCAAACATCACATGACTGAGTATAATTTTTGGTGTCTTTATGAAGTGTAGGCCACCAACACCCTGATTGCAAAAGTTTGCGAACAATAATATCTATAGAGAAATGTCCTCCGCCCATTCCATCATGTGAAAACATGATTAAATCAAGTATTTCATGCGGTAAAACACATCTTTGAAGAATATCATGCATTCCGTGACGATACAATTGTCCCACAATCAATTGATAAGGTTGAGCCTTATAAATCAATTGTCTCTTTTGTTTACCAAGTAAAGTAACACCTGGTGATCCGTATAAAATGCAAAGTACGTTTCCATAAGATAATGTCGAAATTTCTTTACAGAGAAAATCATTGCTAATGCTTCACGCTCTGTTGTTGAAGTTTTTTCTCTGAATCTATAAGTTGTCGGCTTGCAAATCGTATGGGATAGTCTTTCTTGTATTCATCTGGTTGTGTCAACACTGATCCAATAGCATATTTAGAGGCATCAGTGTGAACATGAAATTCAATCGTCCAATCTGGAGAACGTAGTATTGGTGCCAAAGCTAATGCTTTTTTTAATTTTTCAAAGGCTTCTAATGCCTCAACTGTCCAAATAGGAACAATGGTTAGTTTGTATATAGGTCTTGCAAGATCCGCAAAGAAAATAATAAAAATTCGATAATAATCTGCATGACATAAGCACATAAACTCCACGAATTGTTGATGGCGGTGGTTATTCCACAATAACTTTGATTTTGGAATAACCTGTAGCTATACCGTGTCTTGATACCACATGCCCGAGAACAACTCCATGAGAAACCCATATCTGACACTTTTTTGGATTTAAGAAAATCTGGTACTTGAGGCAATGTTCAAATACTTTATCCAACCAATCCAGATGGTCTGTATCCATGCTATGGGCTCCGAGGTCATCCAAGTATATTTCAAGGAATTTCTATAGATAATCTTTGAAAGCAAACTACATTACTCTTTGGAATGAACTAGGTGCATTACAGAGTCCAAAAGGCATTACTTTATAAGCATAAGTCCCCCATTCTATTGCAAAAGCTGTTTTGTGACGATTTGCAGGTGCAATCTTGACCTGGTTGTATCCACTAAATCCATCCAAAAGCTTCCACTCCAGCAAGGTGGTCCAAAATGCTTTCAGTAAAAGGTAACAAAAAGTGATCCTTCCGCGTCTCTTTGTTCAAGGCCTTGAGATTCACACAAATTCTCAATTTCTCATTCTTCTTAGGAACAATGACAATTGGTGAAACCCATTCAGTATGCTCGATCTCATAAATGAAATTGGCTTCAAGCAATCTTTGTAGCTCTTTATTTATCAAATCTATAACATTAGGATTACGATGATAGAACTTTGTGACCTTGGGAACTGCATCAGGTATTAAGGGTATGGTATGCTCAATAACTGATACCGGAATCCCTTTGAGATCTTTATAAGTCCAAACAAAGCAATCCTCATATTTAGTAAGCAATTTTCGTAGCGCTTGAAACTGTTCAGGAGTAAGTTGTGCTCCAACTTGGACAATCTTTTCTGGTTCTCCTAGTTTTGCAAGATTCATAGGTTGCATCCTAGCTGGCCATCATAAACATCTTTCGATTCTGGCACTTGTTCTTCTGGTTCACGATGTGCTTTTGGTAACATGATAACCACATCATCCAGAATATAGTGTTTGAAATCCTCTAGCATATCATGCTGGACTTCCTCTGATTGTTCTTTGTCAAAAGGATTCGTCTTGGATCCTCGCTTAGCTTTCTTAGCAGAAATCGATCGTGGAGGTGATGACTTCTAAGAAGATGGATTCTTCTTTGAAGGTGAAGACTTCCTAGATGGTGATGTCTTGTGAGAATTTTGACTTGAAGAATCATCCTTGATTTTTCCTTTGTCTTTATCCAATAAAGGTGACACATTCTTCGAATCAACCTTTTGAGGTGGATTTTCCCATTTCAAAACCGTACTATAATGTTGCTTAGCTTGTTTTTTCGTCATCGATCCAATGATCATGTCTTCCTTCAATATAACTACTTTTGGCAATTTTATTGTTGGTTCATTGGGAATTTCACGTACTCCAAATCTGGTAGGATCCATGTGATTTAGAACCTGCTCATCAATAAGTTCTGCATTGTCATCATAAGTCAAGACGTGACTCATATAAATAAGTTCATCTTCAATTGGATCTAGTATGGGTTCTGTTGATATCCAAGCTACATTCAAAGGAAAGGTGATCAGTGTATCCAAAGTTTGATCCAATAATGAAATCTCGCTCAAATCGGACTGATTATCTTGTTGACACAGATAGCCTACTGTACAATTAATTATTGCAAGAGCTTGATTCCAATTGATAGTATTAGTTTGAGAGTCATAATGTACTCCCCAATTTTTTACTGGTCGGTCACATGTATGATCCGTTGTTGATGAATCATCATCCTCTTTTTGGACTACTGGTTTGATAGTCCAAGTGATCGGATCAACTTTGACTGCACGTTCACGATTTTCAAAAGTGATTTTTCCGGTACCCAATTATGAATTACTTGCGCAACTCGTAACCATGGATGTTCCAATAGGACTCGGTAGACATTTGGTGCGTCAGGTAAGTCCATTACTACAAAAGTAATGACAAAATGTACTTCATCAATTTTGACAAGTATGTCTTCAACCATTCCTCGCGGACGAACTGTCATTTGATCAGCTAGCTTAATGGCAAAAGCCGCAGGCTTAATCTTTGTAAGGTCCCATTTTGCACATAGCTTTGTTGAAATCAAGTTAACTCCCGAACCTCCATCTATCACTGCTACTTCTCCAGAAAATTGTCTATGTTGTATTGGCAGAGTGATTTTTTTTGCTCACTTTCCCAAGCTGCTCCAACATGGAGTACCTCATTAGATTTTTCAAATCCAGCACAGAAAAGTGGTTCCTAATTGGCTTCTGTTTCAATTTGAGTTAATTTCTACACTAATACTTCTTTTGCGTTTGGCACCAACTTTAGAAATTCTCCCGATGTAATATTTATCTTACTAGATAAAATATTCATGAGTAACTCTGTTTTGTGGCACTTCTGGTTCAGTCATCTAGAAGGGTTCTTTATGATGAGAAAACTGAGTATTCACATCTGTTCGTGGATTATTTGGCGGCTGCACAGGTGAAGAATGGATTTCGGCCGCAAATTTAGCGGCTTCAAGTTCTTCTTCCTCTTGAAAATGTTTAAGCCACTGCCTCATATCCTGATATCTCCTCTTTTCGGCATGGAAATTTGGATAGACTCTAGATGTTGTTGGTATATCAATGAATGGTATAGAATCAGTAGGTACTGGATCTACTACCGGTTTTTTCTACTTCAGTGCTCTGGTAACCACCATCAAAGGTACACTTGGTTCAGGTAGGACTGCTAGTCTTTGCTTCATTGTTATCAAATTGACAGGAGCTGTGGTCGGTGGTGGCTTTGGTCTTGCTGGACACTCCTTGTAGCAATGCCCATAACCACAGTCATGACATAATGGTACAAATTTGCTTTTGGTGGACATTCTGTAACTCTATGATTTTCTCCACATGCAAAGCATCCAAGCGACACTCTGGTCCAATTTATAGATGCTTGTTGTTGCGTGACATCATAATTATTATAATTCCATTATTATAATTGTCCGCTTTCATTATTATAATTCCATTGCTCGTTCCCTCTGTAAGATTACGGTTCCATCAAATTAGCAAGAGGAGCCGGTTGTGTCGGCGGGGCTGGTAAAGCTAAATAGTGCCAAACGCGAGTTTGGAAATCATGTTCATATCCTCATTTCAATACAAGCAGATTGGTTCTCTTATGGAATGGATTTGTGAATGTCCTTGCTCTCTATCACTTTTTCTCCATCTCTCATGCTTTTGTTGTATTTGCTAATTGTTGGATCTGATTATTATTGGAATTGCATGTTCTTCTGCTTTTTGTGAGAGAGAAAGGGAGAGAGAGAGAGAAGGAGTAAGCTATCTTCATTGTGGAATGTAGTGTTAATGCTTAGGGTTAATAGATGTTAGAGTTAGATGTGGATCTTCCATTCATGTTGAATTCTGAGATATGCTATCACTCTCATGGAAACGAACCTACACGTGACAACTAACTTCATCTCCTTGATGCTAGAATGCTTAGATCTTGGATTGAGGATAGGCAAAGAAAGAAACCCACTACAATTTTGGCACCGATGTCGGGGAACTATGCCAATTTAATAGTGTTAAATCTGCATTTAGGGTTAGTTTGGAAGAGATTTTGCCTAATTTGAGTGGATTTGCTTGTTTAAGATCTAATATGATTATTGAGCAAGGGAAGCTACTCAGATCACATTCTTAAGATCCATCTGGATCTGAGATATTAGAAAAAACAGCAAAAATCGGTCAAATCTACCAAATCTTGGTCAAAAGGAGGCAAAATTGTCATCAAAGTTGATAACTTTTTACCCTCTTTCAGGAATCCTTCCCTGCGTTATAGGGAGCCTCGGTTTCATTCACAGATTCTTCAAATTGGACGGCGAAGATTCATTTCTAGCAGATTTGCAAAAATATCAGAAAAACTATCAAAAAACACTAAAAAACCATAAAACCCTAAAAAATACAAAAAAAAAAACCTTCGTCCGGTTCATTGTGCATAGGTGTGATTCAGATCTATCTACTGCCATGCTGCAAGTACCACAAATTTCTTGAATGCATCGAACGCTTTGGACTTCTTCTTCAGATAATATATAGTAGTCATTTTACTGAAATCATCTATGAATGTGAGGAAGTGTTTCGATCTGGAAAGGGAGTCGACCTTCATGGGTCCATAAACATCTGAATGAATTAATTCCAGGATGTCCTTAGATCTCCTTCCTTCATGTACGAATGGACATCGATGTTGCTTACCTTTCTGACAAGCTTCACATAAGTCTAAGTCTGGACTTGTAACCTTGAGACCATTCACAAGTTCTTTCTTGTTCAAGTCATAGAGACTCCTCATATTCAAATGATACATTCATCTAAGCCAAAGATGATTCTCACTTTTGGATGCATTCAGTAGCTATTGTAACTATTGATGATCTTTACTTGATATAAATTACATTGTCTTGATCCGAGGGTCAGCAACTTATTCGATCTATGCTCGACCATTCTCATCGAATAGGACTCATGTTCCAAGATTTGCTATCTTCGACATAGAGAGTAGATCTCTCCTCAATGTGGGTACATAGAGCGCTCCTTGTAACTCTGTATGTCCCGACAATGTATGGAGTTGAAGAGTTCCGATGCCTTTGACATCGTGTCTACTCGCATCCCCCAGTTGCACTGTTCTTGTGTTGTCCAATGCCTTGTAGTTCATCCGAACATTTTTGCTACAGGTGATATGAGATGTGGCTCCTGAATCAATCATTATGTCATAATCATGTTGCGTGTAGGTCATGGACTCTTCATCAACAATTGTGAATGCATTTTCATTCTTGTCAACATATTTAGATGATTTTGCAACATTCGTCTTCTCTCCTTTGTGCTTTCTTTTGGGATTATGCCAGCAATTGTATGTTGAATGTCCCTTTTTCTTGTAGTGAGTGCAAGGTACAGTCTAATTAAACTAGCATCTATCTATTGTATGCCTTGACTTGTGACAGTGATCTCAGGTAGAAGTATCTTTGTTGTTGTTACCTGTTGTTGAAGACATCATTTGAGTCTTATCTTTTGGGCTTGTTTTTTTTCTTCTTCTTTCCCTTTGCAAAAAGAGACTTCTCCTAGTCGCCACTTGATTCTCCTTCATCTCTCATCAACCTTTCATTTGCTACAAGATTGAATGCTCTTTCGAATGTCATCTCAAATAAGCTTAGGATGAGCATTTTCAACGACTGATAAGATGAGGGTAGTGATTTCATAAAGTACACCAGCTACTGGGTGTTGGGACATGATGCTTTTTTTCAGATGTAGAGAGTTGAGTGAAGATGGTCTTGATCTTCTCTACATGTTGATCCAGCTGGTTTCCATCCCATCGAGAAGATGAAAGAGGTGGACGAACATGTGCAAAAATCGCTATAAGCCCAATAATATCACAAATTATGTGGAAGAAGATGAAGAGGAAAAAACCAATGAAGCTAATACTTCACTCCTTCTTGCAAATGATGTCAATCCAAAAGATGTTTGGTACATCGATTCAAGAGCCTCTTCTGACATGACATCACACAATGGTGAGAAATCTATTGTGGTACTTGGCGACAACCGTGTGCATTGGTGACATTAATGTAAACCTTGTCATGAGCAAGCAAGGTACACCTAACACCTCTCATGTAAGAAATGCTTTGTTTGTTTTGAAGTTGGTGAAGAATCTTCTTTCTGATGGATGTCTCACAAATTAGGGTTGTAAGGTCAAACTTTAGAACGATAAATGCCTTGTTAAAGACACTAAAAGAAATTACAATGTGATCGCGAAGGGAACTAGAGTTGAAAATACATTATATGAATTGCAAACTGTATTTTTCGGATCCACTTCTCAATTGATCAGAGTTCATTTTGGCATGAACATCTTGGTCATTTGAATTACGAAAGCCTTAAGCATCTGAATGCCAAATCTATGGTGAAGGGGCTTCCCAAGATAGTTCCCAATTCATGCACCTGTGAATCCTATAGGATTTGCATGATGATTATCATGATGTTGTGCAAGAGCCTATTGATATGGATGACAATGTTGTGGGTTCACAACGTGATGCTTCTATAAAAGGGCAAGTGATGGATCACAAATCTAAGAGACCAAAATGGTTTCTTAGACTTATTAATGACAAAGAGGTTCCAGAGACTAGTGAGCAAGGGGGATATTGCAACTTGAGGCCAAGACCAGCAATGGAGATACCTCAAGTAAACTATGCTTTTATGGCTATATTTTATAGCTAAGAAAGGACTCTCTACTCTCTACATTTCAAGAAGTTGCACAAGATAAAGAATGGTTGAGTGTCATGAAAGAGGAATACCAAGAGAATGGTTGAGTTCCATGAAAGATGAATAGAAAGCCATTATGAAGAATGATACATGGGAGTACCTCCCAAATCTGACAGGAAGCCGATGGTACCGAGTGGATCTACAAAGTAAAGTATAACACATATGATACCTTGGAGAAAAAAAAGGGAGATTGTTGGCAAAAGGACATGCACATCAAGAAGGTATTGATTATGATGAAACTTGTCCAATTTGGTCATTTGCATTATTGCTTGGGAAATGAGGTTTAGAGCACACATAACTCTTACTTGCTTTGTTAATCTAAATATGCATACAACTTTAGATTGCAAGCCCTTATCTACATCAATGGAGGCTAATATGAAGCTGACTTCTTCCCTTGATGAAAAAATGGTAGATCCTATTCTGTTTCGTCAGCTTGTTGATTTCTTAGATTTATCTCACAGTTACTAGGTCAGACATTTCTTATGTTGTTGGGTCGGTTTATGGCTGATCCTAGAGGTTCGCATTGAAAGAGTGCAAGCGTATCTTAAGATATGAGAAAGGCACCCTCAATTTTGACTTGAAGTATATGTTTTCCAATGATGTTACACTTCAAGGTTATTGCGACTCAAATTGGGCTTCAGATGTTGAAACTAGAAGATCTATTTCTGGATACGCATTCATGTTGGGGACCAATGTTATATCTTGGAAATCGAAGAAACAAACTACTATTGTATGGTCATCTTCAGAAGTAGTGTATGGCTGCAAAATCTGTTGTATGCGATCGTATTTGGCTTAGGTGTGTACTTGTCGAGTTATGTTTGAAACAAGATCATCCTAATGTTGTGTTTTGTGATAATACCAGTTGCCTTCAAATTGCTAGGAATCTTGTGTTTAATGCCATGACTAAGCATATTGAGACCCAATATCACTTTGTTCATGAAAAAGTAAATGACCGAGAAGTTGACCTTGTCTATTGCTCTACAAAAGAGTAAATTGTTGATATATTCATGAAGTCTCTAGGGAGAAGCAAGTTTGAGAAGTTTAGAAATATGTTGTTCGTTCAAGAGAACAAATTAATCACTAACGAGGAAGTAGTGATATTGTTTGGTGCATTAAGTCTTATTCGGTGTATCAATTGTATAGTTGCTAGCTCATAAATGTTACTACTATGTCAGAAAGGCCATAAAAATTAAGCTAGACAGTTTCGACAATTTTGGCTTTATTTCACTGTCCCACTTTGGACCTCATATTTTTCCATTGTATATCAATCCATTGTGTGAAAATAATCAAGAATGAGTGTATAGATTGGAAAGAAAGAAAATCTCAGTGTGATCACTTGCTTCTTCCATCATGCTTCATTACTTATGCTATGCTTGTTTATGGATGCTTCATACATTGTTCCACATTGTTATTAAGTAGTAGGAATCTGTCACAAATTTGTTAAAAATTGTAAAACATATCTATCATCTGTTGTTAATGTTTGGGGGATCCTACCCATGTAAATATTTTGTACATATTTAAGGTATGTGAATTGAGCACATATCCTTGTAGAATAGGGCGAGTTTGGGTTAGGTAGATCAAATTCCAATGACATGCATAAAGTCTAGTTGGTCTAGTATGATATGCAATAATGGTGACAATGTCTAGTTTGACATGCATATAGAGATTCACATGGAATTGGTCAATTATGACCTTGTAGAAACTCGAGCCACAATAAATGCATAATGTCCTAAGTTTCCATAGTGACATGCAAAGCATGCAGTCACTCTAATGGACACATGCACGTAGATCTGTGCATGGCTAGTTGAGAAATTGCCATTTGGAGAAAGTAGGTAGAAGTTAGGTGCAACCTATGCATGCTAGCAGTTAGGTGTCAAGTTAATAGTTGTCTGCACTTGAATAGGTGTAGGATGTGCATTGAATGCAAGGAGTACCACGAATTTTGGCTCTCCTATATATGTACATATCATTCTCATTCACAAAGTAATGAAGAACCAAAGTTTTGTAGCTATCTCATGCTTGGTTAGATCTAAACTGTTTTTTCTTGTTATCTCTCTAGCTCTCTCTCTCTAACTCGTGTTGAGGCTAATGCTTATGCATTGTAATCTTGTACTTTTAATCATTCTTTGATTCATTGCTATCATAGTCTATTGATTAGCATGCTAGATTGTGAATTAGCCATATCTTCTGAACTAGATCTTGTTGAACAATCTAGAATTAGGGTACTGTGCCAATCACAAAGCTTAATCAAGATCAGTCACTCTTGTGGACATTCCCCACACGTGTGAATTCTAGAATTTTTCTCCTGGGTGTTTGTTTTCTTTGCAAGGTTGTACTGGCAACCCCTTACGAAAACATCTGTTGATGACCAGATGGCAATCATTTTATATTCCGCTCCATTCATTCTTAGTTATTTCAGGTTTTGCACTAATAATAACAGTATTAGCCTTTTTATTGCTCCCCAATAGGAACAATACCCACTTATACCACAAATAACAATCATTTTGTTGTTGGTATGTCGCGACATATACCAATTTTGGCGCCGTTGTCGGGGAGCGATGCCAAATAGGATGTTTCGTCATTATTTTGATTTTTGTTTGTATTTTTCAGATTCACAGGTTACTGTTCTGGTTCTTCAAGAAATTCATAAAAGGAAGAGTTAAACCTGAGTTTCGACCACCTTGAATTGTCATTCCATTTTATTTTTCTGTTTTCAATTTTTGGTAGAGTTCTTAAAGTTATCTACAATTTGTAAAATGTGTTTAGTTCTTGTTATGTACAGTCTGAAGATTCTGTTGTTATGTCCAATAATCTCTTGGTTTTCCGTAAGCAAATTTTGATTCATGCTTTTCCAAGAGATGGTTCTATTCTATTTTTTTTTGGTACTTTATTTCTAGGATTTTCAAGCTGAATAAAAGCCTGTTCTAAGGCTTTGGTGCTGCCCAAGATGTGCTGATGATGTCTAAAGACTGTTGCTGACAAATGCTGATTTTTCTATGTTCTGTTCATAGTTAATGACTTTTTGGTGCTGCTGTCCAAAATCGCATTATGCAGAGCCAAGTTTTTAAAGCTGATTTTCTGTTCTGCATATGCTCATAACTATGTCAAAGGGTGCTGACTTTTGGAAGTAATATATGTTGAAGTTTTACTTGTTGAAGACTGTACAATCAAGGCTTTTGCTTGTCAAAGGCTGCAGGCTGTGGCAAGTCATGATTTTTCAAGCTTCGACAATGGTTCCTAATCTCTGGTGTTTGCGAGCCGCTGCACACTTGAGGAGGGGGACATGTGGTGACCCAGTTATGGCCATTTATCAATTTTATGACTTTTAAACTGTTAAGTCTTAAACCTTTGCCTTTGCCATTGTCTATAGCCCATTTATAAGTCGCATTCAATGCTGTATGAGTTGAATATGTTTTATGGCACTGAGGTTTTATTTTGTCACCTAATTTTTGGCATATGGCTATGCCTAACCTTTACTCTTTATAGTGATATCTAAACGGTGTAGTTTGCACTAAAAGACCTTTGTAACTTCTATTTGCACTGACTTGAGCTATGGCATGCACTTGGGTCCATTGAAATATTGTGAGCCATGTGTGCAAAATATTATCTAAAACCTGTAAGGCATATCCTTTTTCAAGTACATACTTTTTTTGAAGGAAATGTTTTATAAGACATGCCTTCCAATGACTTCTTAAAGGCAGCTTGGCATTTCCAAAGGGCAATATTCGCACTTCTTCTCTCTCTCTCTCTTTGCATTTTCTCAGGGCAGCAAAGAGACAAAAGGCGGCAAGCCACAAGTGCACCTGTAGCCATCTCGGACATCAGTCACAGGGTTTTCTCGTAAGACCAACGAAGGCAACGCTCTCTTCCTCTCATCTCAAGCGGCAAACCATTCAAACAGCAGCTCCAGAGGCAGTTTGCAGATGGCCAACGATCCTCATTCATCACTTTAAAGGCCTGTTTTTCCATGTTTCTAACTGTTGATGCCTCTGTGGCAGCATTCTAGTGGTCTGCAAATGCCCTGTTCCATATGCCAGAATACCATTTGCTTGTTTCTTGAAGCAGTTTGCAGTGCTTGTTCTCTCTAGCACGAGTTTCTAATGCTATATCATGTCAGACTTATGCCATTGTAAACCATTCAGACACAATGTAGAACAGAGGCTCAGAAGTTCTGTTGGTGCTTTAATGTAGATTTATTGCTTTTGTTATTCATCTACAAGTTCAGAACCTTTGTGTTCCCAGATTCTTGTTTAGAGGTGTAGAAATCCCTCGTCTTTGCAGTGTCTAGACTGTAATGAATATATCTTTGTACTCTACAAATGGTGAATACAGATAATGTGAATATGAGTGTTCTGAATCACACAACTTGTTTCTATTGTGAATACCTACTGTTCTTTTCATGGCGATTCATTTTGGTAATAGGAAGTTTATGGCACTGTATGCTAATGCTGGATCGAGAGTTGAAGATAGCCAAACAACATGAAGATAAGGCTGAAAGCGAAAAGAAGTTGGCCCAACAACAAGCTGATCGCTTGGAAAATTACATCAGCTCCCTACAAGACGCCCTGACAACCGCACAGGATCAGGTAGATCAGGCAGTGCAAGATGCCAAGCAACAGGTGCAGCTGCTGGAGGGGCAATTATAGGTGGCTAAACAAGATAACACACAGCTTCAAGGTGAATTGAATGCGACCACCCTTGAGTGTGATACCTATCTGCAAATGCAAATACTCGATCATTTGGTCACACCGACGCTAGAAAGATTTTTCTTAACACAAGCAATAAGCTTCTTATTGCTTCTCGTGATGAGTAGATCATCCACATAGAGCACAACAACCACAAAGTCTTCAGCTGATGTTGTTTCCCATGTCCTTATTGGCAGTGGCTTAGGATTGGTTTTTCAACCTGTCAGAGGAAGAAAAATCCACCTGGGAAGTGGTTAAAGCGGCTCTCATTACGAGATTTAAACCAAAAAAGTTCTTGGGAGACCCATTTCTCCTGCTGAGTAAAGTCAAGATGGGAAAACGAGAAAGGGTTAGGGACTATATTGAACGGGTCAAAAATCTACAATCCGAGTGCAGTGCAGCCCTAACTCTCGATCATGCAGTGATCATGTGGTTCCTAGCCGGATTACCACGAAGCATCAGAAGAGAACTAAAACGACAAAAATAGTACACTACTCTGCAAGAATCTATGGAAGATGCCATCAAGGAAGATGATGAGGGATCTGACGACGAATACCCATCCACTCACACTCCTATTCCCTTGTTAACATCGTCATCATCGAACACATCCACTTTATCCACAGAATTGTTGTTGGAACAAATGACAAAATTACACAAACAGCAGATGGAGCAACTTACGGTGCAGTTTGACCAGAAACTGAAAGCCTTACAGGGAGCTATACATGAACGCCACATCAACCGGAACCAAACCAACTACAATATCCACGACAAGAGAATGTATGGTGTTTAGTGTGCACGCAAAACCATACAACGGACGAGTGTCTAGTCCTAAAGCAAAATCTGAGACTGACAAATAGATTTTGCCATCTATGCAATGCAACATCGCACGATATGACATTTTGCCCGTTTAACCCCCGGATTGTTCAATAGAAGAGAAAACGTAGCATGGCTGTCAGCGGGACCTATTGAGAACCCAGTGGACGATGATCTAGTCCCTTGGCAACATGCTCTAAATTATAATAAGGAGATTGAGCTGATTGAGGAGCAGGTCCTACACCACATGGACCCAGATCGTTACGGAATCAAGAAAGTACCAGCTCAACCACCGCAAAAGTCTGCTATGGCGAAAGTATCAAGGATCGATCCACCCAAGGCACCTACGAATAATAAGAATCAGAAGCAATGCTAAACCAGATGATCCGATGGAGTGATCTACCTGAAGAGGCGATAACTACAGTGGATGTTGATATTTGTAACCATGAGGTGAATGTCACGGCAGTTCTGATGAAAGACAACAAGGAGGAATCCACCAAAATGACAAAAAAGGACAAAAAGAAGGTGTTGGATTCCTTGAAGTCAATATAGGTGGACTCAGATACAACATCATCCTCTACTCAGATGACAGAAAATCAAAAGATGACTAATCGGGCTAAGATCAATATGCTGAAAGAGGAATCTCGATGAGCTCCAATTCACGAGATGTATGAGACTTTCAAAAATTATACCTTGGATGACATGGTAATAATAATGTCGCAAGCCCAGCGAGAACCTGATCAAAGTCAGACACCAGCGAAACAAGTCTTCGAGGGACCTGCGCGAACACAACCGATGAACCTTGCCGAGCTAGGTGAAGAAGAAAAGATAGTGCAAGTGGGAGAACAATTAACGCCCACACAATTCAAGAGACTACGATCCTTGTTGGTGGAGTATAAAGAATGTTTTGCCTAGAGTTATAGTGATCTTAAGGGCATTCCACCAACAGTAGTCCAACACACCATACCCTTGGTGAATGGAGTAGTCCCAAGGTAAGCCATTACTACCGTTGCAACCCGAATTATACAGAGCTGATCAAGTAGGAGTTGCGGAAGCTGATGGATGCATATTTCATTTATGAACTCGAGCACACGGAATGGGTATCGCCGATAGTTATAGTACCCAAGAAGAACGGCAAAACGCAGATTTGTGTGAATATGAAGACGCTAAATGCAGTCACCAAAAAGGATCATTTTTCTTTACCATTTACGAAAGGTCCTCGATAGAGTAGCTGGTGCCGAAGCCTACAATTTTCTAGATGGCTTCAGCGGCTACAACCAGGTGAAGATAGCCCCCCAAGACCAACACGAGACAATATTTGCCACGAATGGAGAACCTATGCCTATAAAGTGATGCCATTCGGACTTTGCAATCCCCAAGCACCTTTCAGCCTATCATCCAGGTGACATTCAAAGAATATTTGCAAAAATTTCTGGAAATTTTCTTGGATGATCTGTGTGTGCATGGACCAGACTCAGAACACTTATCCAATTTGGAAAAAGTGCTACAAAAATGCCGCAACTTTCAGATCTCCTTGAATCTAGAAAAATGTCAATTTTGGGTGACGCATGGCTTGATTCACGGCCATATAGTGTCAAGACACGAGATCGCCACAGACCTATCAAAGATCAGGATCATTGTTGATCTACCACCACCGAGAATGATCCGCGAAGTCTACATCTTTATGGGTCATGCTAACTATTATAGGATCTTCATTCTTGATTTTGTGGAGTTAGTCCGACCAATTTACAAACTCACAATGGATCCACATTGGAACAAGGAAGCCCTAAAGGCTTTCCAAAAGCTTAAAGATGCATTGGTTTCAGCACCAATCTTACGTCCACCCAATTGGTCCATTGAGTTTCATGTGCATACGATTGCATCGAAGTATGTACTTGGAGCAGTCTTAGCCCAACCAGGTGAACACAAAAAGGATTTTCCAATCCGATTTGCAAGCCGACAGCTTAGTGATATAGAAATGAATTATCCAACCACAGAGCGAGAAGCACTGGCAATGATCTATGCGGATAAAAAATTTTGTCACTACCTGATGGCCACACATTTCGCTTTTTATACGGACCATCAACCCTTGCTCCATCTCATTAACAAAACTTGCAACACCGGAAGAATCACTAGATGGCTACTTTTGTTGTTGGAGTTTGATTTTCGGATAGTAGTCCACAAGGGAAAACAACACTACATGGCAGATCATGTGTCGCGAATCAAGGGAAAGGAGGTTGCAACACAATATACTCATCAGGTATAACTTGACGAATCGCAAAGTAGCTCACTCATAGATGGACCCACGGCGATGAGTTGGCCGATGCTGCCTTATTTTACGTGGACACAGTACCAAAATGGACTGTCGTTATTGTTGAATATCTAATGTGGGGCCAACCAGACAAATCACTACCAAAGGCGGATCAACAAAAATTGATCCTGAAGGCTAGACCTTATCAGTTGATTGTTGGCCATTTGTATCAAAGAGGACCAGACGGGATTCTTTGGTGGTTTATTCTCCCTCATGAGGCCACCCAGATCATTTTGCTTTCACATGAAGGCATGGGTGGAGGCCATTTTGCATCTGACATTACAGTTCGCAAGATCCTGCAATTAAGATGTTGGTGGCCAACGATTCATAAGGATACGGAGGAATACTTAAGAAAGTGCGATGTGTGCCAAATGGCAAGGAGACCAACGAGATTGAATTATAACCTACTGCACCTGGTCTTATCCCAAGCACCATTCGAAAAGTGGGGATTGGATTACATCGGTCCAATTCACCCTGCAGCAAGGAGTTCCCAAGTTTGATACATAATCGTAGCCATAGACTATCTCACCAAGTGGGTTGAAGCCAAGGTAGTAAGAGTATCTGATGCTAGGACCACTGCCAAATTCCTTTATGAAAATATCATTGTGCGCTTTGGATTCCCGGTGGAGCTAGTCAGTGATCACGAAAGTCATTTCATCAATGAGACCATCAAGGTCTTGTTGGATGACTTCTTCGTGATCCATAGAACCAGTATGCCTTATTATCCTTGTGGTAATGGGCAAGCAGAATCATCCAATAAGATCCTGTGTAGCGTGCTCACGAAAACAGTTGAAGCTAGCAAGTCAGATTGGGAACATAAGTTGCATGCTGCTCTGTGGGCATTCAGGACAGCATATAAGAGAAGCACTGATCAAACACCTTTCCAGTTGGTATATGGTCAAGATGTTGTAATGCTAGTAGAGTTTCTAGTTCCTTCATTAAGGATTGCCACAATACAACTTCTTAATGAATTCAAATCTCTACAACTACGCCACGAAGCTCTACATAAACTCTATGAAACACGCTTACTAGTTGTGCATGCATTGGTAGTTGAAAAGAAAAGACGCAAAGCATGGCACGATCACATGTTACAAAAGAAGGATCTTTGCTCCGAAGATCTGGTCCTGATGATAAAACCAAGGCGATCAAGGGGAAATTAAAATTCACAAGCGAAGGTCCTTATCGGATCAAGGAAATTCTTAATCATGGAGATATGAATTTAGAGAAGCTAGATGGGACACCATTCGATACACCCATCAATGGTAGCCGGTTGCACAAGTACTGGCCGCCACAGTGAGATAGATCCAGATTGGTGGTGGCACGTTACGAAAAGCTATTCTGCTAGGCCATCACCACTAGATCTAGGAAGATCAAGCCAAATCAAGCTAGATCCATCAAGATTCGGCCAGATCTGGCAAGATCGGGAAAATCCATCAAAATCCAAGAGGGATCCAGATCCAGATGGGATCAAGAAGGAAGCAGATCATCAGATTATGCCAATAAGTCCGCTAAATTTGCAGATCAGAGATCTCGATCTCAGTAACTATGGCAAATTAAGGGCAAAATTCACACAAAATTGATGGATCTCTACCAGATGTCCATCAGAACTTTCAGATAACTACCAACAGTCAGATAAAGCATGCATGAAGCTGATTATCAATTTGCAAAAGTTGGAAATCAGAGAATCTCAAGATCTCGTCAAAAAACACTCTAAAAGAGTACATTTTTCATGATTTTTGGAGATCCCCTGGGAGATAGCTCTTGAAACATGGACAATCACTAGATCTGACCCAGATGCATCCGTAAAAATCTCTACGAGAGTTCTTGATGAGAAAATCTTCATTGGAGTGTGTGCAAGGGTTCCCATAAGCTGAATCTTCAGAACCCTCACAGAACATCAAGATCATCCTAGCAACCCTCACAAGGTGCCTAAATGGAATGGGAGTAGTGAAATTAGCCTACCTACATGGTCTGATCTTGAAAATCCAATCACAGGAACATGTTGTGCGAGAGATCACTTCCTGTAAGAGTTGAACCCTCGTAGACAGTCTGAACCCTCACAGAACCTTGAGAGACATAGTGTTCTACTATGATGGGCTGCCACTGGAGATAGTAGCCTCATATACATACTTGGGTGTCCTTTTTACTGGTCTATTTAGGGTAGTCAAATCACCTTCTGAACTCTTGCAGACTTCTCTGAGATCTTAAAATTTTGTGAAGAAGGTCCCTACCAAAATTTGGGTGGAACTGAACAAGGAAAAGTGGATTTCACCTAATACGCACACTAAATTCCGCTATATAAGGGCTGAATTCGAGCCATTTGTCACCTTTGCTGACGAAGCTCTGCTCAAATTTTCACCGAAATTTCCAAGTTCTTTGTTTGCAACCAAACTTCCTACAAGCTATCATCGGCACATACTGAACACAGATTTGCACTCTGAACTACAATTCTCGCCATCCAACACTCATTATTCACGGTTTCTTGTCGTTTCCACGTTTTTTTAATCTTTTCCACTGTTTTTCGTACTTTTTTGCCCTTTAACTATCACTGCTAGCATGGCCTCCTCATCCTCTGAAGACTCCGGCACCAAGTAGGTGATCCAGTGTGAATCTCCCTCAGCCACACAGATTTGGCCCTTACCCTCTAACGCTCTGATTCAACCATGGCTTCAGACAGCCGGCCCACTTCTTGAGGCAATGGATTTTTTCTCGGCGCTTTTCCATTTTGAGATTAAAGTGGGCCTCGCCCTTCAAGCCTACGCCACCTGGGATGCGTCGAAGACACGCTTCCACTTCCTGTACCAAGGTACCACACGTACAAGGTCAGGATTAATGCAAACTCAATGGTCACCATTGGCATAATGTCCCGTGACCGTCAGCCCATCTTCCATCGTCAGGCAAAAACTCTGATCAAACCTTTCGTCACCCAAACTGCACCAGAAATTCCAATTCAAACTAACAATGGTTACCTGATAGATGCTATCACGGAACCCGTCATTCAGACGGCTGCGCATCTATTGAATAACTTTCTGGTTGTTTCAACATTTCGCAAGGACAAAATCCAGTCCAAGCGACTGAGTAGTGAAATCCTTTCCGGCATTCCCTGGCCCCTCAGTTGTTCCATACGACTGTCATAGCTTCCTCATTCGTAAACTAACCATCTCCATCAAATCCAACAACTGTGAGTGTATCACAGCGGGCCCCTTGTTGTGCAATTTTGCATGTGCACTTCTCGAGGCGAAAGTGTGCGGCTTCCACTGCTCAATCCTTTTGTCTTCCATCGTGCCGCACACTAACCTCTATCCACCATCTGTAGCATCCACCTCCTCCCAACCTACAGTTACTGACACAACGGCCAACAAACGAATGCGTGGCGCTCCCTCTTTATCTTCATCTCCACCTACTATCCGAAGATGCACCACCACCACCGCACTAATGACTCCATCAACCACCGCCACTTCTTCTTCCGTGCAACCTCCCCCTTCTGTCTTTGTTGTCAGTACCCCTCTTTCTGTTCCATCCACGACTGTTTCTGTTCCCATCCCTGTTTTCTCTATTAATATCACTCCCATTTCTGTTCCATTATCCACTACTCCTTCCATCACCACCATCGCATCCTCCATCACTCTTGTTGCCACCACTGCTCCCCTCACATTTAATCCCTCTGATTCTCAGTTGTCTCCAGACACTAGCGTGGATGCAAGTCATCAACTTTTTATCCCCACGCCAGACCATTTATGCTTCATCCTTGCCTTCCGTGCTCCACACCACACTTCAGTTCCCCTCTGTTCCACCCATCATCTCGTTTGGACAAACCGTCCCTACCCTCGTTTTCACTACTGCTTCTCTCACCTCACGTGTTTCACCACCAAAGTTGCCGAGGGCAACCAACCGTTGCCTGATGATGCATTTGTTCATACAATCTTTATACCACCGCCGGATTGAGATGATTCCACCGTCCCAGATGACAGCAGGTCCCCCGAGAACCTAATTGAAGACAATGACAACGGAGCTCCACAAGTTGTCGGGGCCGCTACCACACTAGCCCCTACTAGTGCCAGTGTACCGGTAGACTCTAGGCAAATACATCCTGGAGGCGGTAGCAGCCAAGGCTATTTTGGAAAGTAGAGTACTCCACCTGGCAACAAGCCACACATAGCTGTGAGCGGAACTCACAAAGGTGCAGCACGAGCTGATTCTAGCTCAATAACATGAACAAGAAGGGCACCGGAAGCCGCAGCAAAAGGAGGAGGGCCTCAATCTATACATCCAAAGCACTGACAAAGGCCTCCACGAAGGTGCGGGAGCTTCAATTAGAAGTGTCCCAACGGCTTGCTCCCCTCCAGGCACAACTACAAATTTACGAAGCAGAGAATACACGCCTGGGGGCGGAAGTCAAAGCCCTACAAAGTGAAAAGCTCGTCTGGTTAGCTCAACCTGCACCAAACTCAAAGCCGCTATTTGAATCAGAGATGAATCTCTTTAGGCATCAGGTGCAGGTATATAGTCAAACATTAAACATCTACCAGACAGAGTTCGATAAATATTGGATGAGCGCAACTCACGAGCTCACCCAGGCCAAACAAGCCCTCAAGGCTTGCCAACAGTACATAGAGAAAGAAGGCCCAGCCCACCCCCATGGTGATTCCACTACCACCCGTTTTTTATGCTGCACAGGCCAGTACAAGCCAGGACCAAAGCCAACAAGCAGTAGGGGGATTCAGTCAAGATCAAGGGTCGGAAGGCCAAGGCCAAGGACCAACAGATACGGGTGTTGAGATGCGAGACCAAGGCCAAGGCGCAGGTTCCAGCCAAAGCCAAGAAGAAGGACATGCAACATCATCCAGAGGATCGTGCACCATATCTACCAACCGGGCCTTCCGAAGACCAAAGTTCGTGGAGGAGAAAATAAACGAATTCCTAGAAAAGTATCCCCATGAGTCATCAAGAGGCAGCTAGCAAATATCTTTTTCAGCTCAGACAAAAAAGGGCAAGGAGCTGCGAGCAGTACCCGCCCTCCAACCACAACCAGAGTGGTGTCAGCAACTATTTGAAAGAGACCATGTGACCGTCAGGGCCTATGTGACAAGTCCGCAACAACTACGGGTGAATGCACACTTCTTGCCATGCACACGATGATCCAAATGGGCCAAATGCGACACCCTCTCGACAAGATCACAATTCAAAACTTAAATTGGCCAAAAATTCCATCAGAGCACCGTTGGGATACAGATGTAGACGCCAGAAAGGCTCTCACCATATTCGCCAATACATATTTCAACTGTCCTGATTCTACAGTCCATGCGGTAGCCACTTACGCCCGGGACTTAGAGCATTTAATGGAGATTGAAACTAAATGGGACAATTTTCTCCCACCCATATTTTTTTATCCTAATAAGGCACTAGCTTCCGACAAAGTCGAAGATCAGCTGCCAGTCGCTCATGTCTATTACCGAACTGCCTTCCTTGGCGATCCCTGGACGCGCAGATTCCAAACATGGGTCGACCAGGACTGGCTGACAGGAGTCCACAAGTCCCTTCAGCAGCTTTACAACTTGCATGCTCGAGTGCTTTCCATGTGTCTCTTTGTTTTGTCACTTGTATCTGCCATTGACGGTTTCATCTTTGGTTTCTTGGCAGATTCTATCTTCTGGGAGGTCTGTATCCTCCATTTGCCTCTAGGTGTTTCCATGGTTCTTCTCTCAGTTGAAGTTCCAGTCTCAGGGAAACCTTTGATCTGCAGGTTGCACAAACTTTGATTATCAGTCTCAAGGAGATGGATTCATCAAAAATTGGTGGTAGGAACAATTTTGGATGGACGGTTTGGTAACGGTAAGGAAACATGATGAAGGTTTGGTGGTAGGGTAAAGGAACTGATAGTTCTACGATTGTAGCCTTGGACCCTTGCAATGTCGAGCTTCAACCACCACTTGCTGGATGAGGAGCTTGCTTTATTTTGCAAGTTCACGGATGTCTTCATCTTTCATTTTCTGCAGCTCTTTATTTTGACCCATTACTTTTGGATCTCTTTGGGCTTCATACAAGGGGATTCAACTATCATTGCTCCAGAGAGTTTCTTTTGATTAGGGTTGATCTGACTCATCTATTGCTTAAGTTTTGTCCTTTCCTCCTCAGCTTCCTGGATCTTTCTCTTTATTTGTTATGGCTGCTTTGCCTACTTTTGTAGGTCTTTTTCGGCTGAACAACCAATATAGGTGATAGTTGGTCTCCACAAGGCACTTGCAATGATCTATCAACTGCTTCAGTAAGACTATCAAAAACTGAAAATTTCTTAGAAGAACAGTAAACTGATGATAAATAAAACAGATGGAAGGAAGGGTGGTGGTGACAACGGTAGATGGTGTGGATGATAGACATGAGAATGGGCGCAAAAGTATGGCAAGAGGTTGGGTGAAGAAGGAGATTGATTTTCCAATGCTTGTGTTTCTCTTTTCTAAAGGATCTTCGTCATGACTAGAATATTTCTTCTGATTGAGTCACTTTGGATTGCCCATCTGTCTTCTTTAGCCTTGTCTTTTTCATATTTGACTTGTGACCTTGGCTGTCGATCTTGCTGGTGTTGTTGCTGGCAGTGTAACTGCTCCAGTGGATCCAAGCAGATTCACTCACTCTCTCTCTCTCTCTCTCTCTCTCTCTCTCTCTCTCTCTCTCTCTCTCTCTCTCTCTCTCTCTCTCTCTCTCTCTCTCTCTCTCTCTCTCTCTCTCTCTCTCTCTCTCTCTCTCTCTCTCTCTCTCTCTCTCTCTCTCTCTCTCTCTCTCTCTCTCTCTCTCTCTCTCTCTCTCTCTCTCTCTCTCTCCCCAAAATCTATTGGTGGGGATGTTGTTACTGGTAAATGTTCATGTTCAGGATTGGATCGGCGTGTAGAACATGTAGTTGAAACTCGTTGAACATGCGACTGGACTAAAGATTGAACAAATTTTAACTAAATTTGTTTCGATCTTGCTATAGTTGACTCGAAGATGAATATGGCAATGAGATGCAGGAATAAACTCTAATTTGACATGGATTTCTCATTTTTTTCAAAAATCCAAAACTGATGTACAAGGGGATCTGAAGATAGATGAATGAAAATGTGTTCTGGAGATGCTCTACAGAAGGCTCTCGTGCAGTAGCTATTCCTCATGCAAAAATCAATCACACAAAATAGGTGAAGAGAAACAAGGAAATAAACAAATGTTACAGAGGGTTAGAACTGTATGGCATTTGTTGAACAAAACTTGCACTCATCAACATTGATAATGGACCTTGATAGTTGTAATATGCCATTGTTTTGTAGAGTGATGAAACTTACTCTGACATGCCCTTGTGAGAACAAGGCAAGGTAGGTGACACAAAAATCTACTATCATTGATAGCAGATGTTGTAATATATAGCTTGAGATGTAGGTGTGGTTGAGGTAGTATGTCCTGAGGACCTCGTTGAACAAGAGATTCAGAACCGAATCTCTATATGGATTTCTGAATCATAGATTTATTGTGGATTGGAAAATTGAAAATCTGATCAGCATGTGTAAAGACAAATAGATTTGAGTTGTAGAAGGGGAGAAAAACTGTCAATTCCCTGTGGAGGTTGCTCTGGTTGGACATTGTAGCAGATGACGGAATATCGGTTTCACTTTCTTTCGACAAGGACTCATTTCATATTAGTGTCTTCTGACATTTCGAAACTGGTATATTGTGCGGTAATGTAGAAGCTTACAAGAAACTTCTCGATCAAGCAGCAGGTTGAGCGGGAGGGCGCTATAGTGCTCGTGTTGTTGTCATGAAGATCCTATTGTGATTCATAACTGACGTGACGGGCAGGTAGGATATTAGTTGGTTGTTTTGGACAGTCTTTGAAACTGTGTTTTCAGATACAGTTGGGACACTCAGCATGGTACTGGGTCTTAACTGGACAATCAACCATGAAGTGGCCGGTTTCACCACAGATGAAACATCTGGTGTGCAGTGGCCCTTGTATAATGGCGTAGCCATCTTGTATGGCTAGTGGTTCTAGACTTTCTGGTGGATATTCATGATAAGGCAAGGCATTTCCAGATTGTGATGGGTGTTCTTCATATTGTTGAACTGTATGTGCTTAAATAGGTTGATATGAAGGACGAGCATCAGCAGGATGCGTAGCCCGACAGTGTGGGCACCATATTGTTTTTCGTCTATAAGGTACATGTGCAGGTTTTGGCTGACCAGGCATACTGCTTTGGATAGACTCCAGGGTAGCTTAAAACTCATTGGTGAGTTTCTCCATTTGAAGTTGGTGTGGCTTATTAAGCAACTCTAGGTGTGATTTCCAAAGCTGATCTTGGGTGTCCTCGATCGGCTTCGACTCATGGACAGGAGCACGTGGTGCTCTTCTTTTTCTGGATTTGTCAACATCTGATCCTTCGTCTTCTTCCTTGATGGCATCAGCCATAGCTAATTTGAGACTCATATATTCATCATTGGATTTAAGCTCGCGTCTAATCCATCTTGGAAGGCCGACTAAAAACCAGATGATGAGCATCTGTTCGGAGGGCTGTTCCTGTACTTTACTTTTGAGGCATTTGAAATGCTCAATATAGTCTCGTACACGTTCATCCTTTTCCATCTTGATGTTACTCAATTTGACAAAAGGACTCTCGATCAAGCAAAAGGTCTTAAAATACTTGATAAATGACTCTTTCAAGATTGACCAGTCTGTCTTATCTTCACAATCAAGGTTGAAAAATCAATCACGTGCTTTAGCGATCATGGTCATCAAAAACAGTTGGACCATAGCATCGGGAGATGTTTCACCATACACATCACATGCATTCTCAAAGATTTGCAAAAATCTTTGAGGGTCCGAACTACCGTCAAACTTTGGTAGATCTAGCTTGGGTGTACGTCTCTCATGATGAGAATTATGGGTAGCAAAGACTCCATTGAGGTTGGTTCTGGCCTGTGAAGGTTCAGCACCATAAAACTGGGGTCATGCGCGTGAGGACTCAGTTCTATCAGGTTCTTGTCCCTTGAATGGGTTTGTGGATGGCTCGTGTATTTGGGCCCGCATTCGGTAGAACCTATGACGTCTAATTTGTTCAGCTATAGAGGACCTGATCTTGTATAGATAATCTTCAGGGATTTCAGGATCTGTATTGTCGGCCATTGGGTACTGTTGTGTCGTTTTTGTGTTGGGTATATGTTTCTGGTGTTTTTGGATTTTATAGGGTTTTTGGTGTTTTTGGATTTTTTAGGGTGTTGAAGGAAGTGAAGGTGGAGACTCAGTATAAAAAGGGCTTTTTATTGGTATGAGTTTTATTTTTATTTTTTTATTTTTTCAGCCTCTAAGGCTTTGGGGAGATGGTGGTTCAATCGAAATGCCAATCAGAGGTGTCATTTGAAAGTTCTGTGGTCTGGCATGGAGTTGGTTGGTTGAGATGGTGAGGAATCTTGTCGGTCGAGATTGGACCCAAATCCATCCGTCGAGATCTGACGCAAACTCGTCGGTCAAGATCTGGTCAAAAATTCGTCGATCAAGAGCTGACGAGAACCCGTCGGTCGAGATCTGAAAAAAAACGTCGGTTAAGATTTCAAAAAAAAAAATGTCGCATCGGTTGAGTTTTTAAGAAAGCGTCGGCTGAGACATGAAGGGAGGCGTCGGTTGAGTTTTGAAGAAAGCGTCGGCTGAGATATGAAGGGAGGCGTCGATTGAGTTTTGAAGAAAGCGTCGACTGAGATATGAAGGGACGCGTTGGTTGAGTTTTGAAGAAAGCGTCGGCTGAGATATGAAGGGATGCGTCGGTTGAGTTTTGAAGAAAGCGTCGGAAGCGTCGGTTGAGTTTTGAAGAAAGCGTCAGCTGAGATATGAAGAGAGGCGTCGGTTGAGTTTTGAAGAAGTGTCGGCTGAGATATGAAGGGAGGCGTTGGTTGAGTTTTGAAGAAAGTGTCGGTTGAGAAATGAAGGGAGGCATTGGTTGAGTTTTGAAGAAAGCGTCGGCTGAGATATGAAGGGAAGTGTCGGTTGAGATATGAAAGAAATGGAACGTGACGGGGCGCCTGAAGGAGTGTAGTTGAGGGGTGTGGACTCTGGGTTTTTCAGTTTGATACTAAAGCAAGTCTGATCACTTGTGTTTGCAGTTGTTGTAGCTTGCTGGTTGGTTTGTAGGTTCAGGTGCAAGCAAGTTAGTTTTCAGACGGATTTGCAAGCAAGTCTATTTGCCTACGATTGTTGTTTAAGGCCCAAATTAGGCAGAAGCGATTGAATATTGATGTAGTATTGTCCTGCCTGTCAGAGGACATCCGGATGGGTCACTCTTGAACTGACTGCACATGCATAAACAACCACTCATACATGCCAACGTTCAACCATAAAATCAGTGTGCAAATCCGTTGAACAAACAATGAAATTCTACTTATACTTTGCTACAAAATGAACTAAAATTAGATCCTACACTACTTTACTTGCATAAATTGACAAAACAAGAAACAAGAACTGTTCCACAACCTGTTAGAAGTCCAAGAATCAAGAAACTAACCAGTCTTTTGATTCTTGGACATCCCAAGAACATCAAAAACTAGAATGTTAGAGAATATGCAAGATTTATGCCACATTTCTAGCCTATTTAGTTTACTTGAATGTTGGCTCTACATTAATCCACAAGAAAACATGAAATCTAATCCACAACTAGGAAAGCAAGAAAACTAATCCACTCTAAATCCACAACCACACACAATATGAATGGAAGGGCATGATCATAGGGGCATCACTCAAGAAAACCATCATGAGGAACTCAATGGATGCATCTAACTCATGGAGGCTCTTCTCATTTCAGCATGGAGTTGATACAATGCACAAAAGCTCCTCTTCACAAAGAGGGAGTCTCTTAAAGAAGCAAGAGAGCTCCTTAGGTGGCATCCTAGTGGAATTTCCACATTTCACAAATTACAAGTGAAATAATGCTCTCCACTAGAGGCCACCATCAAAAGGTGGCTCACTCTACTTTCTTTAAGAGGGGTTTACATTTGCCTAGAAATACCAGTTCCTACATGGTCATTCCATCTTCTGAGATTCACCATAAGCCTTACACAGTTCTTGAATGTCTGTCCTAGCTAGTATTTCTCGTCTCTCAGTCTTAATTAGTGTCGTCTTCTCAGAGACCTCTTCGGTCTAAGGTGAGAGGTGCTCTTGAGTTGCTCTGTCCGAGTATCTTGGGGATTCGTTAGAGTCAGCCAACAGAGGCTCTAGAAGCTTATGGCATATGGAAGCTTCTTGTTTAGGGTTGCAAGAGAGTCTAAATTGTTATATGTTAAAATAGAACACATTCCAATCCATCTCACACATAATTGCTACATAATCATAAATTTATGAAGCAAGGCAAAAGATACATTGTGCAAACTGTTTAGCACAATACCTTTCAATCTGGTATTATAGTTTTGTCCGATGAACATGTGAGAAATTTTAGATCATTTAAGATCCAATTTCATAACCTAATCTTTGGTTAGAAATAGATCAACTCTACCAATTATGTCAATGTAGAAAAAGCAGCATCTACTTAATGAAAGAGATGCAAAATCAATAAGAACCTGATCAAACATCAAACATAAAATATGAAGAAATTGTTGTCTGTACAAAAACATTACCCTACTGTATTTCACACATGTGGATCCGAAAATAGCATAAAATAGGCATTCTACACACAAGATTGCAAGATACCACAAATATAGTGCACCAATGGATAGATGAACCCAAGAGAACTCATGTATGAGCATGAAGTGAGGTAAGAGAGAGAACGCGTCTCTTACCATGAGTTACATCCTTTTATAACAAGTCCAAACCTGATTTGAAACTTGGCTTCCGTCCATAATGAAAAACCCTAATATTTTTGTGACTAGATTCAATGTCTCTACTATTCAAATTTGAATCTTCTAAAACTCGTGTACTACACTTTCTCACACTTTCAAAAACTATTTATTCAAATGCTTTTAGACTAATATAACTTTGAAAAGTCAAACTCTAATATGAAAATTGGCCTCAAATGTCGAATATACAAATATGACCAAAATAGCAAAACTAGTTGAAATTTCTCACACTCCCTCTTCAACTAGTTTTAGCATAGACTTTGAGAACACTCCAAGTGAAGTCCTATGCTTCAAGAACAAGTCGTTTCCCAATGCTTTGGTGAATATATCAGCTACACATTCCCTTGAAGACACATGTTGAAGCTCCACCTCCTTTGCCAAGACTTGCTCCCTCACAAAGCTCCTAACATGAAAGATAGGATTGGTTGTCGACTTTTGGGCTAATAGGTTGTCACAAAAGATGATTGGGCTCTCTGAAAAATCCAGTAAGTGAAGATCCTTGATCATCCTCTTGATCCATACCATCTTCTTTGTGCAATGTGTAAGTGCTTTGTACTCATCCGCACTGGATGACAATGAGATAGTGCCTTGTTCCTTTGACATCAATGATATAGCTCCATCACTTGTGAAAATACAATGAGCACTTATAGATTTCTTATCCACTTTATCTCCATCAAAGTCCGAATCTGAAAATCCAACCAAGTTAGGTGATGATCCCTCATACAATATGCCAAAATCTTGAGTTCCAATGATGTACCTCAAAACTCGTTTCCCTAGCTTCCAATGCTCTTCACTAGGATCTTGCATGAATTCGCTCAATCTACCAACACAATAGCTTAGATCTAGTCTTGTGATAGATGAGTGAACCAACTAGCTTTCTATAGAGAGTAATGTTCTTGAAGAATCTTCCATTACCTCTTATAGTTAGCTTTACATTTGACTCCATAGGTGTATAACAAGACTTTGCATCTATTATATGAGATCTTTCTAGAATATAATTAGCATACTTCTCTTGACAAATGAAAATAGATTGAGAAGATCTAATCATTCATATTCCTAAAATGTAATGCAAATGAACAAGATCATGCACCTAAATGTACAACTTGAAAAGGCTTTATATATCTAGATGTAGATCTAACATAAGGTAGTCTATGTGACTTTGACAAAGCACAAGACTCACAAACATGATTGATACTTTTTAAGGAACTTCTTTCTAGCCATTACCTCCAATGACTTGATGTTGAGATGTCCCATCCTTTTATGCCAAACTTCTTGAATAGGTATTCGCTCTCTTGCAACACATACAACTTGGTTAGCAATAACACAAGCATCTAGTTTGAACAACATCCCTTGTCTTTTACCTTTTCCAATCAAGATATCCTTCCTTTTGATCATGCAAGCATCTCCATCAAACTCAACTTTGAAACCTTTACTTAGAAATTGACTCACACTAAGTAAACTCTTGGTAATGGAAGCTATGGACAAAACATCCTTCAAATGAACATTCCTATTTGTAGAGAGAGAAATAGGAATTGTGCCAATCCCTTTGATTGCACACTCACCTATTGGAATGACAAAGTGGAGCCACAATCCACGCTCAAAGAAATTTCACAAGTAAAAGTGGGACTTTGTTCAAAGTGGATATTAGTTGAAAATGTCCAAGTGTATAATGTGTGAAAATTGTCAACATTTCCTAGCTAGTTTGAGGCCTAAATTGGCTAAAATTGTAAATAGTTTTGGTTCTGGAGTTTCACACGTGTGAACCAGGCCACAATGTTTTTATTTACTGTATTTTTTCAGTATGATGAAGTGTCAAACTTCATACCCTTCAAAATGAGACCATTTTTATGTATTTTGGTCATATAAGCCATTTTTAGCTATTTTTCCTATATAGGGAATATCTAGGGTCAAGTACCTTCTAGAGAGAGGAGAGAGAGTCATCTTCCTCATCCATAAATAGTAGGGAAGTCGTGGAGAACAGGTTGGAGAAACCTTTTGTATGCTTCATTGAGATCAATAGATCATTGTCATTGTTTCTTCCTCCATTGAGAGCATTGTTGTGTGTATTGTCTTCAAGCTATTGTGTATGATCTTAGGTGCTTTCCAAAAGTGATAGGCTGATGTATTATGGACTGTATAATGCTATTTTGGGCCGCACTTGATGTTTATGGAAGTTTCCATTTGTGATAAATGCTTTTTGATCAAGTTCTTTGCATTCTAGGTAGCATAGAATGTGTTGCCAATTCCTAACTTATGTAGTTTGGAGTGCAAGCATTCAAGCCAATGATCTTGGAGTTTAGATCCACTTAGGATCTGTATTTTTCACATGGTATCAGAGCTGGTTGGCTTCTATTTACAGTAAGTATTTCATTTTTGGTGATATTTGGATGTTTGATCAAGTTCTAGCATGATTTTGCATTGCTTTGTTGATCAAATCTTACTAACCTTTGTTTTGTGAGTTGAACTTGTGGATCAAAAGCATATTTCAGGTCTATTGAAGATCAGAGGCTGAAAAGAAACTATTTTGGATCAGATCATAACAACTAATCATTTGTGATTGTGAGGCTTGTGCATATTCAATACTAACAATGTTCTTTTCAATCCTATTGTTGACAATCTCCATTCTTGGATGAACACTCTCCTTAAGTGGATGAAACTTCTCCTTAAGTGGATGACAAATGCTCTTTTGAGTGAGTTGTAATTCTCCTAAAGGCTGAGCAAATCTCCCATTTGGATGAAAGATCCCCTTTTTTGGGTGAACATATTGTAAGCTCCATTGTGAAGAGCATATTGTAAAGATTGTCATCAATTTTGGCATAAATTTTGGTGTACTTTGTTGAGCATGTAAGTAACTCTCCTTATGTAATTTGATTGGAGCATTTGCTGGAAGGTGTTAACCATTATGCAAGTGTGTTTTCAGGTTCTTAACAGGTTGAGGAACATTCTCATGTGAAGTGATCTTAGATCTACATCTAAACACCAAGATTTGACAAGATAGTGAAGCTAGTCTTGTGATTCACTAAGTGTGCTCATTCATTCACCTCTAAATCTTGTATTTATCACTTGCTGGAGTTTATAAACTTTTAGAAGTGTGGTTTACATGTGGTTTTACAGGTTGAATCAATATCTTAGTGTGTTGATCATATGTTGATCAAGTTTGTTCATTACTAGGTAGTCTTGGCATCCTAGTTTTGGGTATTTTCTAAGAATGCAAGTAACTCTTCACACCATAACTTGATTTGGTCACTTGCTGGAAAGTTTGAGAGCTTAAGCAAGAGTGTGTTCAGGTTGGTTTGATTTTGTAATCCATTCTTAGTGTGTGCAAAGTGTTGCATGTGTTTCAATCTTCCTTTCTATGCTTGGAAACCATCTAGGTTCAAGATAGAAGTGTTTTAGGGTCCTAAATCTTCATAGATCTCTTTATCTATCATTTGTTGAGAGAAAAGAAAGTGCTAAGTGCTTTAGGACAGAACCTAAAAGTTGAAGAAACATTAGAATCATGGCTTCCAATGGTGGGATCATGCTAGAGTCTAGTGAAAGGTTGAGTTCATCAAACTACTCTACTTGGAAAGTGAGGATGGAGTCCTTACTTGAGTTGAATGAACTCATGAACATAGTTGCAGAAATTGAAGAGAGACCTCTCACACTTCAAGAGCAACAAAGGTTTGATAAGAAGGCCAAAAGGGCTCTTCATATCATTAAAATGAATGTTACAAATGAACTTCTCAAGGAAGTTGGAAAGTGTCAAAGTGCAAGTGAGGCATGGAATGCCTTAAAGAAGCTCTTTGAATCAAAGTCCACATCTAGGGTATTGACCCTAAGGAGACAAATATTTTCTAGTAGGCAAAGAGAGGGTGAAAGTGCTCATGCATTTATCTTGAGAGTTAAGTCCCTAAGTGATGATTTAGCATGCATTGATGAGAACATAAAAGATGGTGAAATAGTCCAAGTTATGTTGAATGGTTTGCTAAATGAACATGCTAACCTTGTGCAAAGTTTTGCCATTCAAAGAGTCTTGCCAAGTGTGGTTGACTTGCAAGAAATCTTATTGGCTGAAGAACATAGGTTGCAATCAAAGCTTGATGGTGCATCCTTGCAAGGTGGAGGTGAAGAGGCTTTCTTCACAAAAGGCAAATTCAAGGGCAAAGGTAAAGGCAAAGGGAAATGGTCCAAAGGTGGTAACTTTGATCATGATGATCACTCTTCCTCTTCCTCTTCTACTAAGAACAATAAGTCAAAGTTCAAGTGCTTTTATTGTGGGATAAAAGGTCATTTTGCAAATGAATGTTATAAGAAGAAAAGAGAGCAAGGAGAGAGGCAAGGAAATCTTACAATAGATGAGGAAGAACATAACACATGTGAATCACTTGTTATGACTTCAAGTTTGTTAGCCAACATAGATGATAATGATCCTTGGTGGATTGATAGTGGAGCCTCATCTCACATGACAAGACATAAGGAATACTTTACATCCTTATTGTCTTATGAGGGAGAAGGTAACATCATCTACACTGCAAATGATGGTCAATGTGACATCAAAGGCATAGGCACTATTCCTATTTCCCTTTCAACAAATAGGAAAGCAAATCTTGAAAATGTTTTGTACATTCCTTCAATCACTAAGAATTTGCTTAGTGTAAGTCAAATGATTGACAAAGGACTTGATGTGGAGTTCATTGGAGATGCATGTTTGATAAGTAAATGTGGATCCTTGATTGCTCAAGGTAGGAGGCATGGTAAACTTTTCAAGCTTGATGCATGTGTGATCTCTAGTCATGAAGGATGTATGGCTAGGGAGCAATTGACAAACCAAGAAGTTTGGCACAAGAGGTTGGGCCATCCCAACTTCAAATCTTTGGAGGTAATGGCAAAGAAAGAACTTGTTCTTGGTCTCCCTAAAAGTCTTGTTGCAAACAATAGTGTTTGTGAACATTGTGCCTTGTCCAAATCTCATAGACTTGCTTATTATAGATCTACTTCTAGATATAAAGAAGCTTTTCAACTTGTGCATTCTGATATTCATTCTTCTAGTACAACTAGCAATGGTGGGGCAAAGATGTATGCAACTTTCATTGATGACTTTAGTAGGTATACTTGGATCTATCTTCTTAAAAGTAAGGATGAAGTGTTTGCTGCATTTGTCAAGTTCAAGAATGAAATGGAAAACCAATTCAATACAAAGATCAAATGCTTAAGATCTGATAATGGAGGGGAATACACCTCAAATAGGTTCAAAGACTTTTGTATAGCACATGGGATTAAGAGGGAGATGTCTAGTCCTAGGACTCCACAACAGAATGGAGTGGCCGAGAGGAAGAATAGAACCCTTTGTGAATGTGCCAAGGCAATGAGACTACATGCTAATCTTGCTAAGTCTTTTTGGGGGGAAGCTTTAGCATGTGCTAACTATCTATGTAATAGATGGACAAGTGCTTCCTTGGATGGTAAAACTCCTCATGAGGTTCTTTATGGTAGAAGGCCGAGTGTCAAGCATTGTAGGATCTTTGGATGTACATGTTTTGTCAATATCACACTTGATGATAGAACTAAAGAAGATCCTTCATCAAAGAAGGGTGTGTTTGTTGGCTATAGTGAAGTAAGCAAGGCTTACAAAGTGTACATTCCTTCTACAAAGAAAGTTGTCATAAGTAGGGATGTCATCTTTCATGAAGAGAATGTTTCCAATGTTGTTGATGTTGATGTTGATGTGCCTACTAATCATCATGATGTGCAAGATGTCTTGGATGAAGATGGAGATGCCACTCCAAAGCAAACTTCAAGGAAGACTCAAAGGCAAAGGGCTAAGCCATCAAGGCTAACCTATGATGAAAAAGGAAAGCAAGTGGTGGACAACTCTAACTTTGCTTTTCTTACCTCTTTTGATGAACCAACTTGTGTAGGTGAAGCAATTCAAAAGAAGGAATGGATCCAAGCCATGGATCATGAGCATCAAGCACTCATCAAAAGCAACACATGGAGGTTGGTAAAGCTTCCAAAGGACAAGAAGGCAATTGGTTGTAAGTGGATCTTCAAGATCAAGACAAATCAAGATGGATCAATCAACAAGTACAAGGCAAGGTTGGTGGCAAAGGGGTATGCTCAAGAATATGGTATTGACTATGATGAGACCTTTGCACCCGTGGCAAAGATGGTAACTATTCGAATCCTAATCTCTCTTGCAACTCTTTATGATTGGGATATGTGGCAAATGGATGTTACTAATGCCTTCTTGAATGGTGATCTTGAAGAAGATATTTACATGGAGCAACCCGAGGGCTATGTTTCACATGATGAGCCTAATCATGTGTGCTATCTCCAAAAGAGTTTGTATGGGCTAAAGCAAGCACCAAGGAGTTGGTATGCTAAGCTCAATTCCTTCTTACTTTCTCAAAACTTTGTTATGAGTGAGTATGATCATTCTCTCTACTTTAGATTGAATGAAAATGATATCACTTTACTTTTGATCTATGTTGATGACATTATCTTAAGTGGTGGTAACAATCTAGATATAGATGAAATCAAGATGGCACTCAAAAGAGAGTTTGAAATTCAAGATCTTGGTAAACTTCATTATATCTTAGGAATAGAGATTATTAGAACTTCTAAATCTACATTCATATGTCAAGAAAAGTATGTTAACTCTATTCTAAAAAGGTTTCATATGGAAGATTGTAAAGTTGTTTCTACTCCTATGGAATCAAATGTAAAGCTAACTACAAGAAGTAATGAAAGATCCTTCAAGGACATTACTCTCTATAGAAAGCTAATAGGATCTCTTATATGGTTAACCATCACAAGACCTGATCTAAGCTTTGTGGTTGGTAAACTAAGTCAATTTATGCAAGATCCTAGTGAGGCTCATTGGAAGCTAGGAAAGAGAGTACTTAGATACATCTCGGGATCTAGAGATTTTGGCATCTTGTATGGAGGTACTACACCTAACCTTTGTGGATTTTCAGATTCAGATTTTGCAGGTGATCAAATGGATAGGAAGTCAACAAGTGCCTTTTCAATCTATCTTGGAGATGGAGTGGTCTCATGGCTATCAAAGAAGCAACCAACTATCTCTCTATCTTCCACCGAAGCCGAGTACAAGGCATTAACAACATGCACCAAGGAGATTCTTTGGATCAAGAGGATGTTATTGGATCTTCACTTGCTGGAACCAGAGAAGACTCCAATCATACTTTGTGATAACCTTTCAGCCCAAAGCTTGGCAAGCAATCCTGTTTTTCATGCAAGGAGCAAGCACATTGAGATTGCTCACCATTTTGTGAGAGATCAAGTCATTGCCAAAGAGGTGGAGCTTCAACATGTCTCTTCAAAGGAGTGTGTGGCTGATATCTTCACCAAACCATTGGGAAAGGACCTATATTTAATGCATAGATCTAATCTTGGAATGTGCTCAAAGACTATGTTGAAACTAGCATCCAATGTTGAAGAGGGAGTGTGAAAATTGTCAACATTTCCTAGCTAGTTTGAGGCCTAAATTGGCTAAAATTGTAAATAGTTTTGGTTCTGGAGTTTCACACGTGTGAACCAGGCCACAATGTTTTTATTTACTGTATTTTTTCAGTATGATGAAGTGTCAAACTTCATACCCTTCAAAATGAGACCATTTTTATGTATTTTGGTCATATAAGCCATTTTTAGCTATTTTTCCTATATAGGGAATATCTAGGGTCAAGTACCTTCTAGAGAGAGGAGAGAGAGTCATCTTCCTCATCCATAAATAGTAGGGAAGTCGTGGAGAACAGGTTGGAGAAACCTTTTGTATGCTTCATTGAGATCAATAGATCATTGTCATTGTTTCTTCCTCCATTGAGAGCATTGTTGTGTGTATTGTCTTCAAGCTATTGTGTATGATCTTAGGTGCTTTCCAAAAGTGGTAGGCTGATGTATTATGGACTGTATAATGCTATTTTGGGCCGCACTTGATGTTTATGGAAGTTTCCATTTGTGATAAATGCTTTTTGATCAAGTTCTTTGCATTCTAGGTAGCATAGAATGTGTTGCCAATTCCTAGCTTATGTAGTTTGGAGTGCAAGCATTCAAGCCAATGATCTTGGAGTTTAGATCCACTTAGGATCTGTATTTTTCACATAATGTCCCCTGGTACCAGCCCCTATGCGGGTAAGGGAGAGCACTTGGATTTGTGGGCGGCTAGGCGTCCGGGGACGGGATCCCGGAACGCGGCTCACGGAAGGGGCAAAAGGCTCCATGATTTTGGTGCAACCTCTGAATCATAAAGGTTAAGTTGTCTTTGTTGAAGGCCCACCAAATTCCTACATGGAATCAGAGCAGGCAACATGACCTGTGCCCCACTTTGAGGGGGAGTCTTGGAATGACAAAGTGGAGCCACAGTCCATGCTCAAAGAAATCCCATAAATAAAAGTGGGACTTTGTTCAAAGTGGATATAAGCTTAAAATGTCCAAGTGTATAATGTCCCCTGGTACCAGCCCCTTTGCGGGTTAGGGTGAGCACTTGGATTCGTGGGTAGCTAGGCATCCGGGGACGAGATTTCGAAACGCAGCTCACAGAAGGGGCAAAAGGCTCCATGATTTTGGTGCAACCTCTGAACCATAAAGGTTAAGTTGTATCCGTTGAAGGCCCACCGAATTTCTACATCACCATCATTGGTTGTGTAGATCACCTTCTTGTCATCTTCATATGCCAACAAAGAAGTGAAGTACTCTTTGTGAAAAGTCATGTGTGAGCTTGCACCACTATCAATACACCATGGATCTAGATCTCCATCATTAGCAAGCATACATGAAGACATCACAAAAGCATCATTATTTGAGTTTTGAACATCCAAACCATCTTTATCATGAGTAAGATTACCTTGCTTGTCATCTTGATCTCTCTTGTTCTTGTAGCACTCACTTGCAAAGTATCCTCTGATGCCACAATAGAAGCACTTTAGCTTTCACCTCTTTTTCCTTTTGCCATTTGAAGAAGCCTCTCCTCTATCTTGCCATTTAGACCACTTACTTTTGTTTCTGCCCTTGATGAACATAGCCTCCTCTCCAACTTGAGATGTTGATAAAGATCTACCTCTTGCTTGAAGTCTATATTCTTCATTGATCAAGATCTCTTGAAGATCAATCAAACTTTGCAAAGTTCTTTGAATGGAAAGACTTTGTACAATGTTAGCATGAGCATCCAACAAACCATTAAGAATAACTTGAACAAGCTCTCCTTCCTTAATGCTCTCATCAATGCAAGATAACTCATCATTCAAAGCCTTCACTCTCAAAACAAAAATATTTGGACTCTCTTCATTCTTTTGCAAGCTTTGAAAGATTTGCCTTCTTAGAGTCAACACTCTAGAAGTAGACTTGGATTCATAAAGCTTCTTTAATGAATCCCAACCATCCTTTGATGAAGTACTCTTACCAACTTCCTTGAGAAGTTCATTGGTAACATTCATCTTTATCATGTGTAGAGCTATTTTGGCCCTCTTGTCATGCCTCAATTGTTCTTGTTGTGTTTATGGCATCTCCTCCAAACGTACAACAATATCCAAAACATCATTCATCTCAAAAAGTGATTACATCCTCACTTTTCACAATGAATTATTGCTTGAGATAGGCCTATCATTGTCTATCATTGCCTGAGAATTGTTGCTTGAGATAGGCCTATCATTGCCTTCCAACATGTATCTACTTAATGTAGCCATGTTGCAAGACTTGATCCTTCTCTTTCAACCTATTCCAATGCACAAAGACCTCTTTTGAAATACAACAAATGTTTCCAAAAATAAATCACAAAGATATGGAACCTCTCAATTCTCTTCTAGCACTTATATCTAGCAAATCAACAAATAGAATTTAGAAAAATTGATCAACCTATGATCTGTCCTCTAGATCTAATGACTCTTGCCACTTTCTAAGATTGAAACACGCTCTAATGAAGTTCAGTAAGCTCACAAAATAGAGTTCCAAACAAAATTAGGATTTTGACAAAATCACAAAAAAAATGAATATTTCATGCAATTGCCAATAACTTGATACAGTCTCTTGTAGCCTTAAGTGAGGCCTTCATAATGCATCCTAAATCGGCTATTTCCAGTAAGTATGATGTGAAATCGAAATTTCTTAAGTTCAATAACCTAAATTGATATACAAAAGATCCAATATACATATGCAAGAAACTCGATTTTTGGGTAGAAGTCAATCTAGCATGCTCTAGCATTGATATCTCCTCCAAATCCTTGATAGATGAGCTTGATCCTTTCAAAACCTGCAACACAAGCTCTAATACCATGTGAAAAATTTCAGACCATTTAAGATCCAATTCCATAACCTAATCTTTGGTTAGAAATAGATCAACTCTACCAATCCTACCAATGTAGAAAAATCAACATCTACTCAATGAAAGAGATGCAAAATCAATACCAATCCTAATCAAACATCAAACATAAGATATGAAAAAGTTTTTGTCTGTACAAAAATAGTACTCTATTGTATTCACACGTGTGGATCCAAAAATAACATAAAATAAGCATTCTACACACAAGATTGCAAGATATCACAAATATAGTGCACCAATGGATAGATGAACCCAAGAGAACTCATATATAAGCATGAAGTGAGATAAGAGAGAGAATGTGTCTCTTCCCACGAGTTACATCCTTTTATAGCACATCCAAACCTAATTCAAAACTTGGTTTCCCTCCATAATGAAAAACCCTATTATTTTTGTGACTAGATTCAATGTCTCTACTATTCAAATTTGAATTTTCTAAAACTCGTGTACTACACTTTTCCTCACTTTCAAAAGGTGTTTATTTAAATGCTTTTAGACTAATATAACTTTGAAAAGTCAAAATCTAAGTCTTATATGAAAATTGGCCTCAATTGCCAAATATACAAATATGAGAAATTTCTCACAGAACAAAAAAAAAAAATTTACATGCATTCTGAAATAGTAGGCTTTTTGTATGGAAGATAGGGTCTAGGGTAAGTCTTGTATTGTATTAAATGTTAAAAGTAGCTACATGCAACTACCATGTGAATAAGCCTGATAATGATAGTAAGCTCCACTTATTTATATTATTACATCTCATAAGCATTGTGCATTCAATGGCTTATTATCTCTCACTAAAAACTTTACAATTGACATTTACGTTGGTGGGCAATGTTCTTACACAAAGATTAAATTATTTCAAACTACAATTACTTGTAGAATAATTAAATGCTTATCGTCTTTTAGCTCAAGTAAGTCATTAAACAATACAATCTATATGTGAAAAGATAAGTTACTTGGGTATTTTTAGTTCTTGAACTCCTATATTTGTATAGAGATTAAGTATCTAACACTTTTGTGTGCAATTTAGATTGTGCTTTGTGAACATTGAATAATTCAAATAAAAATGTGAATTGTTTGATGAATAGTCAAATTTAAGCAATGAGTAATCAATAACTCAATAAATAATGAAGATGCTATTATTTTCATCTTTTGGTTCAATTACAATAGGCACAAATTCTTGTAAAAAACAAAAGCATCATTTGTGAGTAGATTATAAAAAAGATGCAAAAATCATTCTTCCAATTATGTAAAATAGTGAAATCGATTTAAGGTTAACTAGTAATAGCACTTCAATTTTTAATTATGATTTTTTATTTGTGAACTTACAAAATTACGTTGGTGTTTTATATTTCAAAATTTTTTTGTAGAAAGTGAAATCAAAAGTTGCAAATTTGTATCTCATGCACTACATCTCTCTCTCTCTCTCTCTCTCTCTCTCTCTCTCTCTCTCTCTCTCTCTCTCTCTCTCTCTCTCTCTCTCTCTCTCTCTCTCTCTCTCTCTCTCTCTCTCTCTCTCTCTCTCTCTCTCTCTCTCTCTCTCTCTCTCTCTCACACACACACACACACACACACACATATATCGAGGTTGGAGTTGCAAGAGAGATAGGGACAAGATCAAGATGTCAATAGAAACTAGGTCAATTACATTGGAGTATATTTGGGATTTATTGAGCTACTAAAATTTTACTTAGCATATCAATGGCAATATACATTATATTTGTGTACATATATATTGAACTTTCAAAAAATGTGTTGGTTGAAAAACTAACATTGCAAGGTTGAAAAATCTTGAATAAATATATTGATCATGTAGTTTTTTCTTTGGTATATATTGTAGATTATAATTGTCATGTATATGATGAATGATTTCAAAAAAATTATGTCATGAAGTAGTAGATGTGAAAATTATGACAAAAAGGACCACAAATGGATGTAACCTGATCCACAAGAGTGATTGGATGCAATGCTACTATCAATCCTATCACCTAAAACAAGCTAGAATTGATCTATTCTCAAAAAACATGCAAGAACAATCAATTTTCATGTGTTTGAAAGTCAATAAGACTTCACACGTGTGGAGTACAACCTGTTGTACTGACATAAAGTAGGGCATAAAGCACTAACAAAGTTCCAAGATTAACTCACAAGAAATGCATGGAAATTGAGAGACAAATGTGTAAATCTCACTTTTTCTCTTCATTGATCCATCACAAATGAGCTAAAAAGTGATTAATATAGATGGACTGAATTCGGCCTGAGATGGCTTGTTTCACACATGTGGTTCTGTACCAAAACTTGCACTTTTTTCATGCATAAGCCCTCATCCTTACCCTTGCTCAACCAAAGAAATTGCACCACGACAAAAACCTAGAAATTGGCAAAAATGCAATTTGTCTTCTAAAACTTGACTATTTGCCTACATAGCTCTTGAAATTAACTATGAGTCAACCTATGACTATGATTCACATGCGGGAACTGTCAGGAGAATATTAGAGCAAGCCCTTCAATTCTCTCGGTGCGTGCACTACTGGTGACTTAGTAGGCAAACACAAGAATATGATAATTTTAAAGCCTTTAATGCGCGGTGGTGGCAGAAGTGAAGAGCAGACAGCCAGACAAAGCATTTAGATAGCTTGACAGAACGTAGAAAAGCATTGCAGGATTGACACAAATCTGAACGCAGAACCAAACAGAGCTGTAATCATATAAAGTATAACGAAATGGACAAGTCAATAATGCAGGTGAGCACAAAACAATAGCGAACGTAACCACGTGCCTCACAAAGCTAATCACAATCTGTAAAGGTTATGATCCTATTACTGACAATCTAGCTGAAAGAAAGAATCAATGCGCAAAGGCATCTACAATGTCTGTCTCTGAATTACAAATCATGCTCTGGTCTATCTTTTGTTCATGTGAATACCGAGATGGTATTGGCACTATATACATAAATTTTACAGGTGTGCAGATGAAGAAGCTACAAAAGTGGTTGTGCTGTCTGTGAGAGATTGTGAGTGGTTGTTGTTGTTGTCAAATCTGATTGCACAGTGTGTAGAACGAGCGTGAGGAGGCCGCGACATCGGGCTTTGCTAAAATTCACGCTGAAACAAGCAAGTTGGCCCTCTTATGGAATGCATATGGAATGTCCTTGCTCTTCATCTTTTCTCCTCTAACTCTCATGTTTTCTTTGGATTTGTTAATTGTTGGATTTGGTGCTTATTGGGATTGATCATTCCTAGGCTTTTTGTGAGAGAAAGGGAGAGAGAGAAGAGTAAGTTTCTATCATTGTTGTGGATCTAGTGTTAATGGAAGTAGTGTTAATTGCTAGTGTTAATGGATCTTAGTGTTAGAGATGAATCATATGCATTTGCTAGACTATGAAGTATGCTATCGCTCTCATGGGAACGAATTTGCACATGACAACTAGTTATTCCTCATCATCTCCTTGATGCTTGTGTGCTTGGATCTAGGGTTGAGCGTAGGATAGGATAGGAGATGCCCACTACAACATTGTACAATCTTCGACAAAGATGTTACTCTGACTACTTGTACTTGAGTTGGGAACTTATATGTACTTTCTAATTCTAGTGTGTTAGCTACTACTTCTTATGAGAATGTAAGCGATCAAGCATCATTGTGGCATGGTCAATTTGGACATGTTAATACAAGATTCCTTTCTTACATGTGTTGTAGTAATTTAGTTGATGGATTGAATTTTTCTCTTTCATTAGATATGAAATCATTTTCTATAAATCTTGCATTTATGGTAAACATTCGAGAAGCGGATTTCCCAGACTACAGTCCATCGGAACAAAGCATGTATTAAATATTGCACATAGTGACATTTGCGGACCAATGTCAACTCCATCCTTAGGAGATGCACTTTACTTTATCACCTTTATAGATGACTATTTGAGATGGGGGGAAACAATCATATTCATAAAACATAAGTTCGAAGCCTTCAAATGCTTCAAGAAAATCAAGGCCATGGCTGAGACCCAAACATCTAGAAAGGTGAAAGCACTCCAAAGTGATGGTGGTGGTGAGTACATCTCGAATGAGATGTCCAACTATCTAGCCAAACATGGTATTCGAAGACAATTTGAAACCTCCTATTTGCCTCAACAGAATGGAATTGCAAAAATTGAAAAATCAAATGCTACTTAATTCAGCTAGATCTATGCTACACCAATCCAATTTACCTTCAAAATTTTGGGTGGAAGCCACTCCCACAACATGTTATCTACAGAATAGATCCAACACAAAAGCAGTTAATGGAAGAACTCGTTATCAAGTGTGGCATGGACACAAACCAAGTGTCATTCATCTAAAAATCTTTGATTGTATATGCTTTGTTCATGTTCCTAGGCAACTTAGGAAGAAATTGGACCAAAGGTTGAATAAATGCATTTTTATTGGTTATCCCGATGAGCATAAAATTTACAATGTTTATGATCCATCCACCAATGTAGCATTTGTTTCTAGGGATGTAACCTTCAAACAGAATGCATTCTATGACTTTAAACAACCATTGACAAATGATATTGTGTCATTTTTTTTCATCCAATCTTACACAACATTGAATCTTCCACTCATGATGTCCCTTCTACAGAACCTGCAACCAAAGAAATTCGAGCTACAGAAGCCGAGCAATTAGCAGTACTCGTCGAAAGACCAGATCAAGCTAGCTCGAGCAAGTCTAGAGAAATTCAGGAAGAGACACCATTCAAATCTGATCAACCAATTGTCTGAAGACCTTCGAGAATTTGAACAATGTCTGAGAGGTACATGCCTCAATTTTTCTAGACTTCATTTAGAGATCCAGAGACCCTAGCCGAAGCAATGAACTCTAAGGATGCTATGGAGTGGCTCGAAGCAATGGAAAGCGAGTACAACGCACTTTTGTTGAACCAAACCTAGACCTTGGTCAACTTCCCCAATCACAAGAGAGTTATCAGCAACAAGTGGATCTTCAAGAAGAAGATAAACTTTGATGGTTCCATTGCAAAATGGAAAGCAAAGCTGGTGGCCAAAGGATTCACTCAAATCCAGGGAGTGGATTACCGAGAAATATTTAGATGTTGTCAAAATGCAGTGAATCAGGACTCTCATTGCACTTGCAGCTGCCAAAGTTGATTGTAATGTTTATTCCAAATACATAGGTGTCATACGAAGATGATGCACTTATTCTATCCAATGACACATTTTTGTTGCACACTACTAAGAGTGATTTGTCAAAGGAATTCAACATGACCGACTTAGCAATTGTTCATTCATTGTTAGAAATGCACATTAGTAGCGATAGATTACAAAAGAAAATCTATCTCAACTAGCACAAATATCTAGAGAATGTTCTAGAAAAAATTTAACATGTCTGATTGCAAACCAGTTGATACACCAATGGAACCAGGTATGATAACTTTCATGTGTCGACACCAACAGTGAGAGAATCGACTTGTCAAAGTATCCTTATCACTCACTAGTAGGATCTCTGATGTATGCCATGTTGTGCACCAGATCAGACCTAGCATACATTGTCAACACATTGAGTCAATTCATGTCTAATCCCAGGATCTTACATTGAAAAGCATTGAAGAGAGTGATGAAATATATTTGAGGTAGTATAGATCATATATTGTGTTATGATGGAAATGCTATTGACCCAATGGTCCTTTGAGGCTACTTCGACTCATATATATTTCTACCAGAAGATCTACCTCCGAGGTCTGTTTCGTGGAATTCGAGAAAGCAGAAATCAGTCACCTTGTCTTCGACCGAGATAGAGTATATCGTAGCATGTCAAGCTTCAAAAGAAGCTATCTGGATCAGATTACTACTCCACGACTTACAACACACTCAATTTCAACCTACTAATCATTGATCTAGGATCATATGCAATCTCTTTAGGTTTTTTGTCTCCAATCTGATACCTTCAACAATCATAGTTTTTCAGTTTTGCTATTTTGCATATTTATTCATGTTTCTTAAAACAAACCACAATACCTACAAAACTACTCTCATTTTGTGTGTAGAGTAATGTTTGGTATTATACACAGGTTTTTGTGCACTAGTCCAACACCTGCAACATTCTACACAGAATCGAATTAGCCAAACTATTTGAAGGATGAATATTTTGACCTTTTGGCAAATCTTTATCTCTGGAGTAAAGAATATCCATTCCTATCAATGTCCACATTCGAATGCCATTTCAAACTATTTTAAAAAGCTCGAAGACCTGGCCATCTCTGACTACTTCGACGATCGACTCATCCGACTGATGTACACATATATGATTGTATAGATATCATAGTACATTTGTGACTAACATTTGGTTAGACTAAACTCGTCTTGTAATTATAGATTAGTTAAGGGATTCTTATAATCACAAGTATGTATACACACACACACACACACACACACACATCCAGCTCGCATCACTGAATGCTTGACATAAGAGCATTTGTTCAATATGGAGCACGAACGACACAAGTGGTCACAGCCTTAATGTGGCATAACTTCTGATGCTCAATCTTCCGCTATGTATCTAAAAGCGAGCTAGATGTACACACACACACACACACACACACACAACATGTGATTACAAGAATTTCTTAATTAATCTATAATTACAAGACTAGTTTAGTCTAACTAAATGTTGGTCGTTAATGTAATTTACAAATATATGATGTACTATGATATATGTACAATCATATATGTGTATAGTAGTAGGATGAGTTGATCGTCAAAGTAGTCGGATGAGTTGATTGTCAGAGTATGGCCATGTCTTTGAGCTTCTTGAAATAGTTTGAAATGACATTCGAATGTGGACATTGACGGCAATGAGCCATTTTTCGATCTATGAATTTATTACAATATAGAAAAAGAAAAAAGAACTAAAAAAATGATTTCATTCAAAAATTTATCTTCATCATCGTATGAAATGAACTAGTTTATAATCCAAATGAAGTGAGTTTGTTAGTTATGGTCCAACCAACAAATGATTGAAATAGGTTATTATCTAAATTCCCTCCCTCACAAAATTAGACATAAAACTTTTCTTCCATCCAACTCAAGTAGTTAATACTAAAGCCATGAAAATCCATTACATTATTTTATGCGGTATATCTTTTTAGCAATAAGAAAATAATCATTCATTACTCAAGTTACACCTAATCTATGTTTTTTTTTTCTATTGCATGAAATATGCTATTCAATATTGTTGAGTAGTCTTATTCTTTTTTTAATGATATATATTTTTGCATAAATATTCTCCAATTGAATTGTGTTGTAAGGATTTTTCTCATTCATATTATAATTTTTCTTACTCAATCTTTTTTATTTCTACTCTACTTGGACTGTTGCAATGCTATTTATTTGAAGTCTATATGTGATGGATAGATTGTCATTACCATATGTTTTGTTTATTAAAAATATCTTTTTTTTTGGTTTTTTTTCTTTGCAAAAGTCTAATTAACTAATAACATGGTGTAATTATGTATACACCTGTTACATAAACCCTACATAATCTTGTTGGTATTTCTTCTTTTGATTACGTATGACTTTGAGCTTTGTGCCACTCCTTGCAAGAGACATTTCAGAGCTAGAGGCATCAATATAAAAAATAGGATGGGATGACAAATATTATTTTGACGTATATGATCATACTATAGAATTGAGTCACACAATTTAGTATGTTATGCTCTCCAATTCTTGAAGAGATTTGGATAGAACAATTGCAATATAATTAGGAATGTTATTTTAAATATTGTGACATATGTTGGCTTGATATACCGCCAATCAATATCTTTGAGCTTGAGATTTCACGAATTTGATTCCACATTCTTTACAGATAATTGAGTATTCATTTTCATTCCCACTCTTTTGGTGATTTTTGTTGAAAGTACAATACTAAGGACCATACATGAGACTAGAAAAGACTCCAAGAGTGATTGATTACTTGATACACCTATCTATTGCAAAACTAGTCACCAATTTCTTGATCTAGAAAAGCAATTTAGGATCCCACAAGCAAGAGCAATCTAATGCAATGATCAAACATGGAAATCCGACCCCACACGTGTGTGGTACTACCTACTATCAAAGATTTAGTGTAATCAAGTTTAGTTTGCAAAGCATTCACAAAAACACAAGACAAATGTAGAGGAAACTCAAGATTGCCAATTTGCTCTCAAAATTCTATCTCCTCACTATGGAATGATAGATTGTATGTGTTGGAGATTAAGCTCATAGTTTCCTCCTTGGTGTTTCAATTTCATTCAAGATTCTTCCTGCGCATTCTTGATCCTTGAATTAATCATTGATCTAGGATCAAATGTAACATCTTTAGGTTTTTTGTCTGTTCATCTAATACATGCAAGAATCATAGTTTTTTTTAGTTTTGCTATTTTGCATATTTAGTCGTGTTTCTTAACACAGACCGCAGTACCTATAGAATTACTCTCATTTTCTGTGTAGAGTAATGTCTAGTATTAGACACGGGTTTTTGTGCAACATTATAGGGGGACACTTGCGACATTCTACACATAATCGAATCAGCCAAACTATTTGTAGGACTAATATTTTGATCTTTCGACAAATCTTTATCTCCAGAGTAAAGGGTATCCAAAGATGCCATTTAGAAACTAATAAGTAATGGCTCTTGGAGAGATGCCATTTAGAAACTATTAAGTAATCTAAAGTCGAAATATAATATGAATTGTATACATGGAAAAGTCCATTCCTTGACAAAGAAGAAACCTGCTGGAGATGTTTAAGAAGTTTTTCTAATGAAAAAAAATTTGGTTAGACATGTTAAATTGATGGGTGAGTCTATCAATATTACCGATTCTTCCTCCTAAATTGACCATGGAACTTTTTCAACCTTTTATTATTTGCAATTTGTTGGAACGAAAACTTGCTCCTTACATGAACATTGCTAAAATGTCGTTTCCAAATCAATTGTCTTTTGTATGGAAGATAGTTGAAGAGCTAATGCAAGGACATCTCATGTCACTTTATCGAGCACCTACATTGCACAGATTAGATATACAAGAACTCAAGCCCATCTCAGTCTCCTTCTTCAACCAGCCCTCTTGTCACAACATCTGCATCCATTCTCATGCCTATCGCCCACACCATCTACCGTTGTCACCACCGCCACCACCCTTCCTTCCATTTCTCTGTTTTCCATCATCTCGTTATCCATTTGAAAAATTCTCAGCCTTTTCAGACCCTGATAGTTTCGCCGAAGTGGCTAAGAGATCATCACAAATGTCTTGTGAAGACAACTACCACCTACGTTGGTTGGTGGTTAGCCAGAAAAGAAGATCTAAGAAAGCAGGCGAAGCAACTAGAAGAAATAAAGAGAAAGATCCAAGAAGCTGAAGAGAAAAGGACGAAACTTCAGCAACAAATGAGTTAGACCGATTTTGATCAAAAGAAACTCTCTGGAGCAATGATGGTTGAATCCCCTCCTACGAAGCCTGAAAAGATCCAAAAATAATGGATCAAAAGAAGGAGCTGCAGAAAAGCAAAGTGATGAAGACAATAGTGAGCCTGCAGGACAAAGTGAGCACCTCGCCAAGTAAGTGGTGGTCATAGCTCGACATTACAAGCATTCAAGGCTATGACAGTAGTACTATTAGTTCCTTCACCCTTCCGCCAAACCTTCTTCATGTTTTCCTATCGTCACCAAACCATCTGTCCAAATCTATTCCTACCACCAATGTGTTGATGAGTCCATTTTCTTGAAGACTATTAACCAAGATTTGTGCAACGTATCAATCAAAAATTCTCCTCTTCTCATCAAGGAAAGAGCATCGACAAGACTAGGACTTCGACTAAGAGAAGAACTGCGGAAATGCCTAGAAGCAAAATGGAGGATACAGACCTCCCAGAAGTTAGTAACTGCTAAGAAACCAAAGAGAAAATCGTCAATGACAGATACAAGTGATAAAAGAAAAAGACAAGAGGGATGCACTCAGACATGCAAGCCCTCTTAAAGAAAGTCGAGTGAGCCACCTTTTGATGGTGACTTCTAGTGGAGAACATTATTCCACTTGTAATTTGTGAAATGTGGAAATGCCACTAGGATGCCACCTAAGGAGCTCTCTTGTTTATTTAAGAGACTCCATCTTTGTAGAAGAAAGCTTTGTAAATGTATCTACTCCATGCTGAAATAAGAAAATCTTCCATGAGTTTTGATGCATTCTTGAGCTCCTTGATCATTCTTGTTTCTTGAGTGATGCATTAATGATCTTGCCCTTCCATTTTCTTTGTGTGTGGTTGTAGATCGGTGGATTATATTTTTTGTTTTCTTGTGGATTAATATAAGAATCATCATTCAGGTGAACTAAATAGGCTGGATTTGTGGTGTAGATCTTGCATATTCTTCTACAATCCAGTTCTTGATGTTCTTGGGCTATCCAATAATCAAGAAATGAGTGTTTCTTGATCCTTGGACATTCAAAATGTTGTCTTGCTTCTTGTTTGTGGATTTATGCAAATGTAATATAGATTAGGATCTGATCCAATTCGTTTTGCAGCATTAAAGTAGGATTTCATGGCATTTCAACCACTCTACATGCTAATTTCTTGGTTGAACGGATGATCTGCATGTTTGGTTTGAAAGCATGTGACTTCAGTTCAAGAGAGATGCCCATGAGTTGTCCTCTGACAGGCAGGGCAAATATCACAATGACACTAGTTCCTTTCTACCTGATTTGGGCCTAAAACAAGCAAGATAAACTTAAAACAAGTGCCCATTGTCTCTGCTGACAGGCAGAACACAAACATAAGTTGTAAGAAGAAGAAAGAAACAGTAAACAGATCCTCCCAAGTAGAGGATCTGTCTACAATGAAAAAGATGAGTGTATGGAGTAGTACACCTTGGGAATGACAATTTCAGTGCTTTTGCCAAAGCACATGCTTCACAAGCCTTACCATCATTTGCCAAAGATTTACCAATTGCATTCTCCTCTTTGATTATGGATTGCATGGATTTGAAGTTGGGGTGGCCCAACATTTTGTGTCAAAGTTCCTCCTTGGACAACACCAACTCAACCATCAAACCACAAAAGCTAGCTCCATCATTAGTATCCAACTTAAGATTCTTCCAAATCTTGTCCCTCTTGCTACCACTTTTTCATCTCTCTTGATCAAGCAAGCATCCACACCAAAATCAACTTGAAGTCCATCATCAAACATTTGACCAACACTTAAAAGATTCTCGGTGATATTTGGCACAAAGAGAACACCATCTAGCTTTAAGATCTTGGTGGATCCTAGATCTATTGGCACACTACCAATTCCTTCAATTTTACACTCATTATCATTTGTAGTGTAAATGTACTTTCTAGTGCCATCATGGGATGCAAGATTAGGGAAAGATCCTCTTTGACTAGTCATGTGAGAATTAGCACTTTTATCCACCAATGATTTTCGCCTTTAAAGCTAGAAGAAGACTAAATTGACATCATAAGTGATTCTTCCAAAAAGACAACGAACACGAAAAAGAACGAACTCGAAACTCGAACGAGAGACGAACTCAAACAGAAAGTGTTCATGCGCATAGTAAAGCCCTAAACTGCATGAGCTCGACAATAGTCACTAAATTGGCCTACCACCTGCCAAACTAGATTAAGGCCCACTATGACCTAAATAACTGACAAACCCAAGACATGCCCTCGATTATAGCATAATGAAACCAAAATCTATTGTACATGCTAATTTCCTATCAATATGGCTACTTGGCTAACCCAAGTAGCCAGCTACAAGACGAGTGCCCCCACGAATATGTCGATGGTGTGTCAAGTCCCAATCACTACTAAAAATAATAAATTTAATTAGATGTACAATAATTACAGTATCACATTTGAAGCTTATAAAATGTCTATCAGATCAACTCTGATTTCCAGGTCTCTCCATGTTGTAAGTAAATCTTGTTTGTGAATGTTTGGCTAGATCTACTCACGATGTGGTGTAGTATAGAGAGAATCGTCCGCTTTCTAAGTTTCTACCAAGCTTCAAACAGAAATGCAGAAATAAGGAATAATGACGGAAGCACTAAGGCTTACCCAACTAGTGCTTGAGATAGAAATGAAATTAACTAAGATGACAAAATACAAAACCTTACTAAGGCTTACCCAACTAGCAAGATGATTAAGCTAAATCCTAGATTAACACCCAAGGGAAATTATAATGGAAGATTGCGGCTAACTAATAATCAATCAACAAAATACATGCCAACTTCTGATCGCTAATTCGCCAATGTCTTTTCCCCATTGAATTCGGCTTACAGTTAGAAAAAATCTTACATGGGCTTGAAAACGATTTACTGTCTATGATGTGCTCGTGGGGTGCAAGTTATACACACCGCCTTGTTTGCTAAGTAGCGGTATTTTCGTCGACCATCGGGTTTAGGTATTTCGCTAGACAGTAACGACGACGGGTATGACTAGTGTGACGCTTTAACCAAGGTGGCGTTTTTAAACCACGGCTAGTGGACGACCCGCTCTGGTGTTTCACAAAGGTCGGATCCTGTTGATGCGCTTCATAAATGACGAACACACGATTCCAACTTGACGATTTCCACTAATTATCAATAATGTTGTATGTCAACTAGTTTATAGACCGACCAACAACCAAATGTATTTACTATGAAGAAAAACATTTTCTCATGCTACCGAACCGCAATACACAACTGCTTAAACAGTGAAAAACGCTGGTTTCATAATACTGATGCATACTATCAGAAATCACTTGCCTCCTCTACTAGAGTATGTAGTAGGTTTTTTGAATACTGATGGAGAATGACAAAGGTAAAAAATGCTAAGGCTCCTGGTATTCTAGTCACGACATACAACAATTCAGTTATCACATATCAGAAAACTGTTTTCCTACTTTGATAGAATATAAGCTCACCTTCCAAATTCTAACCCACAAGGATAGTCCGGTGCTCATAATGCAAATACATGCGAAAACAAAACTGTCACTTAATTTGGAATGACGAAGGCTACGGAAAACCGACACTTTACACACAGACATGACACTTCAATTTCCACTCTTTCAGGAAGAGACTCACAAATGATTATGTCATGGTAGGGACATGGCAGATGCGGAATCATTGAAATGATTAAGTTCTAAAGTATCAAACACATCACACAGTACTAGTATGCTACAACTATGATTCTTGTAACAATTCTAACCACAATACAAAATGATTCTCAGCATCCTACACGGACCATTCACTCAATAGCCGAATGCAAGTAAGGACTTTAACACGCATATTCCTACGGAAAGCAAGTAGGTACAGAAATAAAGTCTATAAAAAAGATGACCGAGGTGAAGTAAAACCATATCTCAGTGTATAGTTAGGTAGCCGGTTTGCCGCAAGAACCCCTTAGTCATGAATGCTTCTTCACTCCTTCAATCGCAATCCCTTTGTTGTTTGCTACTGGTTTTGCCAGTGGTGGTTGGATACATGGTGAGACCAACGAGAAGGCAACTGCAGAACGTTGTCACAGGTCGCTATGGAAGATCCAGGTGGCAAATAGATGGGTTGCAGACATAGTGATGGCCAAGCATATTCTAGACAAATGTAGGCCACTTAGGACCATACTCCATGGCAAGAAGATCTCTTTTGATCTCCATAGTGAATGGTAAAACTCAGCTGGCAGGGATGGAACACTGGCAATGACAGATATATCAGTTTACTGTTGAGCCAATCCGATTTGTCATACACAGATCCTCTGTGTCAGCGATGGATAGGACAGGACAGGCAGGTGGCAGCCACAGACAAGTAGCGAGGACGTGTAGGAGGCATTCAACGAGCACCCAGAGCCTTTGACAAAAATGGCATCTTGGCTAGTTTTGGAAGAGGGCCTTGAATACACCACTCCCCCACTCTCTTATGGAGGCCACTAGGTGTACTATCAATTGGGTTGAGGACAAATGTCAAAGAGGGCTTGAAGGGCATGAAAATTGGCAAAGCCTCATTTTGAAGGGGGACACTTGGGATTTACTATAAAAGGAGGCCACTCTTTGTGTTAAGTGATAGCTGGATGATAGTTGGAATTTTGGATAATGAGATGATGTTGATAGTTGCTAAGTTGAGAGTGGAGAGTTTGATGGGTTTGATGTGATAGTTTTGATGTGATGTTGGTTGAGAGTCTTTTGGAATGTGAGCTTGTTTGCTTAAGGGAGCCTGTTGTTTAGTTCTGTTCGTGTCTAATGTTGCTCAATGTTAGTACCTTGTAGATAGTTGTTTGAGGTTAGTACTACTGTGATGTTAGTTGCTTTGTGTAGTACTTGAGGTTGGAGGCTTACAATGTGTATTAGTGAGTTTGGAAGTTATGCTAACTTTGAGAGAGATTTGAGATTACTTATCCCATGTCATGTTTGATTGAAGGTCCGTAGTGTCTACAATTGGGTGTTTGGGAGTGATGTTGTGCTTGAGAATGCTTGAACGTTGAGTGATTAGCTCTACTTTGTTGTTTTAGTTCCACGTTAGTTGTTTAACATACAGAAGGGGTGTTTGATTAGTTGAAATTGAGTGAATCATGGTATATGGTTGGAGTTGATTGCATGTCATTGTGAGTTGCGTGATTGTTGATTGTTGTTGATGGAAAGTAGTTGGTTATCTATTGATACCTAGTTGATGAATTGATTGATTGGAAGAGGTTGTCATTGCCCTTGCTAATTGATGGGCACTTGTTAGTGGATGAATTGTTTTTTGTTTGACTCCAAGTGAGAGTGAGAAGCAATGGTTGACAACTTGACTACTTAGATTGGTTGTTTGACGGCCATAGCATGAAATAAGTTGCAGTTGGTTGAGTTTTAGTTGGCTGTGGGTGACTCCTGGAGACCACAAATGCATTGAGTGGATTGAACAAGAGCATTGCGTATAAGCACCTGGCAAACCAAGAGAACTTTGATGGCGCCTGCGATTTGCCCTACCGACATGCGGTCTGTCACGGAAGTTCTATAGTCGTCCATGGCGAAAAATCAAAGATTAGACAAGTCTCATCACTGTTCACACCTGATTGCGGCCCTGTAACAATGGATTGAAGCATGCTTTGAGGCACCAAGGCCCTGCTGACCTGTGGATTTCCAGAAGGTTTCTGGCCCTGCTACAGCGCAACTCATTGGAAGGTTTTGGAAGGGTTCACAACTTGTTGTTACAACACATTTTCGGAAGGAGCCAGACCCAGTTGACCTCACTAAGGCCTTGATAGCTCGCTACATTGAATACTAAAAGCTCGTTGGAAGCTGCCTCGCTGCCTCACCTGCGATCTGCTTGCAGCTCCTCGCTGCCTACGTGGCCTCACCTACGATATGCCTGCAGCACCTCATTGTCCGTAAATTGCCCAAACTTTGCCGTTAGGATTTCTATGACTCCTTGACACTGAATCCATATTTCCCAATCACGTTTTTACCCGAAACTTTTCTTTCTCGGTTTTCTCTTATGTGATTGACTTTTTCGGCATTCATGACTAGGGCTCCCACGACAACATAGTTTCCCTGAAAAATAAACTAAGTGATCATATATTAGTAAAAATGGACTCAGTACATGGTATGATTTTAGCACGGTCATATCGGCTATTTTTTTACAACTGGCTTATTTTTTGAAAAGCCGTAAAATATTTACCGGCCATTTCTAAGGCCGCAAAATTTGCTCTAGCCTCATTTAGGACGGACTGGAACCCAATTCTAGGTGGACCGACACTTTTGGCTCGGTCTTACAAAACTTGACCACAAAATATTTTTGACGATTTTTTCGAAAGTCAGTTTCTTACTTTTAAACTATGTCTAGCCACTTTAGGGTGGTCTGGGATCCAGTTCTAAAGTAAATTTGTGTCGATTTTTTTTCTAATAACTGGGTTTTACATGCCAATTTTTTCAATTATTGCGAACTTAAACTTCAATATTAGCCCGATTTTCCGTGCGAAAATATCGGCTAACATTGGCGACTACCACTGGGTAGTATGGTCCCCATACGGTGGACCCAAAGTCTCTGGTTTCGTAGACCAGCTCCTGGTGGTGGATCAAGTTTAGTGGGCTCAGCACCCTTGCTAGGTGATGCTAACCACAGTGAGTTGGTAGGATGTCTTCAACAGCTTCCTACCCAAAGGCCATCGATTGAGCCCTTAGGATCCATTCGCAACCGGATTGGATTTAACCGCAACATCTTTGAACAATTTGGTGTCTTCATACCTGCAAAAACCCACCTGTGACCTAAATGGCAAATGCTCCCATTCCCATCAGTGTAAGACAATGCCCATCTTCGGACCCATGCATGGAGGGATATGCAAATGCAAATCTCAGGATTCGAGATGGGATGATTTGGATGCAAGTCATCAGTATTGTGTCTAACACCATGTCATTGATGTGTGTGTGAATGCATACGCAATGAGGCTTTGATGCCCCAACTCTGAAACCGGTCTAGACTGGTGATTACCAATTCTTTTTTTTTTTGGTTTAGACATTCAACTTATACTCTCTAAGAACTGATTCAACAGGGAATAACCATCTAGTCTCCTCTCTGTATTGACTCTTCTCTCAAGCCCTATATTCTGACAATAGTCCATGTAGGACAACTTACTGTCCTAAGATCCAATACACAAGATGGTAAGAAGTACTGGTTTTCCGCTAGTCTATGGAATCAATCAGAAAAATCATCCTCACTTCTTATGGATGTGCAAGGTGTCACTCATTTGCACAAATTGGTTCGAGATCTTATAGAGACGGTTGAAGTTTTTATTTTTTTTCTCTTTCTTTTTCCTATTTTATATATATATATAAATATATTCCTTCTGTGCCTTACCCATTGGGCGATGGAGTCACTCCCCACCCCACTGCACTGTTTTTGTTCCCACTTTTTCCTCTCTCAACCCCCCCTCAACTATGCGTCTATACAGTCATTTATGCCCATAGAAATCAGCAAATGTCCAAATGCAGCTCAGAGTTTTTATAGAGATGCAATAAAGATGTATGCATAGAAAACTGAGACTTGCAATAGATGCTCACCATACCGTGTCTAGTGTATGATGCATAATAGTGAGTGGGTGGTTACAGTGCATTCCTGCACATTTCTGTCTGTTGGTTTTTCAACTCCCCGGTGTAACCACATCCACAAGGGCTGGATCGGCACCTTCCAGAAACTTAAAATAAACATCTCATTTAGGGTTTTGCGTTCCTTGGAAGTTCTGTCACGCATCCACAGGTACAATGCTAGGTCCGCTCCTGACTCCATGGACTCATTGGGGTTGTACCACCATTTGGTAAGGTGAATCCTGGTGGGTTTAGTCTTAGCGCCCCAAGGTTGTAGTAACCAATTCTGCAGGCAGTAGGCATAGTGGCCGGCCAATCTAATGATATCATCTTTCTGGTGCGCGGCAATAACTGAGAACCTACATAAGCTCTCGCATGAATCTTTGTAGTTTTCAAAACTACCTGGGATGAGTGGCCATGTGAATTGAGGGCGGAACTCGTGGGTGGTCGTATCTCAAAAACTTGGACATCTAGCGGAAACTCCATGGGCGGTAGATATAAATTGTAAGCATCAAAGTTTTTGTAGAACAGACTGTCTAACAAAAAAAATTTGTGGTGCACAAGGTAAACGGGTAAAAGGTTGCGGGAACTCTGAGGCCTGATTGGTCCTCTTACAGCTTCTGTTCTCTGATACTCATGTAACTGCCTAGCTAGCATGGCTACGATAGTTTCGGTTGCAGCTAGTTCCACCTTGGTTTTGGCTAGGATCTTTTCTTGCCCTACCCCTCCCTATGGCTTATCTATCGTCTGTCATTAGCCTCCTTGAGGTCATTGTACTTCTGCTTCCAGGTATCTTGCTCCTTATTGGTGCTAACAGCTCGTTAGTGGCTCTGATTCGTAGGTTATTTTGTTTCTTCAATTCTTCTTTTAGACGTTGGATTTCTATGTCGGTCCTCTGTCCTTCCTTCAGTACGAATCTCATTAGTTTTCTATTGCGTTGGTCGGGCTGATTACTGCTTTGTGGATCTTCCATTCTCTTTTCAGCAGTGAGTAAAGACCAATGAGAAGGAGACAAGAGGAGGTCCGAGCACCTTCCCTCAAGTTATGCACCTTCCCAAAGGGAACACAAATGAAATAGAGAGATAATCTCAAAAATAGAGAACTTGATAGCTTTATCTGAAAAGTGTTATTTACAAGGCAAATAACTCTCCTTTTATGGCAAGGAGGGTCTTCCATAAGTATCGACTAACTTATGGGACTAATCTATTTCTAGCTTTTCTAGACTTCTAACTTAGAAATTAGAACTTCAAAGTCTCTTAATTTAGAAAAACTTAAGATAAAATATTTCTAATCTTAAGTTTCCTAAGTCTAAGTTTTAAATCTAAGTTTAAGCTTTTTTTTTTTTTTTTAAGCTTCTACTCATGGGCTTACAAACACATGCCATGGCGGAAGTTTATTAATAGACAATCGTACGTGGACTTAAGGGGGTCGGAATCATCGAACATATCCATAAAGAACTGTGTGTTTGGTGAGGTGGCTTCGGTGTGTGGGGGTGAGGCGGTCTGGGCAGCTGTGATGGGAATGGTAGGCCCAATGGTCACAAACTGTCCTTGAATGGAAGCAGAGATGAGGGAAGCATCAGAGGCTAGCGGAATGGAAAGTTCAGTGCGAACAGCAACAAGGGGTGGAAGTGTAGCTGACGAGGTACGCCTAGTGCGACGTCGTGACGCGGAAGGCGAGTCAGGAATAACGATCTCGCTATGTGGACGACGATGACTATGAGAACTCGAGGTCTAGTGAGATGACTCTGTTGGTGCTTCCTCGTAGACCGAAAGCATGGAATCCAGGTGGAAGCCATGGATTCTGTTTTCTAAGTGAGAAGCGGCTAAAACGGACAATAAAGAGCCAGTAGCAAAGTGCTGCTTAGTATTGGCCTTAATAGCTCGTTTGAGCTCACCAGAAACAGTCTTGAACAAATTATATGGTTCAAGAGGGGCTTTGACCGACTTGGTGTGGGACTCCACTATCCTATGGAGGATCTGTGATGTGATGCGGTCTTTCTTGAGGTTGCTAACCATCGGGAAGTTGTTCAGTAGCTGGGCAGCAGCGTGGATTGAAGGCTCAATGATGGCTTCCAGAAGGTAGTCGTCATTGGACCAGTGCAGGTCGTTCGTGAGGTCAATATATGGCTTGATGTCCTGTTTGGCGTGCTTGTAATTGGGTGAGGCCTGCGTGCCGGATGCTATACCTATAGCTGCAAGGGCGGCCTCAATGATGAGCACCTTGTGTGTGGCTCCCTAGAAAGTGATATAAAATTTAGATTTTTCTTCCTTCCATGTACTGAAGGCAAGTGATGAATTCCATATTCATGCGACCATAAAAGGCTCTCTCATGAATACCCATTGCAGTGAGCAAAGGCTCCGCAAGGGTCATCCACTGAGTGACCATGCTTGTGCTAGGAAGGATCATGATATTTGTTGCAGATGGGACATCACGATGGATAGTATAGCGTGGAGACTGAGAAGTATCGGTAGAAGACATGATGATTAGAAAGGAAATATAAAATGCGTAAAAGTGTCTCAGAAAGTGGTGCAGGAATTTTGGAAGGCTTTGGTCGTGGTAAAAATTTGCAAGAGCTTCGCTAGCACAAGTGAGGAATGAATCGAATTCAGTCAACTTATAGGTGAATTTGGTGGGTCCATTACACTGAATACTAGTTTGGCTGATCAATTCTGAACAAAAATTTGCAGGCATGTACAGTACTGTGATAATAAGGTATAAAAATCTTGGCGAAGGTTTCTGGGGATCTGAACCTATCAGGTGAACGTTTTCCAGGCCTGGCGAAGGATGAACCTTTGTCCAGGAGGGTCCTTCATCCAGGTACTGTCATACATGTATTTTTTCAAGAATTGAACCTATGGACAACCTAATTTTGACATTTTAAGATCATCTAACAGGTTGACAAAGGTTGATAATGAGGTTAAGATGCTCGACGAAGATTCTCAAAATGGCATATCACTGATCCTTCGTCACACTCAAAAACTGGAGTTTTTATGGACAGGAACCTTTGTCCACCTCAAATTAGATAAATCTAGAGTGGATGTACAGTCTGAGAGCTCAGCGAAAGTTTCTGGTACTGAATACGCTAAATCTGACCAAAACAATGATTTTCTAAGTCTTTTTCCATCAAACAATTATTGTGTTTCCTTTTCCTATGCTGATGACTTTCTGACTTTTGCTCATTAGTCTTTTCTCAATTTAATAACTTTTTTTTTTTAACTGTCTTTTTCCAAAAAAACTCAGCAAATTAAGTACTGAAAAACAAATAAAATCAAAAAACCATTGAGATCAGACTTGCTGAACTGGCGGAGCACAAAACTTGCATAAGCGGCTGCCATTCACTAGAGTATCAAATCGTTTTCCATCCAAGTGCTCAAGAATTACTGCGTCATAGTTCAAGATTTCTTTCACTTTATACGGGCCTTCTCCGGTAAACTTCAACTTGCCCTTGATCAGCTTGGTTTTGTACATAAATGCAAGATCTCCTACTTTAAAATCTTTTTTGTGCAATCGACGATTGTGCCATGCCTTGCGGCGGGCTTTCTTTGCTGCTAAGGCATGAACTGCCATCAATCAAGTTTCACATAATTTGTGCAACGCTTCATGACGGAGTTGTAAAGACGTATCATCATTTAATCGTTTGATGGCCGCTATGCATAAAGATGGGATTAAAAATTCAATTGGCATGACAACATCTTGACCATAAACCAGTTGAGAAGGTGTTTGATTTGTACTATTTTTGTAAGCGGTTATGAATGCCCATAATGCTGCATATAATTTATATTCTCAATCAGACGGACTCGCTTCAACTGTCTTTGTTGGAGGGTTTGCGGATCCCAAGGCAACCCTAACCCTAGTTAATAATTGAGAGGGATTTGGCACCCTGCGTGTGTAAGTCCAACCCGATGACCACATAGCTATTTGATTGATTAGTTAAAAGTCAATAAAAGGACTTTAGGCCTTTTTGCGGGACTTTTAATGTCGCAGGGCCTAAATGTCAAGTTAGTGAATAAAGTGGGGTTTCCCTCCAATTTTGATGGTCCCACACTTTTTCAAATTTGAATAAAAAGAGAGGCAAGACTGGACCAATAGGATTCAGAGGCCAGGGTCCTCCTCTCTACTATAAAAAGGAACCAACTCGAGTTGCTCCTCATGTTCATTTCCTCATTTCAGTAAAGCAGATTGGTTCTCTTTAGAAATGGATTGATGAATGTCCTTGTTCTTCCTCTCTTTTTCTTCCATTTCTTATGCTTTCTTTGGTATTTTCTAATTGTTGGATTTGATCATTATTGGGATTGTTATTTCTTATGCTTTTTGTGAGAGAGAAAGGGGGAGAGAGAAGAGTAGGTTTCTATCATTGTTGTGGATTTAGGGTTAATGGAAGTAGGGTTAATGGATGTAGTGTTAATGCTTAGTGTTAATGGATGTTAGTGTTAGATCCTCCATTCATGTTGAAATCTGAACTATACTATCGCGTGACAACTAACTCCGTCTCTTTGATGCTAGATTGACTAGATCTTGGATTCAGATTAGGCAAGGAAAGAAACCCACTACAATTTTGGTGCCATTGCCGGGGAGTTACGCCAATTTTTCAGTTTGCAGCATGTTTGGCTGATGGTTAGCTTGCATTAGGCATTTTGTTGTGGCATGAATAGTGTTAAAACTGCATTGTAGGGTTAGTTTGGGATTGATTTTGCTAGATTTTGAGTGGATTTGCTTGTTTGAAATCTAATCTGATTATTAAACAGAAAAATCTATTTAGATCACTAATCTTAAGATCCATTTGGATCTGAGATATCAGAGAAAATAACAAAAATCGGTCAAATCTGTCAAATTTGATCAAAAAGAGACAAAAAGCGTCATCAGAGCCCAAAACTTTTTACCCTCTTTCACGAAACCTTCACCGAGTTGCAAACACCTTCGATTTTGTTTACAAAACCTTCAGTTTGAAGGGCGAAGATTAATTTCCAGCAGAGTTCTAGAAACATCAGAAAAACCACCAAAAAACACCAAAAATTGTCAAAATCCTAAAAAATACAAACAAAGAACCTTCGTCCAATTCACTGTGCTTAGATGTGATTCAGATCTTTCTACTGCCAGGTCGGCGAAGAATAACACCAAAAATAGAAAGGTTTTCAGAGGATCAGTTGTCATATTGTCATATTTTTGCCAAAAAAGTTACCAGTATCACTCTTGATCCTTTGCCAGAACCTTCGCCGAGTTTCCAGAACATTCTATTTATATAAAAATAATATTTTTGAGTTCGACGAAGATTTATCTTGATCGGATCACACAAAATCTTGATTTTTATCCTCGCCAGATCAAAAAACTGTATTTTCTTGTGTCAGAAACCTTCGTCCGGTTGTCCATAGTTTTATCTGTGTCAGATCTTCCATCTGAGAAATCGGCAAAGGTTATTTTCCAAAAAATTGCCAAAAAAGTGTTCAGAGAGTTTTTATCCCAAAATAGCACTGTTGAACCTTCGCCGAGCTGACCTTCGCCTAGATAACCTTCACCAGTCCTATTTTTAGTTTCTGATTTTCCAGATCAAGTCTCTGTCAAAATTTGGATCAAATCTGATATATTCTGAATTGGACTCTGAGAGATTTATCATTTTTGAGAAGTATTGATTGATCAAATTTTGGGTAGTTTTTCATCATATAGAATTAGATTCTTGAAAAGTGGAATAGAGCTAGCAGATCTAATCTGAGATAGTTTTTGAAAAAATCTATATCCAATCACATTATCAATTTGATCTAAATGGCTGCCCCTGGAGTTGCTCCTGGAGGTGCTCCATAGGAGGTCAATCCAATTATCGTTAGAAGAGCACCCTGATTGGATCTACCCAAATATAATGGATTAACAAATCCAGTTCGATTTCTTCAGATCTATGCTGAATCTTGTGAGGTCTATGGTGAGATTTATCCTCAAGATAAACTTAAGCTGTTTCCTATGGCCTTAACAGACGCAGCACAAGATTGGTACTATAACCAAGATGAAACTGAACGTACAGATTGGGAGGTTGTTAAACGAGCCCTTATCACACGGTTCAAACCGCGGAAGTTTATGGAAGACCCTTTCCTACTTTTAAGTAAAATTAAACTGAGAAAGCGGAAAATGGTTTGAGATTACATCGAAAGGGTGAAACATCTTAGATCTGAATGTGAGCCTGAGCTGATTAATAAAAATGCCATGATTATGTGATTTTTGTCAGGTCTACCTAAACGGATCAGATGTGAACTGAAACGCCATAATGAGTACGCACTTTTGCAAAATGCGATGGACGATGCAATTAGAGAGGAGGATGAAGATTCAGATGATGAGCCGAATGTCAGTATGTTGCCTTATATAGCAGGGCAGACTACTACGACATCCACCACTATTGCATCAACGAATGCCAATGCTACTGCAGAAATGATGCTCAATGAGTTCAAGAAACTTGGGAAGACCCAGCAGAAACAGATGGAAAAGTTGCAGTTGCAATTTGATGAGAAGATCAAAGCATTGGAAAATTTCCATGGAGAAACGAACAAGGAACCGGAGAAGTTTGCAAAGACTTTTCCTACCAGGGAAAATGTCTGGTGTTCTATTTGTACAAGAAATCACACAGTAAACGAGTGTCCTCAGTTGAAAAAATGAATGGAAATCAGTGTTTGCCATCTGTGTAATTCACCTGACCATGAGACTGCCTTTTGCAACTTCAACCCTCGGATGATTCAGCAACGGTATGCCCAGATGGGATATCGAGATCCATAGTATGGAGGCAATCCAGCAACAAGACTACAACAATCTACTCTTGGATACCTGGAGCGTCTAGCATTGCCTGTCCCACCAAAGCACTCCACTCCTCCTGCCAATTTGATGGAACCAGAACCTTACGGAAGTGTTGAGCAATGGAGCTATGATAATGATCAGGAAGGTGGATCTTCATAACATTATGCCATTTATGCTGCCGCTCAACAACAAGCCTTGAGAAATTGGGCCAGAGCACCACTTGAATGCTTGCATGTGGAGAAAATCACAAAGTTGTAGAATGCCCAAATAAATAAAAATTTGTACTATTCTGTCGTAACTGTGGATATGGGCATTGCTATAAAGACTGTCCAGCAAGACCGAAGCCACCACCAGCTATAGCACCTATAAATTTGATAACAATCAAGCAAGGATCGGTAGCTCATAATAAACCAAGTGCACCCTTGATGGTGGTCACAAGAGCACAAAAGCAAAAAGAACCAGTAGTGGATTCAGTATCTGCTGATTCTATACCATTGAACGATACACCAACAGCATCGAAAGTTTATCCAAATCTTAATGTAGAAAAATGAAGATATCAGGATATGAGACAGTGGATTAAGCATCTGCAAGAAGACGAGAAACTTGAAGCTGCTAAAGTAACAGCTGAAGTTCGGTCTTCACCATTACAGCCTTCAAGAAAATTACATACGAATATGAATGATCAATTACATCATCACAAAGAACCCTTCAAAATGACGGAACCAGAAGCACCGCATACAGAATTACTCATGAATATTTTGTCTAGCAAGATCAATATTTCATTGGGAGAGTTCCTAAAGTTGGTGCCAAAAGCAAAAGAAGTCTTAGCACAAAAGTTAGCTCAAGAAGAATCAGAAGACCATCAGGAGCCACTCTTTTGTACTGGATTTGAAGAATCTAATGATGTACTACATGTTGGAGCAGCTTGGGAAAGTGAAGAAAAGAATCTCACTTTGCCAATCCAACATAGACAATTTTCTAAAGACGCAGCCGTGATAGACGGCGGTTCAGGAGTTAACCTGATTTCTACAAAGCTATGTACAAAATGGGGCCTTACGAAAATTAAGCCTGTTACTTTTGCTATTAAGCTAGCTGATCAAACGACGGTTTGTCTACAAGGAATGATGAAAGATATACATGACAGGATTGCAGGAGTACAGTTCGTCATTACCTTCGTCATGATGGACTTACCAGAAGCACCAAATGTCTACCGAGTTCTCTTAGGACGTCCATGGTTACTAGTTGCGCAAGTAATTCATAACTGGGGTACCGGCAAAATCACTTTTGAAAATCGTGAACGTGTAGTTAAAATTTATCCTACGACTTGGACTGTCAAGCTAGTGGTTCAAAAAGCGGATGACGATTCATCAACAACGGATCACACTTGTGATCGAACAGAGAAAAAATTGGGAGTTCACTACGATTCTCAAACGGATACTGTCAATTGGAACGAAGCTCTTGCAACAATTGATTGTACAGCAGGATATATGTGTCAACAAGATATTCAATCAGAGATGAGTGAGATTTCCTTGTTAGATCGAACTTTGGATACGCCAATCATGTTTCCACTAAATGTGCTGAATGTAGCCTGGATATCAACGGAACCTATACTTGATCCAATTGAGGATGATCTCATACCAATAAGCCATGCCTTAACTTATGATGGCAATGCAGAACTTACGGATGAACAGATTCTACATCATATGGATCCGACTAGATTTGGAGTGCGTAATGTTCCTGATGAACCAACAATCATATCGCCCAAAGCAGTTATATTGAAAGGAGACAGGATGACAGGTTCGATGACGAAGAAACAAGCAAAGCAACATTATAATACGGTCCTGAAATGGGAAAATTCCCCTCAAAAGATTGATTTAAAGGAAGTGTCACCTCTATTGGATAAAGACAAAGGAAAAGTCAAGAATGATTCTTCAAGTCAGATCTCCAACAAGACATCATTGTCTAGGAAGTCTTCACCTGAGAAGAAGGATTTATCATCCCGGAAGTTATCACCACGATCAATTCCTGTTAAGAAGACTAAACGAAGATCCAAGACAAGTCCTTTCGAAAAAGAACAAGCAAATGTAGTCCAACATGATATGCCAGAGCATTTTAAACGTTATACACTGGATGATGTGGTTATCATATTACCTAAAGCACATCGTGAACCTAAAGAACACATGCCAGAATCTAAAGAGGTTTACGATGGCCCAGCTAGGATGCAGCCAATGAATCTGGTAGGACCAGGAGAAGCAGAAAAGATTGTGCAAGTGGGATCACAACTTACTCCTGAACAGTATCAAGCACTCTGTTTGCTACTTATTAAGTATCAAGATTGTTTTGCATGGACTTATCAAGATTTGAAAGGTATTCTGACATCAGTCATTGAACATTCCATACCTTTAGTACCTGATGCAGTACCAAAGGTTACAAAGTTCTATCGTTGTAATCTTAATGTGGCAGATCTGATAAAGAAAGAACTTCAAAGATTGCTTGACACCGATTTCATTTATGAGATCGAGCATACTGAATGGATTTCACCGATTGTCATTGTTCCTAAGAAAAATGGAAAATTGTGAATCTATGTGAATCTCAAAGCATTGAATAAAGTGACATGAAAGGATCACTCTCCGTTACCTTTTACTGAAAGCATTTTGGATCGCCTTGCTGGAGTAGAAGCTTATAGTTTCCTGGATGGATTTAGTGGTTACAACCAGGTTAAGATTGCACCTGCCGATCGTCACAAAACTGCTTTTGCAACAGAATGGGACACCTATGTTTACAAAGTAATGCCATTTGAACTCTGTAATGTAACAAGTTCATTCCAAAGAGTAATGCAATTTGCCTTTAAAGATTATCTGCAGAAATTTTTTGAAATTTGCTCGGACGACTTGGGAGTTCATAGTATAGATATACACCACCTGGATCGATTGGAGAAAGTCTTTGAAAGATGTCGCGAATATCATATTTCTCTAAATCCAGAAAAATGCCAAATATGCGTTTCTCACGGAGGAGTGATTGGACATGTGATATCAAGACATGGTATTGCCACTGATTATTCTAAGATCAAAGTTATTGTGGAATTGTCACCGCCAGCAACAATTCAAGGAGTTTATGTGTTTATGGGTCATGCGAACTACTATCAAATTTTTATTATCTTCTTTGCGGATTTAGCACGACCTATATACAAATTAACTATTGTTCCTATTTGGACAGTAGAGGCGTTAGAAGCCTTTGAAAAGTTAAAAAAAAACATTATCTTCAGCACCAATACTGCGTTCTCCAGATTGGACATTAGAGTTTCATGTTCATACGGACGCCTCAAAATACGCCATTGGATCAGTTTTGACGCAGCCAGGCGCCTATAAGAAGGATTATCCTGTACGATTTGCAAGCAGACAGCTTACAGATCCATAGAAGAATTATTCAACAACAGAACGTGAAGCGCTAGCCGTGATTTTTTCTGTTCGGAAATTTCATCACTATCTCATGGAAACGCACTTTGCATTTTATACGGATCATCAACCGTTACTTTACTTGGTAAATAAGACATGTAATACTGGACGTATTGCAAGATGGTTATTATTATTGACTGAATTTGACTTTCGAATTGTGGTCAGAAAGGGGAAGCAACATTATCTAGCCGATCACGTTTCACGAATTGAATCCGCACCAGTTAATACTGAAGTGGATGATGAACTGCCAGATGCTGCATTGTTCTATGTTGAAGAAGTACCTGAGTGGGCGGCAGATATTGTAGAGTACCTGATGCTAGGACAACTGAATGACTCTTTGACAAAAGTACAGAAAAGACAATTGATTCATAAGTCTCAACCTTATCAATTAATTGCAGGACAATTGTATCGTTGTGGATCAGATAATATTTTACGAAGATGTGTTTTACAGCATGAAGTACCAGATCTAATCATGTTTTCACATGATGGCATGGGTAGAGGACACTTCTCTACATATATTATTGTTCACAAACTTTTGCAATCCGGTTGTTGGTGGCCTACGCTTCATAAGGACACAGAAAATTTTATTCAGACATGTGATGTCTGCCAGCGAGCACGATGGCCTACTCGACAGAATTATGAACTCTTACATCCGGTTTTATCACAAGCACCGTTTAAAAAATGGGGACTGGATTATGTTGGTCCTATTCATCCCGCTGCTCAAGGATCTCAGGCTCGCTTCATTATCGTCGCAACTGATTATATGACCAAGTGGGTTGAAGCCAAAGCTGTCAAAGTAGCTGATGCAAAATCTACAGCTAAGTTTCTATATGAAAATATTATAATCAGATTTGGATGTCCGATCGAAATTGTCAGTGATCGGGGTACACACTTTGTTAATCAAACAATAAAGTGGCGTGATGCATATCTGCAAACACAAATACCCGATCATCCTGTCACCCCGACGGAGATTGCATATTTGTTCAAGAAAGTGGAAACATACAAAGTGGCCCTTCAGAGATTCCAAGGCCGCTTTGATAGGTTCAAAGGAGCAGCTTCAACCGAGTTGGAAAAGGCAAAAGAGACCATCAATGCCTATGAAAAAGCCGCCGCTCAAGTGTTGGAAGCCGGACCACAAATCCTCGTCCCGATCATGCCGCAATTCTTCCCTTTGCGCCAAGAAGCTGTACAGATGGATACAGGGGTTGATTCGAGCATGGACCAGGGGGGAGCTCCAGATCTAGCAGATCAACCGCCAACTATACCGGCAGTACAAGCGGGTCCATCCTCATTAAGGACAAGCCATTTACTCAGAAGGCCCATCAGCGTCGAGGACCAGATCCAGACCTTCTTAAAACAGCATCCACATGAGTCCTTGCGTGGTGGATGGGTTCTCAAATTTAAGACCTCCGAGATCGAGGCCGGCAAAGAATTGGACAAAATACCTGCACTGGGAGAGCAACCGGCATGGAGAATCACGATTTTTGAAAAAACTCCAGAATCAATTCGGAGTTACGTCGCCAGCCCTCGCTAGTTGCGGGTAGATCCTTATTACGTGCCAATGCCACGAAGACAGAAAATGGAAAGATTTGGGATTGGCTATGGATAAAATCACCATCCATATGCCCAATTGGCCAATCATTCACCAGTCTTATAGCTGAAATATTTCAGTGAATTTCCACCGAGCCTTACAGGCATATCAGAGAGAGTATGTCTACTCTCTGGATCCAACGGTGCGACAATCGGCAATGTTTGCAAAAGATCTAACTTTGTTGGCGTTAGTGGCAACCAAATGGGACGATTGTCTTCCTACCCTGGCATTTGATCCAAATAAGCCGATGGCCTCAGAGCAAATCAAAGATCAGCTGCCGATTGTTCGACTGTATTTCCGTGCAGCTGTGATGGGAGGCTCTTAGGAATCCCGCTTCACCTCATGGACAACTTCCAAGTGGATTGCCGGAGCCCACCGTTGTTTCTTGCCGCATAATTTGGATTTCAGTACTGCACGCCTTGACTTTATGGAGAAGGTGCAGTATCATTTAATTAAGATTCGGCGCGAAGCCAATAAAAGTCCCCAATAACTGCATATTGCAGGTGTCGTGGGACCGCCACCAGTTTTGGTGGGGGATACTATTGGAGGGTTTGCGGATCCCAAGGCAACCCTAACCCTAGTTAATAAGTGAGAGGGATCTGGCACCTTGCATGTGTAACTCCAACCCGATAACCACATAGTTATTTGATTGATTAGTTAAAAGTCAATAAAAGAACTTTAGGTCTTTTTGCGAGACTTTTAGTGTCGCAGGGCCTAAATGTCAAGTTAGTGAATAAAGTTGGGTTTCCCTCCAATTTTGATGGTTCCCACACTTTTTTAAATTTGAATAAAAAGATAGGCAAGACTGGACCAATAGGATTTAGAGGCCAGGGTCCTCCTCTCTACTATAAAAAGGGACCAACTCGAGTTGCTCCTCATGTTCATTTCCTCATTTCAATAAATCATATTGGTTCTCTTTAGAAATGGATTGATGAATGTCCTTGCTCTTCCTCTCTTTTCCTCCATTTCTTATGCTTTCTTTGGTATTTGCTAATTGTTGGATTTGATCATTATTGGGATTGCTATTTCTTATGCTTTTTGTGAGAGAGAAAGGGAGAGAGAGAAGAGTAAGTTTCTATCACTGTTGTGGATTTAGGGTTAATGGAAGTAGGCTTAATGGATGTAGTGTTAATGCTTAGTGTAAATGGATGTTAGTGTTAGATCCTCCATTCATGTTGAAATCTGAACTATACTATCGCTCTCGTGGGAACGAACCTACATGTGACAACTAACTCCGTCTCTTTGATGCTAGATTGACTAGATCTTGGATTCATCTTAGGCAAGGAAAGAAACCCACTACAATCTTTGTCATAATGGTGCAGAGAATCTTATTGGAAAATTCAGCTTGGCCATTCCCTCTGGAATAGTAGGGAGTACTAAATCTGTGTATAACAAAAAAATCTTCCAATAAACACTTTATTGTTTGATTAACAAAGTGTGTACCCCGGTCACTAACAATCTCGATCGGACATCCAAATATGATTATAATATTTTCATATAGAAACTTGGCCGTAAATTTCGCATCAGCAACTTTGACAGCTTTGGCTTCTTTGATCCTTTGAAAATTCTTCAATGACGAGATTATTGATCCTCAGTTGATATTAAGTCTTCTTGAACAACGTGAGCTCCCAGTACGATACCGTTAACTGTTTCCTCTATTTGTCTACTAGTTTTGCTTGTTTGCTTCTTGTTACAGCTTATGCTACCTCCATTCTGGTTGTTAGCTGGGCATGTTCTTGATCATTTCTATTTGGTTCAATTCCCAGATCAGGCAGCAGATGCAGATTCTCGGGGTTGTAGTATGATTCAACTTGTCACGGATACTCAGTTTTCGAACACTCTTGAACTCTTGAAATCACTTGCAATCATTCTACCATGCAAGCACACCAAGAATGCCCAAAAACAGCTCTTCTTGAAACACGGTTGGGCATTATTATGGCACTTAAAAACAGAATGCTAGAACGGATCATTGCAAAATGGAAGTTGAACTACTTGCAAAATCTGACAACTAGCCTAGCATGCCACATTTCTCATATAAAAACAGAAAATTAATTCCTACAACCATTCAAGAATCAAGAAGCTCCATCTTCTTGGTTCTTGAATCTTTCAAGAAACTCAAGAAACCAAAACGTAAATGAATTTGCAAGATCTATACCACATTATTGGCTACAAATTTCTTGGATGCTTGCAACCTACATTAATCCACAAGAAAACATGAAATCTAATCCACAACTAGAAAAGCAAGAAAACTAATCCACTCTAAATCCACAACCACACACAATATGAATGGAAGGGCATGATCATAGGGGCATCACTCAAGAAAGCCATCATGATAAAGGAGCTTAGTGTAACATCAAACTCATGGAAAATCTTTTTATTAAGCATGGAGTAAATATAATGTCTCTTCACAAAGAGGGAGTCTCTTAAATAAGCAAGAGAGCTCCTTAGGTGGCATCCTAGTGGAATTTCCACATTTCACAAATTACAAGTGGAATATTGCTCTCCACTAGAGGTCACCATCAAAAGGTGGCTCACTCTACTTTCTTTAAGATGGGTCTACTTGCAATTATTACATTTGCTTAGAAATACTAGTTCCTACATGGTCATTCCATCTTCCGGGATTCACCTTGAGGCTTACATAGTTACTGCTTGTTATTACTAACTAGCATTTCTCGGCTCTCATACTCGGCTCTCAGTCTTCATCAGTCTCATCTTCTCAGAGACCTCCTCGATCTAAGGTGAGAGGTGCTCTTGAGTTGCTCTATCCGAGTATCTTGGAGATTCGTCAGAATTAGCCAACATCATCCTACCCCTAATGTGTTGCAGGACCCACTGCAACTCATATTGGACGATGTCGTTCCGCTTTGCGTTGGCATCTTCGATCGTCATTTGGAAAAGCGTAGATCCTTGTTCGCTTACATAAAACCAAGTGCTTATTATCGCCAGTCTTTATCACAAAAACTGTTTTCACAAATTGCCACAAGTGTATCAGAATGTCTTATTGTTGTAATGGGTTGACATTCTCAAAAATTTGGAGAGCTCTCAGCAGCTTCACAACTTTGCATGCATGAGTGCTTTCCATGTGTCTCTTTGTTTAGTCACTTGTATCTGCCATTGACGGTTTCATCTTTGGTTTCTTGGCAGGTTTTATCTTTTGGAAGGTCTGTATCCTCCATTTGCCTTTGGGTGTTTCCGTGGTTCTTCTCTCAGTTGAAGTTCCAGTCTCAAGGAAAACCTTTGATCTGCAGGTTGCACAGACTTTGATTATCAGTCTCAAGGGGATGGATTCATCAAAAGTTGGTGGTAGGAACAGTTTTGGATGGATGGTTTGGTAACGGTAAGGAAACATGATGAAGACTTGGTGGTAGGGTGAAGGAACTAATAGTTTAACAGTTGCAGCCGTGGACCCTTGCAATGTCGAGCTTTGACCACGACTTGCTGGATGACGAGCTCGCTTTATTTTGCAGGTTCACAGATGTCTTTATCTTTCATTTTCTGCAACTCTTTCTTTTGATCCGTTACTTTTGGATCTGTTTGGACTTCATAAGAGGGGATTCAACTATCATTGTTCCAGAGAGTTTCTTTTGATCAAGGTTGATCTGACTCATCTGTTACTTAAGTTTTGTCCTTTCCTCCTCAACTTCCTGGATCTTTCTTTTTATTTCTTCTAGCCGCTTCGTCTGCTTGTAGGTCTTTTTCGACTGAACAACCAATATAGGTGGTAGTTGGTCTCCGCAAGACACTTGCAATGATCTATCAGCTGCTTCGGTAAGACTATCAAAAACTGGAAATTTCTCAGAAGAACAGTAAACTTGATGACAAAAAAGGGTGGTGGTGACAACGGTAGATGGTGTGGACGATAGGCATGATAATGAGCGTAGACTTCAAAGTATGGCAAGAGGCCGGTTGAAGAAGGAGACTGATTTTCCAATGCTTGTGTTTCCCTTTCTGAAGGATCTTGGTCGTGACTGCGGTACTTCTTCTGTTTGAGTCTCTTTGGATTACCCATCTGTCTTCTTAACCTTGTCGTTGTCGACTTTGGGTTTGTGACCTTGACTATCAATTTTGTTGGTGTTGTTGTTGGCAGCATAACTGCTCCAGTGGATCCAAGCAAATCCACTCTCTCTCTCTCTCTCTCTCTCTCTCTCTCTCTCTCTCTCTCTCTCTCTCTCTCTCTCTCTCTCTCTCTCTCTCTCCCCTCCCCAAAATCTGTTGGTGGGGATGTTGTTGCTAGTGATTGTTCATGCTCGGGATTGGATCGACGTATGGAACACGTAGTTGAAACTCGTTGAGCATGCGACTGGACTAAAGATTGAACAAATTTTAACTAAATTTGTTTTGATCTTGCTGTAGTTGACTTGAAGAGTAATATGACAATGAGGTGCAGGAATCAACTCTAACTTGTCATGGATTTCTCATAATTTTCAAAAATTTGAAACTGTTGTACAAGAGAATCTGAAGATGGATAGATGAATGAAAATGTGTTCTGGAGATGCTCTATAGACTCTTGTGCAATAGCTATTTCTCATGCAAAAATCAATCACACACTAGGAATGAAGTGCAACAAGGAAATAAACAAACAGTACAGAGAGTGAGAACTGTAGTGCACTTGTCTAACAAAACTTGCATTCATCAACATTGATAATGTACCTTGATAGTTGTAATATTTCAGTTATTTTGTAGAGTAATGTGACTTACTCTGACATGGTCTTGTCAAAACAAGACAGGGTTGGTTACACTAAATCGACCATCATTGATAGCAGATATTGTAAGATATAGCTTGAAATGCAAGTATTATTGAGGTACTATGTCCTGAGGACCTCTGTGAACAAGAGATTCAAAACCGAATCTCTATCTGGATTTCCGAATCCGAGAGATATTATGTATTGGCACATTGGAAATCTTATCAGCTTGTGGAAAGACAAATAGATTTGAGGTTGTAAAAGGGAAGAGAAATTGTCAATTTCCTGTGGAGGTTGCTCTTGGTTGGACATTGTAACAGATGACGGAATATCGGTTTCACTTTCTTTCGACAAGGACTCATTTCATATTAGTGTCTTTTTGAATTATGGAGCTGGTGTATTGGACGGTGATGTAGAAGTTTACAAGAAACTTCTCGATTGAGCAGCAGGTTTAACTGTTGGTTGCTATGGTGCTTGTGTTGTTGTCGTGAGGATTCTATTGTGATTCATAACTGACGTAACGGGCAGGTAGGATCTTAGTTGGTTGTTTTGGACAGTCTTTGAAACTGTGTTTTCGGATACAATCGGGACACTCAGCATGGTACTGGATCTTAATTGGACAATCAGCCATAAGTGGCCGGTGTCACCACAGATGAAACGTCTCGTGTGTAGTGGCCCTTGTATAACGGCATAGCCATCTTGTATGGCTAGTGGTTCTGGACTTGCAGATGGATATTCATGATAAGGCAAGGCATTTCTAGATTGTGACGGGTGTTCTTCATATTGTTGAACTGTATGTGCTTGAATAGGTCGATATGAAGGACAAGCATCAACAAGATGCGTAGCCCGACAGTGTGGACACCATATTGTTTTTCGTCAGTAAGGTACCTATGCATACTACTTTGGATAGACTTTAGGGTAGTTTGAAACTCATTGGTGAGTTTCTCCATTTGAAGTCGGTGTTGCTTATTAAGCAACTCCAGCTATGATTTCCAAAGTTGATCTCGGGTGTCCTCGATCGGCTTCGACTCATGGACAGGAGCACGTGGTGCTTGCCTTTTCCTAGATTCGTCAACATCTGATCCTTCGTCTTCTTCCTTGATGGCATCAGACATAGCTAACTTTAGACTCGTGTATTCATCATTGGATTTAAGCTCGCGTCTAATCCATCTTGGAAGGCCGACTAAAAACCGAATGATGAGCATCTGTTCAGAGGGCTGATCCTGTACTTCACTTTTGAGGCGTTTGAAATGCTCGATATAGTCTCGTACATGTTCATCCTTTGCCATATTGATGTTATTCAATTTGACAAAAGGACTCTCGATCAGGCGAAAGGGCTTAAAATACTTGATAAAGGACTCTTTCAAGATTGACCAGTTTGTCTTATCTTCACGATCAAGGTTGAAAAACCAACCACGTGCTTTAGCGATCATGGTCATTGAAAATAGTTGGACCATAGCATCGGGAGATGTTTCGCCATACACATCACATGCATTCTCAAAGATTTGCAAAAATCTTTGAAGGTCCGAACTACCGTCAAACTTTGGTAGATCTAGCTTGGGTGTACGTCTTTCAAAATGAGCACTGTGGGTAGCAGAAGCACCATTAAGGTTGGTTCTGGCCTGGGAGGAGTCAACACCATTAGAATACGCTCGTGCTCGTGAAGACTCAACTCCACCAGGTTCTTGTCCCTCGAATGGGTTTGAGGATGGCTCGTGTATTTGGGCCCGCATTCGGTAGACCTATGACGTCTGATTTGTTCTGCTACGCGGGATCTGATCTCGTATGGATAATCTTCTGGGATTTCAGGATCTGTATTGTCGGACATTGGGTATTGTTGTGTCTTTTTTGTGTTGGGTATGTGTTTCTGGTGTTTTTGGATTTTTTAGGGCTTTTGGTGTTTTTGAATTTTTTAGGATGTTGAAGGAAGTGAAGGTGGAGACTGAGTATAAAAAAGGCTTTTTATTGGTATGAGTGTTGTTTTTTGAAAAAACAATTGATTTTTTTTTTCAACCTCTAAGGCTTTGGGGAGACGGTGGTTTGGTCGAAATGCCAATCAGAGGTGTCGTTTGAAAGTTATGGTTCGGTCGAGATGGGTGTTTAATTGCTCCGGTCGAGCTTTGACCTGACTGCTTCGGTTGAGATCTCAGCAGACACTTCGGTCGAGATTTTAGTGGTACTTCGGTCGAGATCTCAGGGAGCACTTCGGTCGAGACTTCCGCGGACACATCGGTCGAGATTGGACCCAGAACCGTCGGTCGAGATCTGACGCAAACCCGTCGATCGAGATCTAATAAAAAATCCGTCGGTCGAGATCTGACGCGAACCCGTCGATCGAGATCTGATCGAAAACCCGTCGGTCAAGATCTGACGCGAACCCGTCGGTCGAGATCTCAAAAAAAACGTCGGTTGAGATTTCAGAAAAAAAAAAAAAACGTCGGTTGAGATTTCAGAAAAAATGTCGGTTGAGATTTCAGAAAAAAAACGTTGGTTGAGATTTCAGAAAAAATAAGTCGGTTGAGATTTCAAGAAAAAAACGTCTGTTGAGATTTTTGAAAAAAAACGTCGATTGAGATGTTAGAAAAAAAACGTCGATTGAAATTTAAAAAAAAAAAACCGTCGGTTGAGATATGAGCGGAGGGCATCGGCTGAGATGTGAAGGGAAGCATCGGCTGAGGGAAGCATCGGCTGAGATTTGAGCTGGAGCTCCTGTTGAGATTCGAAGAGGCCCTCCGGTTGAGATCTGAAGCGTGAGAAAACTGGAGGAGCGGGAGCTTGGATAGAATGAAATCCATGTCTGTTAGTGTGTTTGGTTACAAGTGATTGGCGAGTCTAACAGCTCGTGGATTTGGATAATGATGTAGCCAACGAGGTGGCTCTATTCAGTTGCAGAAACTCAGATGTGTTTAAAGATTTAGAGTGCGCTTGCAGTGATCTGAGCGTGGGCGAGGTTGCGGGTTTCTGATGTAGAAGGTGTTGGAGTTCAATGGGCAACGGTGCCAAATGTTGATTGTTTCCTCTATCTGTCTACTAGTTTTGCTTGTTTGCTTCTTGTTATAGCTTATGCTACCTCCATTCTGGTTGTTAATTGGGCATGTTCTTGATCATTTCTATTTGGTTCAATGCCCAGATCAGACAGCAGATGCAGATTCTTGGGTTGTAGTATGGTTCAACCTGTCACAGATACTCGGTTGTTGAACACTCTTGAACTCTTGAAATCACTTGCAATCATTCTACTATACAAGCACACCAAGAATGCCCAAAAATAGCTCTTCTTGAAACATTGTTGGGCATTATTATGGCACTTAAAAACAGAATGCTAGAACAGATCATTGCAAAATGAAAACTAAACTACTTGCAAAATCTGACAACTAGCCTAGCATGCCACATTTCTCATTAAAAAAAAAGAATCAAGAAGCTCCATCTTTTTGGTTTTTGAATTTTCCAAGAAACTCAAGAAACCAGAACGTGAATGAATTTGCAAGATCTATACCACATTATTGGCTACAAATTTCTTGGATGCTTGCAACCTACATTAATCCACAAGAAAACATGAAATCTAATCCACAACTAGGAAAGCAAGAAAACTAATCCACAACCACACACAATATGAATGAAAGGGCATGATCATAGATCATAGGAGCATCACTCAAGAAAACCATCATGATCAAGGAGCTTAGTGTAGCATCAAACTCATGGAAAATCTTCTTATTAAGCATGGAGTAGATATAATACAAAAAGCTCATCTTCACAAAGAGGGAGTCTCTTGAATAAGCAAGGGAGCTCCTTAGGTGGCATCTTAGTGGAATTTCCACATTTCACAAATTACAAGTGGAATATTGCTCTCCACTAGAGGTCATCATCAAAAGGTGGCTCACTCTAATTCTTTAAGATGGGTCTAATTGCAATTATTACATTTGCTTAGAAATACTAGTTCCTACATGGTCATTCCATCTTCCGGGATTCGCCATGAGGCTTACACAGTTATTGCTTGTTATTACTAACTAGCACTTCTCGGCTCTCGTACTCGGCTCTCAGTCTTCATTAGTCTCATCTTCTCAGAGACCTCCTCGGTCTAAGGTGAGAGGTGCTCTTGAGTTGCTTTGTCCGAGTATCTTGGGGATTCGTCAGAATCAGCCAACAGATACTAGACCACATGTGCCATGTTGTGTGAAGCGATTGAGTATGCCCTTACTACTGTTGATAGCTTTTACTCAGCTTGAGGTCATGTATCTTTCTACTATATTCTGAATTTGGCAGCCTTCAAGATTGGCAAGTAGAGCTCTCACATGCGTAGTGATCATCACATGTTTAGACTTCGTAGGTAGCCGTCAGCATCCTATATCATTATACTTAGCTTTGTGACGACATTGTACTGTGTACACTCCTTGTACGGCTCTGATACCAACTTAGAATTTGCTTCGAACAGGAACACAGATCATGCTACACAGTAACACAGACAGAAAAGACTCTCCACACCAACCTTACGTAGCAACTGTATTTCTCAAAATAAAAATAAACTGTACATATAGTTCTTTACTCAGGAAACCCATGCATGACCTAGGTTGCCGTTGACGGGACGCGTGTCCCGTTGACTCGCCTCGTGGCGAGGCCAACTGATCCTTATCTACTGATAGGACCCACAGTACATTAACACAATGATTCTACTTTAATTCTAACTCTTTGTAGCTTGAGAGGCTAGGATATACTCTGGTTCCAAATACCTTTTTAAAGGACTTAAATCAAACTTAGACCCTATGGAATTTGACTATAATATAGCAAGTTTGGTGATCACATACTTTACCCATGCTCTTATTGTATCCTTGAAAAACAATTTCTCTCTTAATGGTTTATTATTTTGTGCTTAAAGAATTAGGCCTCTCAAATGCTCAAATTACAAATTTCTATTTATCATAAACTGATCATCAGGTTCATGGGCACCTTGGAACCCGAGCCCCACATCTAGCCACTCTGCACAACATTGATTAGAAAACTCAAATAAAAATTGTATCTATAGAATATCGAAAAAAAGTTGTTTGAAAACCTTACAGAAAAATAGGGCTAAGTGAATCCTCAAGGCGTCATGTAATGCATCAAAGCTTAAGATTGGTTTGTCATTATCGGAATCTAGCCATGTTATTTGTTTTGTTCATCTGTGTACAAACCCAAAGATGCCAAAGTGAACTTGCATTCTTAACTTGCAACTACAAAAACATTTCAACAATCTCGTATGATGCAAAGAGAGGACAGCAATTCACAATACTTTATCATGGAAAAGGTGACCAATCTTTCTATTCGAGAAAAAGGGTAGTGGAAAAGCAATTATGCAGTAAAACCTGCTCTCCTCTGAAAAGGGGTTGCCCAAATACTGTGTACCACAGCTTCACAGCTTCACAGCTTCATGGAGAGGTAACACAAATAAATAGTTGAGAGGATTGTGTAATCAGGTCGCCAAGAAGAATCCAAGGCGAAAGAGAGCAAGAATTGTACATGTTAGTGCAGCCCATGCAGAAACTGTCCACCAAGTTAAGAAAAGCATCAGCTCTCTTGTGACAAGCAATGGAGCAAACAAATAGTCTCCATTGGCAATCAGGGAATCTATACAACTCTCACAGCTTCGTGCCATTCCCGAAAACAGAATTATCAACATACCAGGTGCCAAAATCTGTAATGTCACACGACACATAAAGTAGTTGACAAGAAGAACCTTTGCTTTTGTCAACTCGATGTCATATGCTTGGCTTTGATGCAAGCTCTGATACCAGACAAGAACTCCACCATTGAAGTAAGTCTGCATATTGATACGGAAAAGACCCAATTGGAGCAACACAACAGAAAGCACTGCACAGAACTTCACTACCTCCAATGCACTATGTGAGATACCTTTTATTTGCGCCCTCTTTTTGGAGTCAATATAAAATGGGTTCCAATTTCTCCTATCTTGTGAGCTGCCAGCAGCGTTTAGATTGTCTTCTTTTTTACTGTATGATTTTGTTGTATCCTGAAACATAATTTTTTCCCCTTTTTGCATAGGGCTGTCTGGAATCGTTCCTTCAAAATCAGAAAAAGGCTGTGAACTCTTAGAATCTTGATCCCTTGCCATGCATCTGGATGTACTCCCAAAATCCTGATATTGAACAGGAGAATATATCAAAGAATTTTCAAATACATGCTCTGATTCTTCAGTGGATCCACTGTTGTTGAGCGACAAAGATTTCACATATCTGTGGAAAGCTATAGATTCGTACGTGAATTTTTGAGAAGAATCTTGTACAAAAACCTGTGTCATTGGTCTGATCCACAGTAGAGCTGTTAATAGAGGCAACACCATGTTCAAATTCAACAAAGTGCGAACAGCTGATCCTCTGTTTGTGATAGAAAGGCTCCACCCAAGCTGGTCTGTCCCCAGCCAGAAGCACCTCACACTTCTGAGGGCAGGCCCCAGAAAGAGCGCACTCAAAACTCCTGCCATCACCGCAACTAAACTCTTCATTGCAAAAACAAACATGGGAATTGAAATTGGCACATGATCTGCACCTTTCTTCTCAATATACAATCTTGCAGCTCCATCAGCATGGGATATGGCCTTATCCAATCCAGAATCTACAAATGAAAGTGGCAGACCGAAAAGAAAAACGCTTGCTAGCAAAAAGCCCAGCAAACCTGATGCACAGCTCAATAACCAGTCAAAATTGGTTGATAGATTTTTCTCCCAAGAAACCACTGCAAGAAGCCGGGCGAGCTTGTACACCGAGACTAAGCAAACAAGGAAAGGGACAAAACCATTGTAAATTGATATGCTTCCCTGATTTTCAGTCTCTGTAGCAGTGTACAGATTGAGTAGCTCACCTGTGAAGAGAGCAGCCATAGCTAGTGTTGAATAAATCACAGCCTCATCAAACTCTGGGTAGTATTTTCGGTTTTCCAAATGCGAATCACCTATGGAGATTCGCAAAATCTGAGAGCCAGAATCATTCCAAACCAGATTTTCCTTCTCCTTTTTTTTCTTGGAACCTTTCCATCCTCTGATCTGCTCCTTGGCCCTCTCTCTCGCCCTCCCTGGCTGACGATCCTTGAAAAACCCACCTCTTTCTCTCAGACTCTCCCCCCTTGGCCCCTGAGAGCCATCAGTGGCCATGCCTTCACTGTGATTATTCCCATCACTGGGTTTTCTTGACCTCGGCTCTTCCTGCTGCTGCGCAGAGGCGCCAGCAGAGTCGTCCATAAGCAGATAGGTATGCAATCCACAAAGAAGCCATGCCGAAATTCTAAACCCAACGGCAACAAAATATGTCAAAACTGAAACTGCCAAAAACACTGCATTAACAGCCAATGGAATCATCAAACCTGACCCTTTCTTTCACCGATGGGATGATTGTGATGATCATAAAACCCTAAACACTCGAATAAATTATCCTCAAAAACAGATCTTGATTGATGGTAGCATTCCACCCTATGCACGAGAAATCACGGCCAAGCTAAGCTCAAAATCAGATCTTGGTTCTCACCCACATGCTACTGATCCATCTACAGCATGGGTTTCCTTTCTTTGGATAAAAAGATTTACTGAAGCCCGATAAGATTACAAAAGACAAATCTTTAGCCCATGAACGGACAGCTCAAGCCTCGAGATAGAATACAGAAACCACAAACTTGGATCTTCTCCAACCAATCCAAGCTTCCAGTTGATGATTTGATCAACATATGGGTAGACATTGGCGATCCGTTCCTTCAGTTGATCAGGAAAGTAGTAGAAGCAAAGGATTTTGAAGATCTAAACGCCGACACCATCCAAAATCGCTTTTTTTCTCTCTTTTTATCCCAGTTACGTCCAAGAAATCCGAAAGTGCAAACTGCAAACTTTGATGGCAGGCGAGGTCACGCGCAGGTCCAAGTTGCATTTCTCAGAGGGTCATTGGGCACGTGCATGCCAAAGTAGTATTTCTCACAGGGTCATTTAGTCACGTGCAAGCGAAAGCAGCATTTCGTGCTGGCATTTCACTAGAATATGCATCCTCTTTAAAGCCTGTGCCTTTCTCCTTGTCAAGCTTTTTTTTTACTCAACGGGGTTGGCTCAGTTGGTTGACTTGGCATCCAAAGTTTCTTTGGTCCCAGGTTTCAGCCTCCCCTTGGAAACCAAGAAGCATTGTCAAGCTTTTTACTCACTTGTTCACGGGTCAACTAATCTAGAGTGTTATCTTCTTTTTGGAATATTGTGTTCAAGTTGGTCAATGGAGTTTTGGCAAAAGTCAATGTCTTAAGTTATAAAATTGCGTGTACACTAACACCTAGCCTTGCAATTTAATAGCCGTATTGACTATCGAAAGCCATTTTGGCCGTAAAATACAAGCTTTCCAAAAATTTGGCCGTCATAGCATACATGCACACACAATTCAAAATTTTCATTTTGACATTTGTTTTTTTTTACTTGTATGGATTCACAATAAATATAATATACACATCACATGAAACTTCAGAAAAATTTTAGCACAAACTTTTACATTCATGAGTCAACTTTAAGCCTTTCCAACTTGGTGGCTCATCTTTCAAATTAGTACCCATCTCTAAACTATCAAACATCATTTTTTGAAAGGCAAATGATTTATTAAACCGTTATTGAAAAAAAGCATGACAGGCAACCTCGACCGTCAAACTACAAGGCTGCTAACACCTTTGCCACATTGTTAAGGGTGTTATGACATGAACTTAGTCCTTTAAATGCACCTCTAAATGCAAGTAGTAATAGAGAAAAATTTATGTCCCTTTTCTTTATTGCATGCATGTCCATAGTCTCAACTTGCATGACACAGTGAACATCACCATCAAACTATCATCAAATGACAATTATTTATTTGCATTCACAAAATCATTTTGTATATGTTTTTCATTCTTGTCATATTTGTACCCATGCAAACACTTTCAACTAAAGTTCAGTTTTTTAAATAAGAAAAACAAAATGCTAACCACTATGCGTCATTTCCAACATAATGGGGATAACTAACTATCTTGCATCCAATTTTAGACAACACATTTTTTATTTATGAAATTGTGGGAAGGCCTTTGTGATATACCACAACATTTTTGAGAACAAACACTCCGCACCTGTGGTTTAGATGCGGTTTAGATGCAGAAGGAGTAAAAACTTGGCTTGGTTTAGAAGGCCATGTGACCTAGGAAGTTGCATTGTGACTCAAATGTAGGATTTGCATTGATATAAAGATGAAAATTTGAAACGATGTTATTTTATTTTATTGTTTGTTGCTGCAACAATAAGATTTGGTGGTATTGAAATTTTACTTGGTGCTTATGAAGAGATGAGCATCTTGAATGCAACCAGTTTGACCACCTGCCATCTGCGGACCATTCAACGTGATCTCAGTAAGAGGTTCAAAGTATTATATAACCTTCATTGATGACTATAGCAAATTTGCCAAAGTGTATTTTATTCAGAATAAATCTGAAGATAAATTCACAGAATATGTGAATTGGGCAGAGAGATGTACAAGCATCAAAGTGAAGCAGATCAAAACAGATCGAGGTGGCGAATATATCTCGAATCGCTTCACTGACTTCTACAATGATCGTGGCATCATTCACATAAGAACTGCAGCCTACACACCGTAGCACAATGGTGTTGTTGAACGAAAGAACATGACCTTAATAGAAGCAGCCAGATGTATGATCGCCTACTCGAAAGCTCCAAGGGCATTGTGGGCTGAAGCAGTAGCTACAGCCGCATACATCCAGAATAGAACAGGCAAGTTTGGTGTCCCTCACACAACACCACATGAGCTATGGTGGGGTAGAAAGCCCAACTTGTATCACGTCAAAATCTTTGACTGTGCAGCTTATGCACATATTCCTGATAAGCTTTGAAAGAAGCTTGATGAGAAAGTCGAGCAGGGATTTCTAGTAGGTTATGACAATAATTCGTCATACTATAGAATCTACATGCCAGACACGAACACTGTGAAAACAGTGAGGGATGTCAAATTCGACGAGAACAAGACACTGGCCAATGACGACCCTGTCAGTTACAAAGTTATGGAGAGACAGTACTATGACCTGCCGCCAATGACAGAGGGAGCAGAAGACGAACACGAAAACGAAGAATTTCGAGTCGTCTCTCATTCGAACGACGATTCTGACGAAGAAATATTCAAGAGGCAATCAGCCGCTGCAGTTCCTGTAAACCAAGATGGTTCCGGACCGAGCAGAGCAGACAAGGGCAAAGGCATAGTTGTTCCAAGAGGATCTCCAATAAGGTCGACAAGACCACGAAGAGCGCCAGCAAGGTACGTTCCAGGCAGCTCAGCTTCCACATCAAAAGATTTCTGCGGATTCAGTGACGAACCACAGACATTCGAGGAGGTGATTGGATGTCCAGAAAAGGACAGATGGATCCAAGCCATGAACGACGATATGGAGTCCATGAGGAAGAACCAGGTATGGACGTTGGAGCCATTACTATATAAGCGCAAGCCTGTCAAATGCAAATGGATTTTCAAGCTCAAATACGGACCAGACACGAATGTGACAAAATACAAGGCAAGACTGGTAGCGCAGGGTTTCTCTCAGAGATACGGTATTGACTACTCTGAAACCTTCTCTCGTATCACCAAACATTCGTCCCTACATTTGTTATTTGCATATGCAACAACTTATAACCTCAAGATCCACATTGTGGATGAGAAGACAGCCTTCTTGCATGGCGAATTAGACGAAGAGGTCTACATGGATCAACCCCCAGGATTCGTCTCGAATTCACTTCCTGACTATGTGTGCAGAATGCATAGAAGCATCTACGGTCTGAAACAATCAGTCCGACAATGGTACTAGAAGAACGATCAAGCCCTAAAATCATTAGGATTCAAGCCTCTGTTGGCTGACTCCAATGTTTATGTCAGAGTTATAGATGGACAGACCATCATTGTGGCTGTGTATGTAGACGACACTCTGATACTTTGCAGGAGTGAGCAGCTAATTGCTGAAGTAAAGACAGACATCTCGAAACATTTTGAGATAGTGGATCTGGGAGAAGCCAGGTGTTACCTAGGCTTACAAATTGAAAGGGACTATGAGGGAGGTAAGTTATACCTACACCAGTCTAGATACACCCAGAAGATCCTAGAGAAATTTGGGATGCTGAACTGCAAAGGAGCGAACACTCCAATACTCGCAGGGACGGTACTGACGAATGACGACTGTCCAAAGACTGAGGAAGAGAGAGAACAGATGCAGCTCACACCTTACAAGAAGCTGATAGGATCACTGATATACCTTGCAGACAACACACACCCTGATATTGCTTATGCAGTATTCAAGATGAGCCAATTCTGCACGAATCTAGGCTCGACACATTGCAAGATTGCAAAACTAATTGCAATATCTTCAATTAAGGAGAAATTTTGGCTTGTGTTATTGTCGTGGTGCAGGTTTCAGAATACTTTCCTACAGCGATGCTAGTTGTTCACCTCTCAAGGACGATTGTAAGAGCGTCTCAGGAGGATGCACCATCGCATCAGGAGCAGCAGTTATTTGGGTCAACAAGAAGCAGACTTTTGTAGCCCAGTCATCCTGTGAAGCAGAATACGAAGCAGCAGCAAAGATGGCCAATGAGATAGTCTAGCTAAGACAGTTCCTGGATGAATTGGGTGAAACAAGGAACGAGCCTCTGGTCTTGCAGATGGACAACACCTCTGCAATACACCTAACGAAAGATCTCATGTTCCATTCCAGAACGGAACACATTGTGATCAAGTATCACTTGATCAGGGATCTAATTGGAAAGAATATGATGCAGTTCACCTTCATAAGAATGAAAGACATGGTTACTGACATCTTCACCAAAGCCCTGGACAAAGGACTCTTTGAAAGTCAAAGGAGCAGTCTCGAGATCATAAAACTATCATGCTTTGAGAGAGAGTTGAAGAAACAAAACGTTTCTAACTACAAAGCCTTGCAAGCTTTCAGCCCTCATCTTGACAAAAACTTTCGTGAACTCGAAAATCTGGAGACACGAAACACGAAAGTCAAAGGAGACGAAGACGAATGGTTCGCGAACACGAAAGATTCACGAACAAGAATCACTTGGCCTCACATAAACAATGATTGTGTCCAATTTTGTTAAGAATGGAGAAAGATCCGCAACGTTACGTTTTTTCCAAAAACTAAGCCACTATGACTAGTTCCCTAAACTGCCACTTTCTCCTCCCACTATAAATGAATTTCAAAATCCTCTCACCTCTAGGAAGCCACTATCCTGTTGCCTATTTTGATCCGCTCAGATTCCCAATTGATGTAATTGTTGGGGGTATTCCCGACGAAGTGTAAATAAATAAAATTGTCCAATAAAATGTCTTGCGAGGGCATGGCATCTTGCGCGTATAAGCCCATAGCCCAATGAGCACGCAAGCTAAGTTGTAGGTAAAATAATAGGCTTGGGACCTTTGTAAGTAAAATAAAATTTGAGGCCCAAAGTCAATTTTAAACTTAGAAATTATTTTTTTAGAGTTGAGTCCAATTTGGGACTCACATGAACCTTGTGAATTTCAATGTACTTTTTGTGGACCCTTGGATCAAGTTGGATCCAAGATGAATGGATAGGATAATGTAAATATTAGCCAATAGGATTTTGGTGCAAGGGCCTTCCCATTTTATAAAAAGGCACCATTTGTACTCTATTTCCATGCTTAATGAGAAGGAAGAAACTTTACCAATTTGGAAAGCCAAGCATTCTCATTTGCGAAGCACTCATGCTAATGCTTTTGTTGTGTGTTTCTATTTGTTTCCATTTCTATGCTCTTGTTTTAATAGTTATGGTTTCTCCATTAGCATGCATCTTGAGCTTTTGAGCTAACCTCTCGGTCAACTCTATTTCTCTTTTTCTCTCTTCTCCTTCTTTCTTTTCTATTCTACCCTTCCCTTTCACCAACAATCATGATGAAGTTAGTTTAGGGTGAGTAGAGTTAGTGTGAGTAGTGTTAGTGGAGGTAGAGATAGATAAAAAGTAGGGAACTAACTAAAAGTAGCATCTATGCATAGTTAGGTGCCTATCCAGTGAACTAACCCTTGTTGATAGGCGGGAGGGCTATTACAACGTCGGATCGAGGACCCTACAATGGCGCCGTTGCCAGGGATAGGTTTCCACTAACTAGTATAGTTGCATTTTAACTAATTCATGCTTTTTAGAGTAGTTTTAGGTAGATTTTTGGGAGTTTAGAGTAAGTTTTCTGTATTTTTTTTGTGTTTGGACTGTTCACAGCTAGCAGAGGAGTTGTGAGAGGGTAGAGGAGGCCCTGAACAGCCTCTAAGGGCTTGAAACCCAAACCAACCAGCCAAAAAACCCAAAAAAACACACCAATCTGCATTTTGGAGAAAAAAAGAGCCTAAAATCTCATCATATTATAATATCTCCAAAACCAGAGAGAGTTAACCCTTGCATGACTGGCAGCAGCTCCAGGGTACTATCCCATACCTTCATAGAAGCCTGCGAGAGTTAGTTCCAAGCAAATTGCAAAAATAAGAGAAAAATCATAAAAAAAAACTCAAAAAAACCCCTAAAAAAATCCAAAAAAATGCAAATCTTTACCAGAATTCTCGCAAAGCCCTTTGAAGTTCCATCTCAGTGAGACCATGACACAGAGAAGCTTGCTGTAGTCGGTTGTAGTATAGGGGGTCCGTTCATTGGGAGCCGCCCGTGCACATCTGCATAGCAAGAGAGAGAGAGAGAGAGAGAGAGAGAGAGAGAGAGAGAGAGAGAGGAGAGAGAGAGAGAGAGAGAGAGAGAGAGAGAGAGAGAGAGG
>CM055114.1:5176542-5463465 GCA_029204225.1 Diphasiastrum complanatum
ACTGCTTAGACTTTAGTGAACCATAATCCAGATTCCACTGTTAATCAATCCGAAATCGCCCATTGAACAATGAACATTCAACATTGACATTTACAAATTAGTAATTACCTGTAACCTAATACCATTTAAGTTTTAACATTATAGGTAAACCGTAAACCGTAATTGTAAAAAGTATAATATATATACCTGTACAACGTGCTATGGTCCGACATCCTCAATGGCAGCTCGATATGTGAGAACATGACTCGCCCGTGACTGCCTCCCCAGAGGTGTTGATGGATCTGAGAAACATCGTCCCCATGCACGAAGACACCAGGATTTTGATCAACTCGACGAGGCTAAATTTTTCAGTAAAATAGACCTCAGATCGGGATATCATCAAGTCTATATAAAGTCGAGAAGATGTCCCGAAAACAGTTTTTAGGACTCGTCATGGTCATTATGAGTTTAAGGTGATGCCATTTGGGCTCACAAATGCTCCAGCTCTTGATGAACAGTGTCCTCAGACCATCTTGGGTAAGTTTGTAGTCGTATTTTTAGATGACATCCTCGTCTACAGCAAAACAAGAAGGAGCATCTTAAACACCTCAAAAAAGTGTTTCGACTGCTTAGAAAGGCATAAGCTTTATGCTAAAGAATCCAAGTGCGAATTCTTCGTTGAAGAAGTCGCTTATTTGGGTCACATTATCTCGTCAGATGGATTAAGATGGACCCCAGTAAGGTTAAAGCCATACTCAGTTGGCTGAGACCTCAGAATATTTTAGAACTTCAGATCTTTCTTGGTTTGGCGGATATTACATACGATTTGTCAAGGAATATGCTCTGATAGCAGTTCCCATGACAAATAAAGGACTTCATTTGGGAGTCCGCACAGCAGGAGAGCTTGATGCTCTCAAAACAGCCTTAGCTACAGCACCAGTTTTAAAATTCATCGACCCCAATCAGCCATTTGTGGTTATGGTCTTTACCTAGCTAGAGAGAGTTCTCTGTTGTCTTTCCACTTTAACTAGCATTTTTTATTATGTTGTCCGTCATGGACAGTAATCCTACGAGACATGTACTTATTCATTTTGTCTTATGTGCCCTTGGGCACTCAACAGACATCAATACAATTTCTTTCTTTCTTTCTTTCTTTCTCTATCTCTCTCTCATGAGAGCTCCTTGACAGGACTACTTGAGTTTTCTGGGTTTAGATGGTACTCAACATTAGGGCAGAGACACGGGCCATGAGTAGCAAAGGTTCAGGTGGGGTTGCATGTCTATATCGGAAATACTTAAGGTCAGTCCTCCAGCCAATTAGCCATGATGAGCACGCCTTGCTATCCATGAGGCTGTAAAGAATCAATCTGTGACTGCATAGTAGCAAAGCCGGGTCATAACGGTATCGAAGCGAAGAACGAGGCCGGAAAGGGTCTCATCCATGCGACGAAACTGATCGGATAAGGTTTCCTGAGTAGTCTCACTCGGGGTAGGTGATGTGCCATAATGATAGTGGAAGGAATAGACCGAAACTTGAGAGAGCAGACTCTTGTCATCACCCCAAATTAGTCTATTAAAACCACTATTATCACAACTAAGAAAGGACAGCAATCAGCAAATGAAAAAAGTGAAAATGAACGCTGTAAAAATGCGCTGGACAGCCAGGAGGCAAGTGACAAATTGGAATATCAAACGGAGTCGTAATTTCGTGAAATTTGGTTGAGGATGGGCGATGGACAGCCTGCAAACAAGGTGTGAAAGATGGCTTCAAACGGAGACAAAAACGGATGAAAGTGACAGGTATGAAGTGGCTGGACAGCCTGCAAACAAAAGTGAAGAGAGGGCTGAAAATGGAAGGAGGAACGGACGAAAGAGATGAGGGAATTGGGCGCTGGAGAGCCTGCAAACAAGCTGGAAATGGGTGATGGAGGGTTGGAACTTGGGCGCCGGAAATAATCTGCCCAAATTTTTTTTTTTTCGGCCCCCAAATTTAGCAGAAGTACTTCTGCTAACTATCTAGTAAAGCTCCGCCAAGGAAAATGCTCTAATGGGAGCTGGTCCTCCTCCAAACTGTGCTAAATGTTGCTGAAGCAAAGAGACAAAAGCCCTTAGCAAAGAGAGAAAAATCAGCAAGGAAAATGGGCACCCAAGCAGAAAATCAGATCTGAAATTCAGCAATCAGGAAAGTGCTCTGATACCAAATTACGAATAAAGCCACAGCTGATCTAGAGCTAAGCTATGAAAGCAGCACATAAGCAAGACTTAACCCTAGAAAGCAAGAAAGAGAGAGATTAAAGAGGCTAAAGAGAGAGAGATCAATATCATCAGCTGAATAACAAATGACACAGTTTCCCTACTTATAGTCAAGAGGAAGCCCTAAAAGGAAGCTTCCGGTGGCTAGGGCCCAACTGGAGGGAAAATAGTGCGCCCTCCAAGAAGGCCCCCACTCTCCAGTAATATGTCCAAATGGCCTAATAATGAATAATAAGGCCAAAGGCCAACCATATAGTCTAAGTGTCACTAACGAATTAAAAAAGGCCCAAGGCCTGCTTATGCATAAAGTAATGTAAATGTAAATGGACGCGACGAATGTAATGAGCCGAGTCCATAACTGCATTGTCAAAACTAGGTGGAGGTCATGGTAAAAAAGATTGGACTTGTCTGGCCTTATTGCCCAGCTCTTAAATCTACTCGTTTGTTCCATACCCATGGGCATTTTTTGATGTCCTTGAATAATTGCAGACAGTTTTGGCCCTCTATAATTGTCATCAGACCTAAAGGACAAAAGGCAAAAGGTGCTTACGCTTCAAATAGTTTTCATGTGTTTGTCCTACGCCCTTGGGAAACCAAGGTACAAGAATTTTCATTGTATAAAAATCATGTCGAGGTCCGTCAATCAAGAGCTAAATATGATTTTACTTGTTCACTTTTACAACACCAAAGTAAAATTAATAGGTACCTTCCTTGAAGCCCATGGGCTTTATGGGGCTTGATGTCCTGGACTCATACCTTACTCTTTTTGCACTCTATGATTCCCTTCAAAATACAAAAAGAAAAAAAATGAAGGTTTTCAAATTGAGTATTGATATCGTATTGTCGTCCTAAGCCTCTCATTTTCAAGCTTGAAGACTATGGCTGGTTGTCTTGTGATCAAAAATGATCTGCTCTTTCTGAGTTAACCTTTAATTCGTTCATGCAGCATACACATCGGGCAATGCAAAGGCCTCCCGCATGATCAAGATCCATAGGCACACAATTACACCAGCCCTAAGACTCTGGCTGACGTACTGATGCAGCGAGTTGCGAAAATCAGCAAATTTCTAGTTTAACATTTTGGTACGATATATAAGGTCATGTTTATGAGGTGAGGAATTTGAGCTCTGTCTACGATCTTAACAGCTTGGGAGGTTACGGAGGTTTGTTGTCGAGTATTACACAGTGAATGAAGCCGCTGGTCTGATTCAATTAAGCGTATGCTTGCAGTATAATAAATACTCCCGGGTTTAAAGTTTAAGCCGCCAATTAAATTAGCTAAAATTGTACAAAGCTTTATCTGACCATGACCAACTCGAAGTACTTATTCTACGTATCGTCCTTACTTGCTTCCCTCTGCCGGAATCATTACCCCTCTTTTCAGCCCCGTCTTGATTTCAATAGCACAGCGACAAAGCCAATGTATGTTATGCCATCCGCTCCGGAGTCTACAGAAGCTTATTTGTGCAGTTTGAAGAAAATGTCTGATAAGGAATGCAAAACAGTATGAAACTCCCAGGTTCGAGAGTCAGCAATGCAGCATGAAATTGAAGATGAGAACACCGCAACAGGAAACAATAATGAGACTATGTGATGAGAAAGTTTGAGAACGTGGATATGCTCATGCCAAATTCGTCTTGGAAATTGTATCATAGATCAATGGACAGAAGGAACGGGAGCAGAAATGCCACCAGTTTGGAGAAAGGAAAAACAGAGACACAACAATCGCAATATGGCGGGCAAAAGAAAAAGAGAGAGAGAGAGAGAGAGAGAGGCGCTGAGGTCCGTCGTAACTGCCTGTGCGCACGGCCCCTTGTACTCTCACCTCTGTTGCCAAACCCCCGTGCCGCACGTCAAAGGCTAGTTTGCCTTTCATGAAAGGAATGCAAAAATTTCAAAAGCACGTCATTCTAATGGCAAACTTCAAAATTAAACTTTCATTAAGGTAACGTTAAATTGTCAAATGTCATAAAAATAGTTTAAAAATTTAAAAATTTATTGCAAAATATAACATGAATATATGGAAACCCCCGCCCGAGGGCCTTCCGTGTTGCGAGGGACGTTCCCGAGGGCAAGCCCCAAACTGCATGGAAGGCCCTAGGGCCCGGGCCTTCCCCTGCGTAATGCATGCGAAATGCGAAGGGTGAGATTCCTACATAATGGACTACTAAGCCAGCTGTCAGATTAATCATTCCGGCAGAACGGGCTAGTAATCCAGCTGTCACAGTAGGCATTCCAACATAATGTCTTAGTGAGCCAAATTGTGGCATTACGAATTGTGTGCTTGAAAATTCTGTGGGAGAAACCTTATTACCTTAATTTGGGCCTTACAACCATTATTAAAAATCCTTATGCATACAATATTCGTCGAGAGATTCTAGTACGTCAATTATTCTAGCCAACAAAAGTCATGACTACAATATTGAAAGCAACAACTTTGAAATCTCAAGTGCCTCCAGAATACACACAAACTCTGAGCACTAAGCATCTTGTGGTTGAAATGTTCATACCTATTTTGTTTAAAAGGTACCCTTGCATTATACGGGTCATATGAAAGTTAAGGAAAAAAAAAAGCCATCGAGGTGAAAGGTAAGGCTGCATGTCCAATTGGTGTGCGCTAGAGAGGCCAGTAGGGCGCATGTCGTACAGGCACTCGACAGTGCTGAGCCGAGTCGCGGTGCACGCAGGAGGTGTTTTGATTTTTTTTTTTTTCTTTAATTCTTTATTGTTATATGATGTCAACATGACATCATACTTTGAAACATGAAATTCACATTATTTATCAAATGTTAAAATGCATATACCACTTCATCTTCTTAAGTTACATTTAAACCCATTTTATTTTTTAACTTTTTGGACATAACTTGTTTATTCAACTCAGAATTTGATATAATAAAAATAAAAAGTGTTCGACACAATGATACGAACAACACAAAAGTACTGTCATAATGAGTTTCTGTGCTAAACAATTATCATAGTTTTTTTTTTCAAAATCGTATTTTTTTAACTAGAATTTGTTGTTTTAGACAACATAAATCTTTTTTAACATTGTCGTTTTTTATAATTTTTGAGTCTAATTTGAACCAAAATTTTGGCATTGAATTTGTGCACACATTTCAAAGCCAACGAAACTTCACGAATTCATAAAAAAAAAAATTGAAAAAATATTCAATTTTTTAGTGTGTTTATTAGCTTAAAGAGTAAAAATAAATAATTTTTCAACTTCTTCGAAATGCAATCATATTGTATAGACAAATTATATAATATCGATGTTAAACCTATTGTTATTTCTATAAAGAGATGTCATTCCAATAATAAAATATTGACTGCAAGTATCAAACACATCGTGTGAAAATGAAAATGAAACACATGTCATAAAATGAAACCTTGAGGTGGACATGACCCTAGGAAACTCAGTCGCTAGTGACTACCTTCTAGCGAAGTATATGAATTTTTCAATGGATCATTAGTCATGTTTACATGTGAAATATTGTTAACTATAAAATGATCAATAGATCGCAATGAGATGACTTCGTAAGCTTTGTTTCGTGGCACTTTTCTTTCTCATAGATCAAATAAAAGCTCTGTAAGACTGGCTTATGTCACAAATTTGTTTCCAAAAGTCTATGAAGCAAATGACTTTTGAAAAGCTCAATTTCAATTTCTAGATCAAATAATGATTTCTTTGTGATCCCACGTCTCATGAATTATTTGCTTATAGAGATAATTCATGTGCATTTTTCTCTCTTATGGTGAAATATGTTCTTAATAGTTGGTGAAAAACAAGATTTAGAGCATGATTAGAAATGAGTTTGTAATCATGAAGATTGGTCTTGATGAAGTAGTTGGATCTGATCTAATCTTATCCAATTGATCTCCGTTGACACCTTCCTAATGATGTCACCTAGTCCATATTCATCAACTCTGTTAGCAATCAAGATGTTTATGTGGTTGATCTACAATAGACTTTTATCATGGCTGCTAGTTTCAACTTGATTTGATTTAATTCGTTCCAATTTCTTTCATTTCTATTAGATCTAATGATATGCATAAATTAATAAATGATAAGCTGATATGATCCTTCACTGGTCATTTTGCATTGCACTACTTCAATATTGGATATGATGGAATCTAGTGATCAACTACTATACCAATTGCTAAATATCAGTTGTAAGGTGCCCTTAATAGTTTTCAATACATTTGTTTTACTAGTTTTATTTAGTTTCTCTAGACTTTGAAGGAGAATCAGTAATGTGCATGTTAAAAAGGTTGTTCTACAGCAATATAATATCATATGGATTGGATAACAATATTATAAACAAATACTATATTCAAATTTGTTTATGAAGTCTAGGTGTTAGGGCCATTTTCGGCAGCGGGTTGGTCCAACCAAAACGTCCTAAAAGGGTCAAGGAGCCCCACCTCTAATGGCGGTTCGTCCCTACGTGAGCAACAGAGGGTTTGCCACTTCCAACCCTGATGGCCTTCTCTATTACCTCGTGCTCCCCAACCGATGAGAGTTTTCCAGGCTCTCAGAGATACGGTTGCAAGGAGGGGGTGCTAGTACTTTTGGCTGCAATGATTCACTAGCTTTCTAGGGTCACGGTTCCGTAAAACTTCTGATCACTAATTCGTGTTAGGATCTTGCTAATATATCTTTCCCCATTGAATTCGGTTTGTAGTTAGTAAACATCTTACATGGGCTAGAAACTGATTTATTGTCTATGATGTGCTCGTGGGGTGCAAGTTATACGCACCGCTTTGTTTGCTAAGCGGCGGTATTTTCGCCGACCGTTGGGTCTAGTTATTTCGCTAGACAGTACCGACGGCGGGTGTAACTAGTGCGGTGCTTTAACCAAAGTGGTGTTTTTCAACCACGGATGGTAGACGGCCCGCTCTGGTGTTTCACAGAAGTCGGGTCCAGCTAACACGCTTCATAAATGACGAAAATAAAGGCTTCTGAACTTTGACGGTTTATTGCGGTTTAAACTATCACTTCTATCTTAGACAAGCATAGAGTAAAACACATTCACCTTTTAAAACCGTATCCATACAATTACTTCCAAACCATGCTAATAAACCCTGGTTACAAGCGTTCTTGCTTTCATTAAACGTCGATAACCAAAAATCAATCCTTCCCTTAATTAACCCCACAACATATGACATTCATTACTATAATTCTCAACTGAACTCTAGTTCATGCTTAAAAACCCGATTCACTACCAAACCTTACAAGTAGTCACCAATGTAAATGAGTACAACTAAAAATTACAACCATCAGCAACACTTAAATCTGTAGGGCCTTGGAAAAACTTGACGTAATTAGTCCCTCAACAAGCTTACTTCCCTAGACCATTCATAACAACCTCCTTCAAAGTGTAAAACCCTATCTTACACATCTCACATCTCATTCCAATTTAAGTTAAGAGCTTACAAACAGAACTTCAAGAAATGGAAGTGACTAGAAAGAAAGTTCAAGTCAAAAACTCACCTCAATGTGCAATTAGGTAGCCGTTGCGTGGAAACTCTAGTCATGAACCTTGTAGCAAAAATCAGAGCCAGGCATATTGACGCAGTTTTCTCCACTTTATGCGTGTCCGATCGAATTGGTATAAAAAGAGAAAATGAAGAAAATGAAAGTTTCATAAATATGAACGGTGCGATTGAAATATTAAAGGTTGAGTTGGGAGAAAATGGAACCGAAAGTCTGTAAAAAAAAAAAAAAAAAAAACAGGCCAGAAAGATACAATGGCTAAAAAAAATCAGCAACCCAACACTCACACCAAGCCCTCAAGCAAACCATCCCACTCATTCAAGATATAAGCCTACTAGTATGACAATGAACTACAACCAACCAACCAACCCTCACCATGAAATCACTCTCACCCATCAATCCTTTCAACCAAAGCAAGTAAACATCCTTTCCAAGTAATTTGAAGCACTCAACTATGAACTCACACTAGTAATGAGGTCCAATATATCTTAACACAAAGAGTGGCCTCTTTTTATAGTAAATCCCAAGTGTCCCCCTTCAAAATGTCATCTTGTCATTCTTCATGCCTTTCAAGCCCTCTTGGATATATTTTATTGGGAAGGAGGCATGCCAGGCTATGTCTCTGAAGAAGATATCGAGAACAAGGGGCCTGAACTAGAAACTATGGAGGAAATAAGGAATACTATACCTCCAACCATGGATAAACCCTATGATATGGGAAGGATATTCGATGTGGTAGGCGCAGATCTTCCATTTCTACCATGGAATTCAAACATACACCAAAATCACCCATATCAGTTGAGAGATTTGAATAGTTTAGCCTCCTATTCCATACGTCATGATAGGGTTACCACGCATGGTGAATACCCAGACAACAAGGTGGATGTTGGATAGATGTGGCAAGGTGACAACAATACACCCTTATCCTTGATTTCACAGGGGCAGTCGAGGGGTGGTAAGTTTGACTTTACTTTGCCGATCTGGTTTTGTTATATTTTCTTTATTTTTGGTCAACATTCTATCTTGTTTTAAAATACCACTAAAAAAAATAAAATTGTTTCAGTATGGGATTTGTTATTACTACATGATATATTCATAGACACTGTAAACGATGATCTACAGATATCTCAGTTGACTTGGCTCCATTCACTCACACTGCATTGCATCATGTAGGCACAATGTGCTTGGTCATTTGATTGCAAGACCGTTGTCTCATGCATCCACACCCCTGCATACTGCATATACTCTGAGCTGCATAGGGCATTACATATTTTCTCCTATGGGCATGAGTGTTTGATCAGAAGCATTAAAGGGAGAGTAAGAGAGGAAAAAGTGAGAACATAAACAGTGCAGTGGGGTGGGGAGTGACTCCATCACCCAATAGATAAGGCATGATTGTCTGGACAGTTGGAGAATTTCAGGACGTGACGGATAAAGAAAAATCGAGAGTCTCCACATGATGGTTACATACAATGAGATAACAAGCTTGAAACATCACTACTTCTTTGAATAGTGAACCATTTGAGACAGTTGCTGAAGGTTATTTATGTTTTGTACATAAAGTAGGATCAGATGGGATGGATGATCTGCAACGAATGTATACATTTGAGTCAGTACCACCTACTGATATCAACAATTAAGAAGATTCTTCTCCCATATCCACTGACCAGGAACCATCTTTCATAAGGGCCCTACTAAAACAGAAAAAAAAAAAAAAAAAAAAAAAGAGAAAGAAAGACTGAGAAAAAAGTAAGAGAAAAAAGAGAAAAAAGAAAAAGACTTCAACTGTATGTATCAGATTTCGAAAAAGACTTCAACTGTATGTATCAAATCTCGAACCAATTTGTGAGGATGAGTGACGCCTCGCACATCCATAAGAGGTGAGGACGATTTTCTTAATTCATTCCATAGAATAGTGAAAAACCAGTACTTCCTAGCATCTCGTGTATTGGATCTTAGGACAGTAAGTTGTCGTACATGGACTACTGTCAGAATATAGGGCTTGAGAGAAGAGTAAGTACAAAGAGGAGACTAGATGGTTATTCCATGTTGAATCAGTTCTTAGAGAGTATAAGTTTAATGTCTAAACAAAAAAAGAACTGGTAATCACCAGTCTGGACCGGTTTCAGAGTTGGGACACTAAAGCCTCATTGCGTATACATTCACACACACATCAATGACACAGTGTTAGACACAATACTGTTGACTTGCATCCATATCATCCTATCTCCAATCCTGAGATTTGCATTTGCATATCCCTCTATGCATGGGTCCGAAAGTGGGCATTGCCTTACATCTGATGGAATTGGGAGCATTTGCCATTTAGGTCACAGGTGGGGTTTTGCAGGTATGAAGACACCAAATTGTTCAAAGATGCTGTGGTTAAATGAAATCCAGTTGCAGGTGGATTCCAAGGGCTAAATCGATGGCCTTTGGGTAGGAAGCTGTTGAAGACATCCTACCAACTCACTGTGGTTAGCATCACCTAGCAAGGGTGCTAAGCCCACTAGCTTGATCCACCACCAAGAGCTGGTCTGCAGAACCAGAAACTCCGGGTCTGCCATATGGGTACCATACTACCCAGTGGTAGTCGCCAATGTTAGCCGATATTTTCGCACGAAAAATCGGGCTAATATTGAAGTTTAATTTTGCAATAAGTGAAAAAACCGACATGTAAAGCCCGGTTATTAGAGAAAAATCGGCACAAATTTGCCTTAGGTCTGGGTCCCAGTCCGCCCTAAAGTGGCTAGACACAGTTTAAAAGTAAGAAATTAACTTTTCGAAAAAAATCGTCAAAAATATTCTCTGGTCAATTTTTGTAAGACCGAGCCAAAAGTGCCGATCCACCTAGAATTAGCCCGCCCTAAATGAGGCTAGAGCAAATTCTGCGGCCTTAGAAATGGCCGGTAAATATTCTACGGCTTTTCAAAAAAATGGCCAGTTGTAAAAAAATAGCCGGTATGACCGTGCTAAAATTCCACCATGTACTAAGTCCATTTTTACTAATATATGATCACTCAGTGTATTTTTCAGGGAAACCGTGTTGTCGTGGGAGCCCTAGTCATGAATGCCAGAAAAGTCAACACAAAAGAAAAAACCGAGAAAGAAAAATTTCGGGTAAAAACGGGAACGGAAAATATGGATTCAGTGTCAAAGAGTCACGAAAATCCTAACGGCAAAGTTTGGGCAATTTACGGATAGTTGACGAAATGTGTGGGCCAAGTGGTTACCCAACAGGCCAAAAACCCAGACAAATGAGCAGTAGGAGCACGGCCCTTGAAAAATCAAAGAAAGGCCGAAAACACAGGTACCCAAAGAAAAACGAAGGCCGCCTACTAAAAATAGGGGTTGAAAAAGGGCCTCACCCAAAATTTGGATATTAAATGCCAAAACACCTTGGAGGCTAAAAAATTTGGGAGGTACACCCACTAGCCATTGACATTTTGGGCTTCTAGGGTGTACAAAAGGTGAAACTTGAATGACCTCCCTACCCTTTGACAAAAATGGCATTTTGGCTAGTTTTGGAAGAGGGCCTTGAATGCACCACTCCCCCACTCTCTTATGGAGGCCACTAGGTGTACTATCAAAGTTTCTTGGATATGGTTTTGGTACCCATCCTTGTTAGTATGCATCAATGTACTCTTGTTCGTCACATTCATATGATCTTCGAATAGGTTCTGTATATCATATGACTCCTCCTAATTAATATCATCAGAGATAGGTGGTTTTATAACTCTTCTTTCTAGAATTGCTAAAGTTGGATCTATGGTTCTGGATCTAGGGGGTGGTACTAGTGGGTTAGCACATATTGGCTCCTCTACACTGCTATCGTCGTCCTCGTCAGGAGGTACAACTTGATCCGTCTGATTTCTAAATATCGTTGGTAATGCCTCCTCATACTTAGTGGCCTTCCCAAGACTCCCCTGCCGATTACACCCTTCCATCCACTCTTTCCTAGGTGGGTCTGTCCGTAACTCGCTCCGGGTTGCCGTCAGCACGCTTGCCCTAGTCCCCTCAGGGATGAGTGTTCTTATTGGGTGTGTCGGGGGATTGTTGTTGTTGGTCTCAACTCGTCTATCTTGAGAAGTATTCTCATGATATCTAGACCACATGTCTATATTCTTAGTCTAGGCTTCCTTATTGGCTAGCCCATAACGGTGTAAATTTGACCCACTCCCTTGTGTCCCTCTATAATCCTCCACAAAGTTAGGTAATAACTCAACGCTACTTGGCACTCTCTCTTCCTCAACACATTCTGCTTCGAAAAACTTTGAGGGTCCAGTCCTCTCGTAAGTGTCATGTGGTAGTCTTGTATGATATAATTCTCTCATTCTTGGCAACTCGCGCCCTAGTGTCTGTCAGCTACTATTTAGCATCGGATTTCTCATGGCCTGACATTCACGTGTGGTGATGTCTGTTTCCTCTACAATTGTGGCTCTAGATATCGCCTCTTCCAATGATGAGACTCTAGATTGGCATACCACTAGCTGGATATTACTCGACAGTCCTCTCAAAAAGCTATCAAGTAGTAGTTGCGGAGGTAACACCATTGTAAAACTTAGGTCCAGCTGGTGCACTAATCCTCCAAATCGTCTAGCATATTGATGCATAGTTTCTATAGATGTTTGTTGTATGGTAGATAGGGCAAATATCAAACTATCTAGATTATAAGTGCCTCTGAATTCTCTAAAGAATTCTTGATAGTACTCCTCCAGTGTGCTGATAGAAGCTTTAGGTAGAGTATGGTACCATCTCCTGGTTGTTCCTACCAAAGTAGTGGTGAACAACATCATCTGATGCGCAGGACTCACCCTATTCACGAGCATTAGTGTTTCACAATCCTCGACATGCTCATGGGCATCTTCATCCTCATTCCCGTGAAATTGCGGTAGGAGACCTACTATTTCAGATATCCCCCCAGTGTCATCTGGGACAACTATTGGCTCAGTCACCCTCCTTACTCTCGAAGTGATAGGAGTAGGGCTAGGTGTTAGCACAGTCGGGTGAGCTATGGGCAGATCATCATTCTCATCTAAAATTTCTTCCACAACAATCTTCTTGTCATGGTTGGTCTCGATCGAGTCCTCCCATATGACTTCTTTCTCAAGTCCTTCATCCAAGTTTGATTGAACTTTGCTTTTAGACGTGGCTTTCCACTCACATACTGTGTCCTCCTCCTCTGGAGTTGGCTCCATTTCATTTTCCGACATGGTCTCCCACTCATATCCATCACTATAATTCTCTACTTCTGGTTGGCGGTCATCCATTTGTGTATCTGACTGTGTTTCCCATTCTTGTAGTGATAGCGCTATTGCTATTTGTAGGTCGGTGGTGCTATCCTCATGATCTTCAAGGAAAGTTATGTTCGTGAGCTCTTGTGGTGTTCGTTCTTGGGTGTCAACTACTTTTGGGAGTATGGGAGGTGCATCTTCTGCTAAACTCCTACTATTTGCAGCTAGACGTGGTCCTCTAGGCAATAGACTAGCCTCTTGTAATGAAATTTCTATAGCCAGGTCTAGTTCTGCGTACGAGCGTCCTCCTAGGTCTAGTTGTGGTCCTTCGGGCTCTAGCTGAGATTCGATCAAGAGGTCTTCTAGTATGACATGCTCACTTGCCTATCATATTAGCTTGCATAATTATTTGTACGATATGAGGTTTACTATGAAGCCAAAGGTTAATGTTAGACCACGAGCTTCGAAACCATAAGCAAAAACCGATCACATCGTCTGAAATACAACACCACCCTATGTTCCCCCAACACTAGCATCCAGGAAAGACGGCACTTGGTATGCAGCACCGATGAATACTGTGCATGGGTATGAACCAATTAGAATCCAACAGACTAGTGACTTGATAGAGCTAGTGAGGACATATGCAGTACTAGTTAACGAGATTTGGGAGATCTATGGGATGAGTTGGGAGAAACACGAATCTCGCACACAGTTTCAGTTGACCTTTACCCGATAGAAAGGAGTATCGCCCTAGATAGGACATAATAGGGATACCACGACGAACTAAAACCAAACGACTTTACTACACCAGTGTGACTACCATGCAGCCACTAGACAGGGTGGTAAGGTGAGTAGCATTGCGCAAGCGCTGATCCCACTACTAGTGTGTTTAGGAAGCCATGCACTTAGTCAACCCGCTCCAGTAGCCATAGGATGGGAGCTTGAGGTACCACGTAACCCTTGCTAGAACTAATTAAGACCTCATACCTCAAGATGGTAGAACTCCTAGTTGGACTGTGAAAATTCTTACAATACCCACTACTCAATAGAGGTTGGTAGAGGAATAAAGTGTGCTGCCCACCAGCCTATCAACACTAGTTTCTAAAGTAATAGAGAATTTTGGTATGATAACAATGAAATCTTTCTCGTGGATTGAGAAACTTGTTTGTGGACTTTTGACCATAGACGCGCCTAATGAGAAAGTAGATATGGCGGGAGATGATTTGGGACTTTCCCTAGGCACAAGCATCTACTTGGCAGGTGAGGATGAAATGCCTCCTCTAGAATTAGAGGGGAAGAAAATGCTCTGTGAGCCTGATATATCGATGGATACACTAGAGGTAATGATCAAAGAAGGACTTACCAGTGCCATTGACACGTTTTTAGAGGCCCTTGATCAGGAAGAGTATGGAAGAGAAGACCTTACATCGATAGGGCTAGATCTCAGTCTTTGTTCGTCTCGTCTTCTCATAGACATCCTCGTTCTAAGGTGAGAGGTACTCTTGGGTAGCTCTATTCGAGTATCTTGGGGATTTGTCAGAATTAGCTAACATTGCCTGCTACTTTGTGCAGGAACAAACCACCGTTTCTGAGGCTATGTCTACTCCTGATGCTGACTAGTGGAAAGTAGTGATGGACACCAAATTTGATTCTCTAATAGAGAATAAAACATAGACAATCACTGCGCTGCCAAAGGACCGAAACCCAATTTCATGCAAATGGATATTCAAGGTGAAGTATGACGTTGAAGGAAGGCTAAATCATTACAAGGCCAGGTTAGTCACCAAAGGCTTTTTCCAGATTCTAGATCTGAATTATTCAGAAACCTTTAGCCCAGCTGTCAAACGTGCTTCGATCCGCTGATTTTCCAGATCAAGTCTTTGTCAAAATTTGGATTAAATTTGATATATTTTGATTTGGATTCTGAGAGATTTATCATTTTTGAGAAGTATCGATTGATTGTATTTCGAAATATTTTTCATGATATAGAATCAAATTCTTGAAAAGTGAAATAGATCCAGCAGATATGATCTGAGATAGTGTTTGATTAAAAAATCTAGATCCAATCTCATTGTCTGCTTGATCTAAATTTGCAAAGATGGCTGCCCCTGGAGGTGCTCCTCAGGAAGTCATTCTTATAATTGCTTGAAGAGCACCCCGTTTGGATCTACCCAAATATAATGGATTAACAGATCCAATTAGATTTCTTCATATCTATGCTGAATCATGTGAAGTCTATGGCAAGATTTATCCCCAAAATAAACTTAAGCTGTTTCCTATGGCCTTAATAGGTGCAGCACAAGATTGGTACTATAATCAAGATGAAACTGAGTGTACAAATTGGGAGGTTGTTAAACGAGCCCTTATCACACGGTTCAAACCGTGGAAGTTTATGGAAGACCCTTTCCTACTTTTAAGTAAAATTAAAATGGGAAAGCGGAAAATGGTTTGAACGGGTGAAACATCTCATATCTGAGTGCGAACCTGAGCTGATTAACGAAAATGCCATGACTATGTGGTTTTTGTCAGGTCTATCTAAACAGATCAGACGTGAGCTGAAACGCCATAATGAGTATGCACTCTTGCAAAATGCTATGGACGATGCAATGTGGGAGGATGATGAAGATTCAGAGGATGAGCCGATGTTGCCTTATACAACAGGGCAGACTACTACGACATCCACCACTATTGCATCAACGAATGCCAACACCTCTGCAGAAATGATGCTCAACGAGTTTGAGAAACTTGGGAAGAACCAGCAGATACAAATGGAAAAGTTTCAGTCACAATTTGATGAGGATCAAAGCATTGGAATATTTCCACGAAAAAGCGAACCAGGAACCTGAAAAGTTTGCGAAGACTTTTCCTACCAAGGAAAATGTTCGGTGTTCTAGTTGTACAGAAAATCACATAGTGAATGAGTGTCCTCAATTGAAAAAATGAACGGAAATCAGTGTTTGCCATTTGTGTAATTCACCTGATCATGATACTGCTTTTTGCAACTCAACGGTATGCCCAAATGGGATATCAAGAATCACAGTATGGAGGAAATCCAGCAGCTAGACCACGACAATCTGCTCTTGGATACCCAGAACGTTTAGCCTTACCTGCCCCACCAAAGCACCCTGCTCCTCCTGCTAATTTGATGGAACCAGAACCGTATAGAAGTGCTGAGCAATGGAACTATGGTACTGATAAAGAAAGTGGATCTTCAGGAGGATCTTTAGAACATTATGTTATTTATGTTGCTGCTCAACAACAAGCCTCGAGAAATTGGACCAGAGCACCGCTTGGATGCTTTGCATGTGGAGAAAATCACAGAGTTGCAGAATGTCCAAATAAAGAGAAATTTGTACCATTCTGTCGTGACCATGGTTATGGGCATTGCTATAAAGACTGTCCAGCAAGACCGAAGCCACCACCAGCTATAGCACCTGTAAATTTGATAACAATCAAACGAAGACCAACAACTGAGAATATACCAAGTGCACCCTTGATGGTGGTCACTAGAGCATAGAAACAAAAAGAACCAGTCGTAGATCCAGTACCTGCTGATTCTATACCATTGAATGATACACCAACAACATCAGGAGTCTATCCAAATCTTAATACATAAAAACGAAGATATCAGAATATGAGACAGTGGATTAAACATCAGTAGGAAGAGGAGGAGCTTGAAGCTACTAAAGCAATAGCAGAAGTTCATTCTTCACCATTGCAGTCACCAAGAAATTTACGTACGGATATGAATGATCAGTTGCATCATCATGAAGAACCCTTCAAGATGACTGAACCGGAAGCACCGCAAACAGAACTGCTCATGAATATTTTGTCTAGTAAGATTAATATTTCATTGGGAGAGTTCCTGAAGTTGGTGCCAAAAGCAAAAGAAGTCTTAGTGCAAAAGTTAGCTCAAGAACAACCAGAAGTCCATCAAGAGCCACTTTTTTGTGCTGGATTTGAAGAATCTAATGAAGTACTCTATGTTGGAGCCGCTTGGAAAAGTGAACAAAAGAATATCACTCTGCCAATACAGCATAGACAATTTCCCAAGGAAGCAACTGTGATAGATGGCGGTTCAGGAGTTAATCCGATCTCTACAAACCTATGCGCAAAATGGGGCCTTACAAAGATCAAGTCTACATCTTTTGCTATTAAGCTAGTTGATCAAATGACAGTTTATCCATGAGGAATGGTTGAAGATATACCTGTCAGAATTGCGAGAGTATAGTTCGTCATTACTTTTGTAGTGATGGACTTACCAGAAGCGCCAAATATCTACCGAGTTTTATTGGAACGTCCATGGTTATGAGTTGCACAAGTAGCTCATAACTGGGGTACCGGAAAAATCACTTTTGAAAATCGTGAACGTGTAGCTAAAGTTGATCCTACAACTTGGACTATCAAACCAGTGGTTCAAAAAGAGGATGATGATTCATCAACAACGGATCACACTTGTGACCGACAAGAGAAAAATTTGGGAATTTATTATGATTCTCAAACGGATACGGTCAACTGGAATGAAGCTCTTGCAATGATTGATTGTACAGCAGGATATATGTGTCAACAAGATAATCAATCAGATTTGAGCAAGATTTCCTTAGTAGATCGAACTTAGGATACACCAATCACGTTTCCACTGAATGTGCTGAATGTAGTCTGGATATCAACAGAACCTATACCAGATCCGATTGAAGATGATCTCATACCTATGAGTCATGCCTTGACTTATGATGGCAATGCAGAATTTACGGAGGAGCAGATTCTAAATCATATGGATCCGACCAGATTTGGTGTGCATAATCTTCCTGATGAATCAATAAAACCACCTAACACAGTTATATTGAAGAAAGATAGGATCACAGGATCGATGACGAAGAAACAAGCTAAGCAACATTATAATACGGTCCTGAAATGGAAAAATCCTCCTCAAAAGATAGATTTAGCGAATGTGCCACCCTTACTGGATAAAGGCAAAGGGAAAGTTGAAGATGTTTCTACAAGTCAGAATTCTAGTAAGACATCATCGTCTAGGAAATCTTCACCTTTGAAGAAGAGTTTATCTTCTCAGATGTCATCACCTCCACGATCAATTCCTGCTAAGAAAGTTAAGCGAAGATCCAAGACCAATCCTTTCGAAAAAGAACAAACAGATATAGTTCAGCATGATATGCCTAAGCATTTTAAATGATATACATTGGATGATGTGGTTATCATGTTACCTTAAAGCGCATCGTGAGCCTGAAGAACACATGCCAAAATTGAAAGCCATTTACGATGGCCCGGCTAGGACATAGCCAATGAATCTTGCCGAACCAGGAGAATCGGAAAAGATTGTACAAGTTGGATCACAACTTATTCCTGAATAGTATCAAGCACTCCGCATGTTACTTATTAAGTATCAGGATTGCTCAAAGTCACAGATGGGTAGATCATTGTTGTGGCTGTATATGTGGATGACACTTTGATACTTTGCAAGAGTGAGCAGCTGATCGGTGAAGTAAAGGAAGACATCTTGAAACATTTCGAGATCATGGATCTGGGAGAAGCCAGATGTTACCTTGGCTTGCAAATTAAAAGAGACTTTGAGGGAGGTAAGCTATACCTTCACTAGTCCAGATACACCCAGAAAATCCTAAAGGATTTTGGGATGCTGAATTGCAAAGAGCGAATACTCCAATGCTCGTAGGAACGATGCTAGCAAACGATGATTGTCCGAAGATTGAGGAAGAGAGAGAACAAATGCAACTCACACCTTACAGGAAGCTGATAGGTTCTTTGATGTACCTTGCAGACAACACACATCCTGACATTGCTTATGCAGTGTTCAGGATAAGCCAATTCTACACAAATTCAGGTTCGACACATTGGAAGATTGCAAAACGAATTTTGCAATATCTTCAACTAACGAGGGACTGTGGCTTGTGTTATTGTCGTGATGCAGATTTCAAGATGCTTTCCTACAGTGATGGGTGAACAATAATCATATCTGAAATCCATCCGAATTGTTGTATTTCACGATTCTTTTGCATCAAAAACATCTTCGCCTTTGAATCCTTCGGGCACCGTGGCATCGAACTGCTTCAAGGAGATGACTGCATGAGTGACCTTGATGGTGTCTGGTGCTACGTCAGCTTGATCTTGCTGATTGATCTGAAAAGATTCATCAAAAATAGTGGAGCTGTCATGGAATTGTACCTTTTTCATGGGATTGGGGACCAAAGGGACATGGACTCTTGGGCATTTTATAAATTTCTTCTGGGCCCAATGGATTGGAATCATCGAACATATCCATGAATGCTTGGGTATTTGGTGAAATGGCTCAAGTTTGTGGGGTGAGGCAGCTTGGGTAGCTGTGATTGGAATGGTAGATCCAATGGCCACAAACTGACCCTGTGAGGAAGCAGAGGCGAGGGATGCGTCAGTGGAGTGGGGGATGGGTAGCTCAGTGCGAATAGCAGCAAGAGGTGGAAGTGCAGCCGAAGATGTCTGCCTAGTACGACGTCGGGACACGGAAGACGAGTCAGGAATAACAACCTCGCTGCGCACACGACGATGATTATGAGAACTGGATTCCTGATGTGAGGACTCAACAGGCGTGTTTTTGTACACGGATAGGACGGCATCATGAAAAAACCCACGGATTTTGTTATCAAGGTACAAAATAGCAAGGGAGGAAATAAGAGAACCAGCAACAAACTATTGTTTGGTATTTTTCTTTATGGCTCTCTTTAATTATTCGCATATTGTTTTATACCAATTATAGGGCTCTAAGGATCCGAATCCTAATTTGTAGTTGGAATTGACAATGCAATGTAGGATCTGTGAAGATATGCACTCCTTCTTGAGGTTGCCAACCATCAAGAAGTTGTTCAGAAGGTGAGTGGCAGCACGGATGGCAGGCTCTCAGATGGATTCAATCAGGTAGCCATCATTGGTCCAGTAGAGTTCATCAGAGGTATCAATGAATGGTTTGATGGCAGTTTTGGCCTACTTATGGTTTGCGATGGTTGTGTGCCAGAAGATATGCCTATGGTTGCAAGGGCGGCCTCAGTCACACGCACCTTGTGTGTAAAGGTCTGGTAGGTGATATAGAACTTAGCTTTGGCCTCAATCCAGGTGCTAAAGGCCATGGTTATGAAACTTATATTAATTTTTTCTGAAAAGACGCGCTCATGGATCCCCATTGTGGTGAGCAAAGGCTCAATAAGGTTCATCCATTCAGCCACCATGCTTGTGCCAGGGAGTATCATGACGTCCGCCTTGCTCGGAACGCCACGATGAATGACATGAGACTGACTGGTATCAGTGGAAGACATGGATAAAAAAAGTCGAAAACTAAAAGTAATTGGTGCGAGTGTGTATCAGAAAGCGGTATGGAGGAAGATTTAGGAAGTTTTGGTCGCTGGAAAATTTGGCAAGAGCTCTGCTAGCACAAGTGAGAAATGAAGTCAAATTCTGCCCTTTTATAGGCTTATTTTGGAGGGTCCATTAGAAATGTACTAGTTGGGCTGCTTAGTTCTAGACAAAAATTTGCAGACATGTTTAGTACATGTGAAAATAGGTTATGAAAATCTTGGCAAAGTTTTTTGAGGTACTGAACCGATCCGGGAGGGTTTTTAAGATCTGGCAAAGGTTCATCCTTCACCTAAGGACATCATTCATCCAAGTACTATAATAAATGCAAATTTTGATGATCTTGTCCTTTGTCCATTGCCCAACCTAATTTTGACATTTTGAGTCCATCTGTGAAGTCGGCGAAGGTAATGAGGACTATAAGATGCTCGACGAAGGTTCTCAAAATGGTAAGTTCCTGAACATTCGCCTAACTCAAAAACAGGTATCATCTCTGGAAGGGAACCGTTGGCGGAATGACATTCTACCCTTTCGCTGTGTTCCGCTCATTGGCAAACTTTCATGCACAGCTATGGTTTCTAGTATTTTTCTCTCTGCTCTACTCACTACCTCTCTCTCTCTATCTCTTATAGATCTCTCTATTCATGTTTTTTTTATGATCCAGAGAGGATCGTTTATGCCTCCACAGTGTGGAGTTTACAAGATGGCTAAATGTAGAATCACAAGACTAGTTAACGCCAATCAACTAGTTAGCTAGTATCCATTCTTGCCATTTGTTTCAGCTGGGCGTGAAGTCTATGACTCGAAGCCCATTGAGTTGCCAACTGGCAGCGCAAAAGATTCATCTTTGTCTCTTTCGTAATTTTTCGCAGTTTGCGGTCCTGGAGGTATGTTTACGATTCACAAATGATTCATGAATCGTTCGTCTTCGAGTCAAGGCACGTTGACTATCGCAAATTGTTCTCGTTCGACCTTCGTTTCTTGTTCGTGCTGCGACAAAGTTGCAAGAGTTCACCATTTCTGACACTCCCTCTTGAACCTTGCAGCTTTGTACATTTAATCCAATTGCCTTTCTTTGCTTGGAAAAGAGTGGCTTGTTGAGCAACTTTGTGAGCAGATCTGCAATCATATTTTCTGATTTTATATACTGGACCTGGAGCTCTCCTTTCGAGATCAAATCTCGAATGTGATGGTACTTCAGAGGTATGTGCTTTGTCTTTGAATGGAAGACAAGATCCAGGGACAGATAGATGGCACTCTGAGAGTCCATCATCATCGTGCTTGGCCCTTCTTGTGGTATTCCGATTGCCTCCAACATCATCTACAACCACACTACCTCATTCGCCACCTTTGAAGCTGCAACATATTCGGCTTCGCAAGAGGATTGAGCCACCAAGGTTTGCTTTTATATCCAATTGATTGCAGCTCCGCACGCTATTGTACATCCTCCAATAATGGACTTGCTGTCATCTTTGCAGCTCACCCAGCTTGCATCACTATAGTGGTGCAGCTCAAATTCTTTTTCTTCATTTTCAGCTCCGTAGATTAATCCCACATTATGGGTACCTTTCAGATACTATAGGATTCGTTTTACCATTTGCCAATGTGCCATGCCAGTATTGGAAGAGAATTGGCTCAAGGCATAAACAGAGAAAGCCAGATCGGGTCTGGTACAAATTGTCAAGTACATCAGACTACCAATTAAGTTCTGGTAGGGTATACCTACTATCCTCTGTTCTTCTTCTTCCGTTTTTGGACAATCCTACTTCGTGAGCTTGGCTCCAGCTATCATTGGTGTGGCCTTTTCTTTGTAGTCCATCATGTGGTACTGCTTTAGCACTTTTCTGGCATATTCTGACTGACTCAAGTGCATTTCGCCCTTTGTTCGATCTCTTCTGATCTCCAGCCCTAGGCATTTTGTTGCTTCTCCGAGATCTGTGATTTCGTAGCTTTCAAAAATCTAACTTTTCGTGTCTTTGATCAACATCAAGGAATTTCCTATCATCAGCGAATCATCCATGAAAATGGTCAATATCACAAAATCCTTTCCTACTCTTTTAATGTAGACATTGCACTCTGGTTGAGTAGGATTGAAGTCTAGAGACTTCAAAAGACCATCAAGCTTTTTATACCAGGCTCGTGATGCATGTTTTAGACCATAGATGCATCTTTGCAATCGACAGACATATTGTTTGTTGTCGGGGTCTTCATAGCCTTCAAGTTGCTTCATGAAGATTCCCTCCTCTAGATCTCCATGGAGAAAGGTTGTCTTCACGTCAATCTGGTGAATTTCCAGATTGTATTGTGTGGCGTATGCAAGGAGTAGCCTTATGCTTGTCATCTTGACCATGGGCGAATATGTGTCGAAATAATCGACACCATATCTCTACGTGTAGCCCTTCATGACAAGCCTGGCTTTGTAGCGGCCAATGGTGCCATCTGATTTCATCTTTTTCTTATACACCCACTTGGAGTCGACTATTTTTTTGTTTTTTGGCAGTGGCTCTAATGTCCATGCCTCGTTTCGCCTCATCAACTCAATCTCCTCTGACATTGCCTGCTTCCAAAATTCTCCCTCTGGACTCTAGATAGCTTCTTGGTATATTTCTGGCTCTTCAGTGAAGCTGCAATATTCAAACTACATGTCTTCGCTCCATTGAAGATTGTCAGAGTAGTGGTCTGGAGGTCTTCTTTGTCTTGTTGACCTTCGAGGTTCGTTTCGTCGCTGCTCGAACGTTTGTTATTTGTGGGATTGATCCTCTGCTTCTTGCTGCTCTAGAGTCTGCGGCTCTGCATTCTGATTTGATGTCTGTCCTCGATCTCCCTCTTGAATAGGCAGCAGTGTGAAGATCTCATGGCCTCTTTGGTCTTTCCGTCCAGGGAATGTGGATTCATCGAACTTCACATCTCTGCTCAAAACAACCTTCTTCGTGGTTGGGTTGTAGAGCTTGTACACATGTGTTCCGTTCGAGTAGCCGACCATGATTGTTTGTTCAGATTTGTCATCGAGCTTGAGTCTTTTTTCATTGGGAATGTGCTTGTATGTTGCACATCCCAACACACATACGTATGACAGATTGCAGGATCCCAGACACGCGACTACACATCACAGGACACATTCTATTCTAGCAATCAAGACAAAATGACAGCACAAGATAGGGAGATGCACGAAAATAGAGCGACTGTATTATAGTTTAGTTTTTAGAGCAAGATTGTCAGTGTCTCGATCGTTGGCGGAATGACATTCTGCTCTTTCGCTGTGTTCTGCTCATTGGTAGAATTTCATGCACAGCTATGGTTTCTAGTATTTTTCTTTCTATTCTACTCGCTACCTCTCTCTCTGTCTCTTACAGATCTCTCTATTCATTATGTATTTTTTATGATCCAGAGAGGATCGTTTATACCTCCACGGTGTGGAGTTTACGAGATGGCTAAACGTAGAATCACAAGACTAGTTAACGCCAATCAACTAGTTAGTTAGTATCCGTTCTTGCCATTTGTTTCAGCTGGGCGTGAAGTCTATGACTCCAAGCCCATTGAGCTGCCAGCTGGCAGCGCGAAAGATTCATCTTTGTCTCTTTCGTAATTTTTCGTTTTGCGCCCCTTCGCGGTTTGCGGTCCTGGAAGTGTATTTACGATTCACGAATGATTCGCGGATTGTTCGTCTTTCAAGTCAAGGGACGTTGACTGTCATGAATTGTTCGCGTTCGACCTTCGCTTCGTGTTCGTGTTGCGACAAAGTTGCAGGAGTTCACCATTTCTGACATGTATATCTGAGGTGGATGTTTGATCTAAAATCTCAGCGAAGGTTTCTAAGGCTGTATGTGCCAAATATGACCAAAAAACTGATATTCTAAGTCATTTTTCATCAAAACTTATCTTCTAAAAGTACTTTTTTTTCCTCTTTTCCACTATGATGACTTTTTTGACTTTTGCTCATCATTCTTTTTTCTCTTTTTTTTTTTTAGACTTTTTCCAAAGAAAAATAAAAATCACTCAAGTAATAAAAAACAAGAAAACTGTAAAACAATCAAAATAAAAAATGACAAGGTGTTAAATTGTTCTGGTTGAACTGGTTGATCTGGCTGCCAAAACTTGCGTAGTCGGCTGCCATTCACCGAAGTGTCGAATTTTTTTCCATCCAAATGTTCTAAAATGACCACTCTATAGTTCAATATTTCTTTCACTCTTTACGGTCCTTAACCTGTGAACTTCAATTTGCCTTTAATCAGTTTCGTCTTGTACATTAGTGCTAGACCTCCTTCCTTCAGATCTCTTTTGTGTAATCCGCGATCGTGCCATGCCTTTCGACGAGCTTTCTTTGCTGCTAATGCATGAACTGCCATCAATCTGGCCTCACAATTTTTTTGTAAAGCCTCATGACGCATCTGTAAGGATTTCGCATCATCCAACCATTTTGTTGTTGCTATGCGTAGAGATGGTATCAAAAATTCAATTGGCATAACTGCATCTTGTCCATAAATAAGTTGAAATGGCATTTGATTCATACTACCTTTGTATGCGGTTTTGAATGTCCATAAAGCCAAATAAAGCTTATGTTCCCAATCAGAACGACTTGCTTCTACCGTTTTTGTCATAATGTTGTAGAGGATTTTGTTGAAGATTCAGTTTGGCCATTACCCCTCGGATAATACGGAGTACTAAACCAATGAATAATGAAAAAGTCTTCCAACATACACTTTATCGTTTCATTCACAAAATGTGTTTCGCGATCACTAACGATCTCGATCGGACATCCAAATCTAGTAATAACATTTTCATAGAGAAACTTAGCCGTTAATTTTGCATTTGCAACTCAAACTGCTTTTGCCTCAACCCATTTGGTCATGTAATCAGTTGCAACAATGATATATCTGGCCTGGGATCCTCTTGCCACAGGATGAATTAGGACCAACATAGTGGCCCCATTTCTCGAATGGTGCTTGAGATAAAACCGGATGTAAAAGTTCATAATTCTGTCGAGTAGGACAACGTGCCCGTTGACAAACATCGCATGACTGAATATAATTTTCTGTGTCTTTGTGAAGTGTAGGCCACCAACATCCTGATTGTAAAAGTTTGCGAACAATGATATTTGTTGAAAAATGTTCTCCGCCCAGGCCATCATGAGAAAACATGATAAGTTCAGGTACTTCATGCGACAAAACACATCTTCGTAAAATATCATCCGTTCATCGGCGATACAATTGTCCAACAATCAATTGATAATGTTGTGCCTTATGAATCAATTGTCTTTTGTCATGGAGTCATTAGGTTGGCCAAGCATAAGATATTCAACAATATCTACTGCCCACTCAGGTACTGCTTCAACATAAAATAATGCACCATCTGGTAACTCATCATCCACTTCAGTATTAACAGGTACTGATTCAATCCTCTAAACATGGTCAGCTAGATAATGTTGTTTACCATTGCGAACCACAACACGAAAGTCAAATTCGGTCAATAATAGTAGCCATCTTGCAATACGCCCTGTGTTGCATGTCTTGTTCACCAAATAAAGTAACGGCTGATGATCAGTATAAAATACAAAATGCGTTGCCAATAGATAACGATGAAACTTTTTAACAGGAAAAAAATCAAGGCCAATGCTTCTCGTTCAGTTGTCGAATAATTCTTCTCCGGATCGATAAGTTGTCTGCTTGCAAACCTGATCGGGTAATTTTTCTTGTATTCACCTGGCTACGTCAAAACTGATCTAATGGCATATTTCGATGCATCAGTGTGAACGTGAAACTTAATTGTCCAAATTGGAGCTCGTAGTATTGGTGCAGAAGCTAAAGCTGTTTTCAATCTCTCAAATGCTTCTAATGCCTCTATTGTCCAAATTGGTACAATAGTCAATTTATATATAGGTCTTGCTAAATCCGCAAAGAATAGTATAAATATCCGATAGTAATTTGCATGATCCATAAAAACATAAACTCCTCGAATTGTTCATGGCGGTGGTAACTCGATAATGACTTTGATTTTGGAATAATCTGTAGCAATGCCATGTCTTGATATTACATGTCCAAGGACAATCCCATGAGTGACTCAAATTTGACACTTTTCTGGATTTAAAGAGATTTGGTATTTGCGACAACGTTCAAATACTTTTTTCAAATGATCCAAGTGGTCTGTATCTGCACTGTGGACTCCGAGATCATCCAAGTAGATTTTAAGGAATTTCTGCAAGTAGCCCTTAAAGGCAAACTGCATCACTCTTTGAAATTGGTAACTCGTATGCAATTATAGTTGCTACTACATGCTATGATAAATTGCTCATTTTACTTAATTGGAATTTGCTTCTTTGATTTAGTAATCAATTGTTGTTCATTTGACCTTACTTTGATGGCATATTTCTGGATTGTGTTAATAACTAGGTTTGTCTATAGTCAATCCAATTTATCAATAGTTAAAAGCTTAGTAAGTATGTATGCTAGCTGATCTTTTGTCCTGCAATGCACTACATCTATGAGGATATTCTCTTCACCCCAGAGACAAAAGAATGCAATGGAGTTCGTTCTAAATGCTATTAAAGTATGGGCCATATCTAGACCAAGCGAACAATTTGGAATGTACTGGTTGTGTTTCAATGAGCTTATCATATGTCTAGCAATTTAGGTTGATTGTTCGTTCCCGTGCAAAAGGTTCACAAACTTTGTATCTGTTTTCATTTATAGAAGGCCTTAGACAATGAGGTAGTTATCTGTTGGCAAGGAAAAGCAAACAAAAAAATTAATAAAAATTTCTGCATCAAGAGTTCTCTCCTGTAAAAAGAAACAAGAGAACCTTTAATTAGAAACTGCAATATACTGGGAACATTTTTTGTAGATAAAATCCCAAAGAAGCAGCTGCAAACTCTGGTTGCAGTCTTCTTTCATCTGAAAAAGGTTTGAACGAAAATCAGTTCAGCTCTTTCCAGGTAAACAAATCATATAATCAGAAATTTTCGCAACAAAACTGAATACAAACACTGGATTTGAGTGTTCCAATAGCTGATGCCTGCTATTACAAATGCTAGATCATGACAAGACTAAGTACTTCATGTTGTATAGAATGCAGGCTGTTATGCCATCAATTGAAAACGAATGAAGCTAATTACTTCCTGGGCAAAAAAATGTTATGTACATGACTTTAAAATTACATGCTTCAACCTTGTATGCATAATGGTTGAAGACAATATGAATAGTTGCAGGCTCCATTGAGTCTCTGATGAGAATGACTCTAAGCCTTTGGCCTTCTCTGCTTCAAAGTTGAAAGCCACTAAAAATGGTATAATATGGAGCATTGTTTTGCAATTCTGGAATAATAGCCTGTCCATGGATTATCGACATCCTTTTGAGTATGTGAGTGGACGTACACTTCAAGGTACTGGCTCATTTCCAATAGGAGGAATGATGCCTGATTGAAGGAGCTCTCCCTCATTTGTAAGAACACTGAATGATCATACAAACCTTTTTATGTATGTTATGTGATGATATGAACCATTTTATATATCTTATGTGTGGCAAGCAAGCCAGCAACAAAATGTCTTGGAACTGACCTGCCACGGCTATCTGAAAACAGAATCAGATGAAAATAATCTCCATTGGGTGAAGAGTAATCTAAACTACTAGGAAGGCAGGATTAAGGGGCTCTCTATCACTAAATTCGTCCCCACTTGAGCAAACCGACAGAACCATGGTCTGCTCAGAAGCATAAAATCGAGAGCATACGAGAAAATATCCCAGGTTTCCAGCACTTATTGCAGACAGAAGCCAGAAATACCAGTCAAGGTGCCCTTGATTCAAATTTCTTGGTATCCAGCCATGGCTGCCTCCACTAGCAGTGATAGTTGAGACAAAGGTAACAAGCAAACCACTAAGAATGCTCCCCACAGAGATGGCGAGAAGAGGCAAAGCTGATCCGAGAGTTCTCATTGTGTCAGAAATTTCATTGTAGAAAAATTCATGGTGTCCCACACAGTAGAACATCTCTGATGCACCCACCAATGCAAACTGAGGAATTTGCCATAGCACACTCATCGGTGCAGCGACCTCGATATCAGACAACCCCATTGCCCTTATCATGCTCAGTCTCCTGGTTTCAACCACTGCGGCACAGATCATGGCAAGCATGACCATGGTCAAGCCCACTATCATCCTTTGCAAAACTGTGAGACCTTGTGCATTGTTTCGGCGGTGTGCTAGCCACGGCCGAAGCAATTGCTCGTAAATGAGCGTCCAAAAAATTACATTCAGTGGATCCAAAGAATTTAACGAAGAAGGTGAGATCTGGATACTGCCCACTTGAAGATTCATCATTGCTCCTTGCTCTACAAACATGGATACCATGTGTGTCCACAAAAGGCCGTATATTACAGAGCAAAACCATATTGGCGCAATTCCAAATACGCTTTTAACCTCGTCAACTTCTGCCAAGGTGCACAATTGCCAACGGTTTCTTACCACCCCTTTGACAAAGTTGCGATTGATTGCCGCTTTATCCAGAAACCTGAAGGCCTTACTTCGTGGAGTGATGCTGCAAGCTAAAATTTTACCACCATCACCGTTATAAAGGTCTTTTTCACTAGAAGGAAGTTTATGATGGATTTTAGATATCGCAGCAAACAGGACCTGTGGGATGAGCAGGAAAGGATTGCCTGCAGGTCTGAGATGGCGATATCTGGGGCTGAATAACAAAAAGACAAACAATCCTACTCCTGCGAATGCGCCAATCATCCCAAATCCCCATGAAAATCCGAACCTGGCTTGAATATACACGACCATAAGGCCTGCTACGAGCGATCCTGTGGAATTTGCAAAGTAGTACCAATTAAAGAAGGAAGATTTCTGGAGGGTTTCAAGTTTATTTGTTTTGTCATACTGATCTGCTCCAAAGGCTTGAGCAGTAGAGGTAAATCCATTCCCTATGGCTGTCAGATAAAGGGCCACGTAAAAGAACATCATCTGCAGGGAAGAATATGTAGGGGGACACGGGGACTGGTTGTTGGTGCAGAGAGGAGGCTTTAAGAATCCTACAGATGCTGAGAGGGTGAGAAGGGCATCCCCAACCATGCAGACCATTGCGAACACAACCGTTGCCCAATATCTGCCTAAATGAGTATCTGCAACATATGCTCCGATCAGAGGAGACATGTACATCACCCCTACCCATGTGCTCACGTTGCTTGCTGCAGCTGCAGGGCTGAAGTTCAGCGCTTTTGTGAGATACTGCACCAAACTGTAGGAAAGAGAGGAAGGAGTGATGGATGCTAGCCCGGAAAAAATTGTGATGCCCAGAGAGGTCAAAACCCCTCCAGTTAAATCTGTGCTTGCAGGCTTGCCATACATGTCCACACTTCCATCTCCTGTTTGTTCCTGCTGCTGCTGCCTCGCAATAAAAGGCTCCTCCAGATTAGTGAAGGCACCTTGAGCTTGCCAGCTATCTTCCTGACCCATCAGGCTTTTTTACTTGCGATAATCACACAAACACTTCTCTGGCAGAATATGATGGTTAGTTCACAAATTTAAGGAACTATTTTCAGCTCGTAAGACAAATTTCTTCAGCAAAACGTTTCTTCTGCTACAAATTGATCTCTCCTTGCAACCTGCTATAACATTCATCTGCAATTCTCAACTACAGACTTGAATTGTTGACATAGTTTATTTTCTTTGACAGTTTAAGATAGCAGTGTCCGGCTTTGGTCAATATTCCCCCTTGGCAAAAACACAGCAGCTTTGCCGGTTCAAAGAAATACTTGACGCAAAGACTATCAGCTCATCAGCAAAGCTAATACGGAGATATGAAGAGCAAACTCATGCTCTCGCTAATTTTTAGAGCTGATTCCTCATTACCCACCAACCCTACTATCATTATCAACCACCCACTGGCAGCTAGCTGCTGCAACAGCAAAAGATCTCCCTCCTTTTGCTCTGAAGCAAAAATACTTGAACAGAAGCAGTGTAAATTTGTATTGCCGGCATCACTCACGACCTACAGAAATCATGCCCTCAGATTCCAGTACCTTCCCAAATTCCAATTCCTCAGACAAATTCAAAAAAATCTCTCCAATTTGAGCGCTGTCAGATTCCAGTTTCCTAATTCCTCAAACAAATTCATAACTCTGTCTAATTTCAGATTCTGGGTGCAGAATTGATTCCCCCAATTTTGTCTCATCTTTCAAATCAACCCATGACTCGCCCCCCATCTCCTCCATACCTCTCTCTCCCTCTCTCTCTCTCTCTCTCTCAACGTCGCCCCCATCTCCTCCATCTCTCGTCTCTCTCTCTCTCTCTCGAGAAGGCTTCTCACATACGGGTTCTCTTTGTATCTAATGACACGACGACTTAAGGCCCACCACCGTTGGATGCTACAACAGCAGAGGTTCAGATTTTGCCACGCGTTCTAAAATGAACCGTTATTAGCAAATTGATTTTGGTATGACACGTGGAAAGATCTAAACCGCGAGCGTAAGATTGCCGTAACTCCCCGCCCCCGCTCTCAAGTTCCTGTCTCTTTCTAATTTGCGTGGTCAGCGCCTTTCAAGGGCCCGCTTCGCCCTTCAAAGACACGCAAGATTCTTTGACCAACTTTCCATTTGAAGAAAGAAAGCTGAAATGAGTGCTATAGGCGGGTCAAACTAGCTTGAATTTGACAGGCAGTGTATTCTAAGACCGCCTTCGTGAATTTCCACGAAGCATGCCTTGAAGAGTTCCGGACTCTTTGCACATTTCACTTTGAAACTCAAAGCTCCAACTACCATCTGAGGTTGAATGGTATGAAAGCTTCATCTTGAAAGGCTCCTATAATTCAAATGTCACCTCCAGCAGCACTTAGCGTCACGCTTCAAAAATCGTCCCTAGCCAATAACGTTGTCACACGTGGTCGAATCTGCGAGTTTCACGGACAATCGAACGGTGTTAATCTAGGGTTAACGAATGGCACAAGGTCACAAAGCGTGGCTCTCACGCCAGCTACAATACCTTTCACTAAATTAGGGACGGTGCCGAGCCAGCAACGATACCTTCACTAAATTAGGAACGGTGCCTAGCCAGCAATGATACCTTTCACTAGGAACGGTGCTCGGCAGTGCTCAAGAAAATTGGCGAAGTATAGGAATGGAACTGGCAAGTTTTCTCAAAAATCGATATCATAAAATATTTGACGATTTTTTGTACAAAGCATATGAACCTTTTTATGGATGAAAGTATTCAAAAAACTGAGAAGTTCTATAAAATGCAAGTTTTTGAGGATAGCTCAAAAGTGCTTTCTCGAGCACTGGTGCTCGCAAAACCTATTTTCAGCTATCCTTAAAAAAACATGCATTTTTTTAAAAGTTTCTCTAATTTTTAAAGACTTACTTAAAACGTATAAGAATGTTTTTTTAAACTTTGCCACAATATTTGAAGAATATTGAGTGGGTTTGCTAAAGGTAGAGCTGTAACTTTTATGCGACTAAACATTAGAATTGCTTTCATCAATCACAGCAGGGTGTATGGGTAGAGTTGTTAATTGTGGTCGGCTACGCGTAGACTCGGTTCCCAACCACTGCGAAAGTGACATTTTATGGGCTTTTGACCCTTAAATGGCATTGCCCAACTAGCGTTGTTACGTTGTATATGTTGTATATAACCGACCACTAGTAGCTTAATACGTTGCCAAAAAAAAATTAATTAATTTCTAAACAAAATTTATATCTTTTTTTTTTTTTAAATGCAACCTTGCTTGTTGAGGTGTACCTCAGAGGTGAGTTTTAACATTAAAATGACTTAACACGAAATCTTTTGAAACGGAAAATGGCACATACACCCGTTTTGTAAAAGCTTTTATAATTTTTAAAAAATTCACATTATTTTGAGTCTTAAAACTTTTTAATGACTGATTATTTCTAAAATGTTGCATTTTTCAAATGTTTTAAGTTTGAGATAAGTATTCTAAAAATTGTAATAAATTTAAAAAAATGAAATTCATGGAATTTGATGCAATGAATAATGATAACTTAAATGTGTAAATTAAGATATTTAATTAAAAAACTCTCAAAAACATACATTTAAAAAAGATTCTAATATCTGTTTAAAAGCTTGTTTTTAATTACATATTAAAATTTTAACATTTGTAAATAATATTGTAAAATGTAAAAGTTAAATAAATCTCTGAACTTAGGGATTGTCCCAACATCATTCAATTGAAAAAATATAAATCTCATTTTTGAAATAGTCAAAAATAAAAATACAAGTCATTTTATTAATGTTGTCTAGATGACAATCAAAAGTTTTGCAATAAGTCGTTTGGATTGAATTTAGCGGGATCGTGAACATTTGTGAGGGAACAACTGGAGCTTTGTGATGATATTTTACTCTTGCTCTACAAACTCCGCTAGGTCTCCCTCATCACCTGCAATTTTGTTGGCAGGTGGTTGAGGCTCCTTACAAAGTGGGACCACACCATCTTCATCCGGTCCCACTTTACCTAGCTCTTGAAATTCATCAGGCAAAACTGAAATCCTCGTCAATCTCATTTTTATAAAACTCACTGAACTAGAATCTAATTCTATAGCCACGACATGTCTGTCTTTTTGGAGAACACATGCATTAGTAGTTCCACTACCGCTAAATAAATCTAAAATCCAGTCTACTAGATGTGAAAACATTTCAATCATTAATCTATTTACAAGTTGTTGTGGCTTTTGATATGGGCAAGCCACAAAACTAGTGATCCGATTTTTCAATTTCTTAGTCACTGCCGAACAGTCGAAGTGGTTGGAAAAATCTGTACGGTCGATAGTGTTGTAATGGAGCATCGACCTCTTTCCATCAGCTGAAAAATAGCCAATGCTATTTACATAGGCAAGCACCACCGGAATTTATTACATTTGGTTTGAACTTGCAAACATTTAAAAACATAGGTAATAAAAATAATAATTTTATTTAAAAACAAAAGACTTAGCAAAACTAGAAACGTCAAAATTTTTACTTACCAAATGACATTCTCAATGCCAACATTGTAGACTTCCAACAAGGCCTTGTGAAACCCAACTTGTCCAACTGGAGTGAAATATCACTATTCTTCAAAGTGGAGCAGTAGTGACTTCCATAAAACTAGCAACAACTCCTTCACCTCCATGTATTCAAAAGGTGTCTCATCATTAAGAGACCCTTTGAGCTTGAAACCGTAGGGAATGTCCACAATGCAAAGGGTGTAAGGTCTTCTTCTAACGAATTTTGAAGTCACCTTTGCATCACCTTGTTGAATGGTATAGTGACAGGGTTGTTCTCATCAACAGATTTGAGAATGTAGGTCTCTTTTGAATCTTCTTCTGCAATCGCCTCCCCAGTCTATTGAAGCTCTGCCTCTTCTTTGCCTTGGCCTTTTGCAAATGAGTCTTGAACTATTCGAGAAGTTGGCCACTCTTCTTATCCTCGTTAGTCTGAAGGAGTAAATATTAAAAATGTTTAGAGATAACAACTTATGCTTAGAATGGTTGGCAACAATGAAAATAAAACTAATTAAAAAACAAAAACAAGTATTTTAAAAAATTACAACCATGCTCAGCATTAACTAATACAAAACAAAATCATTACAACTCATTACAAAAATAAAAATTAAATTTTGAAAAAAAAAACAATTGATTGTAAAGGAGACAAAGAATTAAACACATGAGAGAATAGAGTTCAGCCCTTAACCATGGCCTCTTGACCTTTCATGAAAAGTTTGTGCCTAAGATTTAGCAATGATGTTAAAAAGTTTCAGTTCATCAAAAATCTTAAAAATGAATTTTAATATCATATAAATCAAAATTACTTTTGAAATGCTTTTCTCATCTCTGCAAAGCTTTTTTGTCCATTTGCAACTTTAGACAAAATGCTTATTATTATCTCATGAGAAGGAATTCCTTGTATGTTTTTCCATTCGAAAATTTTCATATCTGTAGGAATCAAAGCAAGTGTAGGTTGAGTGGATTTTTTCTTTGATGTAGACACGCCCTTAGCAACTTGTCCTTTGAAAAGTTCAAGAAGTGACTATTGTCAAAGAGGCAGCTCGATTCCAATCTTTGAAAGGAAGCTATGGATAGATAGTATTCATCTCGCATCAAGAACCAGACTTGGACTATTGTCGAATTACTGCTAGTAGAAATATAGTTGATTGCAAATGCATATTCAAAACCAAATACAAGGCCAACGGAATCAGCGATTGAAGAAAAGCCTGACTTGTCACGAGAGGATTTTTGCAAATACATAATTTCAACTATATTGAGACTTTTAGTCCAAGAGTTAAGCATTCTTCAATCAGACTTCTATTGTCACTTGTTGTTGCAGCGGATCTAGAGATAACATATCTTAATGGAGTTATTAAATAAAATATTTATATGATGCAACTTGAAGGTTATAATATCGAAGGCAAACATAATCATGATTCGACATGACAAATTTGGGTGAAGCTCATTACTATCTAGATATTTAATTTCAAAGAGACAGAAAGCGAAAGTTGATCTACATTACTCAACAAAGATACATCTACAATATGTTGATCAGATATAATCTGATGAATTGCAACTTAGCTCACTCACCAATGGACCCAGGACTCAAATTATCGAAGGACCAATGTCCTCGAACAATCGAAGAGAAGGAACAGATGCGTGAGTATCCTTACCATTCGATAATAGGTTCTCTTATGTACGCAATGATCTGTATCTAACCAGACATAGCTTTTGCAGTCAGTTTCTTAAGTCAGTTTATGACCAATCATGGCCTTACACATTGGAAAGCTCTTATAAGAATTATGAAATACATTCGAGCTACTATGAACTTATGCACTTCTTATGGAACAGTCGACAACGACAAACTCAATATTCTCAGTGGTTATTCAAATGCAAGTTGGACAGGAGACGTAGACATTCATAAATCCACATCTGGATTTACATTCTTCCTCAACAATGGTCATTTTTCATGGAACAGTCGCAAGCAAACTTTGATAGCTCTATCTTCTACTGAATCTGAGTATATCGTAGCCTCTCAAGCTACAAAGGAAGTAGTATGGTTAAGAATTCGCACGTGTGAAAGGATGTACAAAATGTACTTGTAAATAGTTAGATTCATTTTGGTTCAATCTCCCAAGTGTGAATTTGATTAGTGGCTAGAATCTAAGAAAAAGTCACTTTGGCCAATTTCCATGTAATTAGCTTGCACTTCCATGTGAATGAGTAAATGCTCCCACATGTCAAGTTGTTGTTCACACGTGTGGATCAGGTTGTAGAGGATAAGATTTAGATATTTCACTAGATTCTATTTTATAGGGAATATCCCTATTTTTGTAGAGACTAGCTTTTGGTTTCTAGCTAGTGTGATAAGTCAACTTTGGATAATGAGCATATTTGGATCCTATTGGTGGATCTAGATGATTAGACACTCTTCACATGTGTGAAGGCCTGCTGGACAATACACAGCTCATGGAGGTACTTGATCTATAAAGAGATCAACCATTTCAATAGAAAGTTGATGAGAGATTTACAATCTAGCAATTTGCTTGTAATCTACACATTTGTCTTGTGATTTTATGCTTGGAATGCTATCAAATGTTATAATACTTTGCTTCTGGTCACAGTCCGTATAGTGGCTATTTTCCACACATGTGAGGCCGCCCTTGATGATTATTGATGTTTACATTAGTTGATCTTGCTAAATAGTTAAAAATCTATGTGTAGATCAAGATCTAGTCAATAGAATTTGTTAGATCCTTTGATTTGGCAATCAACACCTCTTGTAGATTGATTAGTACAATCAATCATTGTCCTTTTTTCAAAAAATTCACATTCTATACATCATTTTCACTTTGTAAGTGTTTGCCTACGAAATCACTTTAGTATTTATGATTTCAAAGTTAGTTGCTAAAAGATCAAACATGACGATTGTCATGATAGTTTTGTTTGCTTATTGATAGGCGTAGTCATACACCAGAAAAAGGATCATTCCGCTTCGCTCGATAGTTCATCCATAGACGTCAACTTATCGAAGTGGATGCTTACTTGTACAGGCAGATGGTGGGTAGTTTGATCTATGTGACACACACACGACCTGCTATTTCTTATGTTGTCGGTGTTAGTCAATTTATGCAAAATTCTAGTGAAACACACTAGAAGTATGCTAAACTTATTCTCGATACATTCGAGGAACTTGAATTTTGGTTTGAAGTATGATCAGCCTGAAGCGCCAATGTTGGTAAGTTACACAGATGCTGATTGGGCAGGTAATATTGATGATAGAAGATCTACCAGTGGTCATACATTCAGTTATGGTACAGATTTCATGGAGCAACAAAAAACAACCTATGGTAGCCTTATCTTCGACGTAAGCTGAATATCATGCACTCAGCAATGCTACACAGGAAGCGGTATGGCTACGAAGATTGCTTGTTGATTTAGGTCAACCACATGTGGATGCGACTACTATTTCTTGCACCCTGTGTGCATGTGCATCTTAGGATGTGTCCGTTGGTGTTCACGAACACCAATCGCTTGCACTACTCAATGGAGAGTCCAGTTCTCTTCTTCGTGTGATGGCTGGCCCATACGCTCCAGTTTTGCTCGTGGAAGCTGACAATCTTGTTAGAGGAATCTCTCTGCCAATCGCTGAAGGTCAGGAGTACTGCGGCCATGAAAGCTCCACCATGTCATAGGCACCAACTGGTCATCTATCAGTTGTCACTGCTCTTGATCAAAAGGAATAAGTCCCACCTCGTCTCCCAAACATTGAGGAGCTCGTCCTTCATGTGCAAGTCACATTGCAAATATTAGTCATCTGTGAAAGCAAAAAAGCAAAGTGAAAATGAAATGAAAGAAGAGTTGGAGGAGTAACACTTGTCATCATCCAAGGCAGATCTCTAAAGCGCCTCATCGATGTGGTCCCATGAACTCGTATATAAGATTGAGACTGCACCCCTCTTGGTCTACTAGGCGCAACACATGGAAAATAGGTCAAAGGATCTCTACAAGCTCACCCGACCGTGTCCAGAAGTCCTCTCCAAATACTATGCTCTAGAAATGCACTACCTCTGTTGTGCGATTCCTAAACTCATCAAATCCCTATGGAACAGTCCCAATACTCTCTTCCTCTTGATGATGAAGTGCACCACGTGCATGGCTTAAGAGGTGAGCTGCAAGGAAAACATTAAACAAAAATTTGTTAAAAGCTTAAAGAGGTTAGGGGCCGAGAACAACTGATAAGCAAAAAAGTCTTTAAAAAGAGACTAAAATTGTACCTCATTAACCTATGGCAATGTGACCATGTCATGGATGAAATACGGGGGTACCCCCTCACCACCATTTCCCCCATCTGTCTACAGTTCATGGCATTATCTGTGAGAACTTAAACCACGAGATTGCCCCAATCTCCTACACTACACCTCTGATTGTCTCATAGATGAACTTGGTCGTGATGGCTCCACCAGCTTGAGGAGCATCCACGCCTCATAGGAAGACTGTGCCAAGGGGGCAAAATACTAGGATATTGATGATAGATCGTCGACGAATGTCAGCCCATCCATCGCTCAATATCAAGCATCCATAGCTACAAAAAAAAAAAAAAACATGTCTTAGACATGCAAATATTGTGGTACTTGCAAAGTGAACATATGTAGTGGTAAAGAGTACCAAAAAAAAGGAGGGATTTGTAGATGACAATTCTAGGATGCAGGAGTGCCAACAGATGACTGAGGGGTTGAGCATATATTTTGATAGAGTAATCGTAAGAGGCCTTTGAACAAGTTCAGTTTAAGCTATCAGAAGTTCCTATCCTTAGCCGTTTGGATTGGGTACAAAAGTTCCATACATTGATACCTTTTCATTTCCGATTGGAATAATACTAAGCCAAAAGGATGATCAAAAGTAGGACCAGCCAATATATGATGCTTGAAGGCAATTGTCAACATATGAATAAAATTATCGAGTAACAAAAAGAGAAGCTCTAAGAATGATATATGTGGTTAAGAAATTTATACATTATCTCATCAGTTACTCATTCAAATACCTTGTGAATAAGCTAGATTTATTAAAATATATAGAATTATGGATGTTGTTTATGCAAAAATTATTCTATTAGATAGAGGCACGACAGGAGAAGTATCATACAATAGACATTGAAGGTAGCCTGAAGGGTGACTTCCTAGGAGAAGAAGTTAGGTGGATTGATATTAAAAACTCAATATATACTGATATCATTGTATATTTGCAATCACAACATGAATATGCAAAAGAACAATAAAAAATGTTCCAATATAATATTCTTATGTACATGATTTGAGAATCAATATGGTACAAGTTTGGAGTAATGACCAATTGCACAAATGCATTGAACCTACAAAAGTAAGGATAGGTATAAAGTACTTTATAAAGAAAAAATGGGAGGGCACTATCACACTACAAAAAGACAATGGATGCCAATTATTGGTGGACTACATTATGCTAAAATGTTAAATTGTTTATATAGAAGGGTGACCCATGTCAACAAATTGGTAAATCTACCTTTCCATGCATTATATTATTATAAAATATGGATTTTCACTAGAACTTGTAAGTGATGATGATGATGATTTTTTGAATGATATAATTAATTGTCTTACAACTTACTTCAAGATTATGCACACGAAGACTACTCCATACAATTTTCAAGCTAACAACTTTACTGAGTGAGCCAATGAGGTATTGTGCAAAATCTTAAAAATAGTAATAGCTACTCATTCATCTAATTGGGATCAAAAGCTTCTATTAGTCCTTTGGGCATATCGAAAAATGACAATAATCACTATGAAAAAGACACCATATCTTTATGTCTATTAGATGTAGCATGTACTTCGTATCAAATTTGAAGCATAAAACTTTTGTGTCACCACTAGGGGGAAAAAAGAATCATGCCACTCACATTGATGAACGACTGCTCTATATTGAGCAAGCTGGAAAAAAAAAATATCAGTCTCTTTTGGAGACTTATCGCATTAGAAGATACGAAATGATACATAGGACGAATACCTATGACAAGAAGCATAAAAACATAAAGACCAAAGAAGGCAATTATGCATTGCTCATTGTTATACGATCATATGGTTATGTAGTGGAAGTAGAAGACATTGTTATTCATTTGTGACTTTTAAATATTAAGTAGACACTTAGACCAAAACACAAAATAAGAGGCAGCCAAAAACTGCACTATCTTCCACGAAAAGAGAGATTTTTTATAATGCCACAAAGTGCCCTTTCTTCCATAGTATACAGGGTGGCCAAAAAGCTACCCTTCGTACATCATAAAGAGTGACAAAAAAAAGTTGCTCTTTCGTACAACATAATGGGCCACAGAAATGTTGTCCTTTGTCCAACATAAAGGGCCACAAAAAAAGTTGTTCTTTTTGTGAACAAAAGAGCAATAAAACAAAGCTGCCCTTTGTGCAATATAAAAGGTGATTTAAATAAATGCCCTTTATGTGATTGACAATGTAAAAAAAAGACTCATAAAATTCTTACAAGAGTGTGTTTCATAAATTTTATCTTGATATGGCAAAATATAGTTTGATTAGGCTAATTTTGGATACATAATGTCATTCCACACGTGTGGAGCCTTTTCCCACGTGTGAATCATAGGCATAGGTTGTGTTGAAAATTGTCACTTCTCACTTGACATTGGTTCATGTAAATATTGATCAAACATTAGAATATGTTGATGATATGATTTCACACGTGTGGAGCATGTTCCCATGTGTGAAAGGATGTACTTTTCATGTTTGTATATATCCAAATTGATTTTGTATCATTCTAGTTAGTGTGAACATGAAATGACTAGTTTTTAGTCAAGTTGACTAGTCACCTACAAATTAGCTTTTCCTTGCATGTGCATGAGTAAATGCTCCCACATGGCAAGTGGATGTTCACATGTGTGTATAGAGTACTAGAAGATAAGAGTTGACCATTTTCCTTAGATCCTATTTTGTAGGGAATATTCCTATATTCTAGGAGACTAGCTTTTTGGATTTTAGTCATATTCTAGAAGGTCAACTATTGGATAAGGATCAAGGATGGATCAAATGGATAGATATGAGTGATGTGGCACTCTTCACACGTGTGAAGGCCTGCTGGACTGTACCAGACTCATGGATGTACTTGATCCATAAAAGGATCATCATTTTGCTAAGAAAATAGATGAGACTTTTGCACTCTACACTTTTGTGAGATTTCTAGTCATTTGTCTTGTGATTTTTATGCATGATTGCTATCTAGTATCATTGTACTTGTTGTTTCAGGTGCAGGCCGTACAGTGGACAGTACTCCACACGTGTGAAGCCGCTCTCACTAAAAAATGATGTGTTGATCCATTGCTCTTGCTTAAATCCAAGTGTAGTGAATCTAGATCAAGATCTAATGTGTAGAACTTGATAGATTCATTGATTAAGCAACCAATAACTCTCTATGATTGTAAAGTACAATCATTATTGTCCTAAAAACTGTAAAATTTATCATGGTATCAGAGCTAAGTAAGAGAGTGATCATTGAATCATAAATCTTGTAAAGATCATTGGCAAAATTTGTTTTTTGGCCAATACTAGTGAGGGCGAGTTCTTCTAGAGTGATAGCTTGTAATCATTTGGATCAAAACGACTTGGAGGCTGTGTATGTACTTTTCACACGTGTGAAACCGTACAGCAACTTTCAATTCAAGTTACTTTGTGTTTTTTGGTCCCAAAATCACAATACTAGTTCATTTTTGGTGCTTTTTGAAGCATAGTATTGATCTAGATTCATTCTAACTAATGCCTATGACCAAATAGTGTTTTGGATCATTGAAGCATTTCTTTTTAGAGTCTAAGATCAGATCTAAGAGGCTGATTTGTTCAGATCCTTAGTTGAAGTGAAATCTCTAAGAAAAGTGTAAAGCAATTTTTTTTTGTGAGAGTGAAAGCTAGAAATTTTTGGTAAGATCTTTGAGTATCATTCAAGCTTGTGTGTTAGTTTGATAGAGACAAGCCTATAGGCATTCTAGTAAGCTTTAGGCCACTTCATAGATCTTTTAAAATTCAAAAATCTTTGTGATTTTTAAAAGAGCATTCATTCTAAAATGTCATCCATGGGTGGATATTTGATGGAACCAAGTGAGAGACTCACTTCCACAAATTATTCCATTTGGAAAGTGAGAATGGAATCACTCCTAGTGATCCATGATCTATATGACATAGTTCAAGGAGTAGAGGAAGAGCCTCAAACTCCCCAAGAACAAGCCAAATACAAGAAGAGAGCAAGATTAGCTCTACATTGCATAAAGTTAAATGTATGCAATGACCTCTTGAAAGAGGTGTCTTCTTGTACCTCATCCAAAGAGGCTTGGGATTCATTAAAGAGCATTTATGAATCCAACAATACTTCAAGAATCCTCATGCTAAGAAATCAAGTTTTCCAAAGCATGAAAGGAAGTGGAGAGAGTGGACAAGAGTATGTTCTTAGGATCAAATCTCTTAACAAGGAGTTAAGTGCAATAGGAGAGAAGATCCAAGATCAAGAACTAGTACAAATCATTTTGAATGGTCTAAGTGATGAGTTTACCAACTTAGTCCAATCATTTGCCATTCAAGACTCTCTTCCATCCATTGAAAAGTTGCACAATGTTCTTGTGGCCGAGGAGAGTAGGCTTCTACACCTCAAGACAAGAATGGATAGCATGTCACTTAATGGAGGAGAGGAGAAAGCTAACTTTACATCTAAAGGCAAGAAAAAGCAAAATCCATTCAAGAAAAATCAAGGCAAGGAGGCCGAGATGAAGAATGGAGGATCTACCTCCAAAGGCAAAGTGAAGAACAAGGCAAAACTAAAGTGTTTCTTTTGTGGAAAGAAAGGACACTTTGCCTCAGAATGCTACTTGAAGAAGAATCAACAAGCCAAAGGAGATCAAGGGAACATTGCTCAAGAGGAAGAATATGAGGATGGATTCAACACATCCTTAATGGTTGCATCTACACCAACTTCAAGTCAAGACACATGGTGGATAGATAGTGGGGCTAGTTCCCACATGTCCTTTAACAAGCATTATTTTTCTACTCTTCTATCTTGTAATGACTCTAAGAAGTCAATATACACTGCTAGTGATCAAGCATGCAAGATAGATGGCATAGGATCTATACCTCTTTGTTTAGGCACATCTAAAAGGATAGATCTAGATAATGTTTTGTATGTTCCTACCATTTCAAGAAACTTGCTTAGTGTAGGACAATTAATGGACAATGGACTAGATGTACATTTCAAGAATGGAGTTTGTTCCATCTTGAAAAATGATAAGTGCATAGCTAGTGGCATTAAGCAAGGTAGACTTTTCAAGTTGGATGCTAATGTTGCAAGTGAAAGTGTGAACTTGGCTAGGGAGGAGCTAACTCAAGTGGAGCTTTGGCATAAGAGATTAGGCCATCCTAATCTTCAATCTATGGAGTCAATGGCAAGCAAGGAACTAGCTCTCGGCCTACCAAGAGCTTTCAAGAAGTGTGGAAAAATGTGTGAGGCATGTGGCCTTGCAAAGTCACACAAATCTTCTTACAAGAAATCTTCATCAAGATCTCTCTCTCCCTTGGATCTCATACATTCTGATGTACATAGTTTTTCACATGCAAGTAATGGAGGTGCCTTGATGTATGTAACTTTTATAGATGATTGTACTAGATTCACATGGATTGAGTTACTATCAAAGAAAAATCTTGTTTATGAAGCTTTCATTAAGTTCAAGTCTCTAGTAGAGAAACAACTTAGTACTTCTATCAAAGCACTAAGATGTGATAATGGAGGAGAGTACACCTCCAATAAAATGAAAGACTTTTGTGAGATCAATGGTATTAAGTTACAATACACTTGTTCCTACACCCCTCAACAAAATGGGGTGGCCGAGAGGAAAAATAGGAGTCTATGTGAGTGTGCAAAGTCCTTGAGGCTTGATGCATCACTTCCCATCTCATTTTGGGGAGAAGCCATAACATGTGCTAATTATTTGTGTAATAGACTTCCTAGTAGTGCTATAGATGGGATCTCACCTTATCAAGCCTTGTTTGATAAGAAACCCAATGTAAAATATTTTAAGATCTTTGGATGTACTTGTTATGTACACATTCCTTTGGAGACTAGAAGGAAAGAAGATGCTACCTCCTTCAAAGGAATCTTTGTTGGCTATGGAGAAAATAGCAAGGGATATAGGATATATGATCCTACATCCAAGAAAGTAAAGGTAAGCAAGGATGTACTTTTTGATGAGTCACAATTTGCTAAGAGCTTGTCAAATGGATCTAACCCATTGTGCATTGAAGATCTTGACAAATCCGAGGAGGATCTTGACAAACCCGAGGAGGATCATGACAAACCCGAGGATGGAGATTTGGATCCAAGTCAAAAGGGGCCAAGAAGATCATCAAGGAGCAAGGCCGAGCCCTCAAGGCTTACCTATGTGGACAAGGGAAAGCAAAAGGAAGGCTCTACATCTTCTACCTCTTACTCTTTTTTAGCTACATTGATTGAAGAACCATCATCTTTTGAAGAAGCATGTAAATCTAAAGTTTGGAGAGATGCAATGCAAGTAGAGTATGATGCATTAGAAGAAAATCATACTTGGAATCTTGTAAATCTTCCAAGAGGAAAGAAACCACTTGCATGTAAGTGGATTTATAGAATTAAGTACAATCAAGATGGATCTATTAGTAAATACAAAGCTAGGCTTGTTGCTAAGGGATTTCTTCAAATAAAAGGATTGGATTATGAAGAAACATTTGCACCTGTAGCTAAGCTTGTAACTATTAGATTAATCATTTGCATTGCTACTTTGTTCAAATGGGATCTCTACCAAATGGATGTGACAAATGCCTTCTTGAATGGCTTCTTAGAAGAGGAAATCTACATGATGCAACCCGAGGGCTTCATCAAGATTGGTGAGGAGCAAAAGGTGTGCTACTTAAGGAAGAGCCTATATGGCTTGAAGCAAGCACCTAGAGCTTGGTACTCTAGGTTGCATGATTTTCTCTATTCCCTTGGCTTTGTACTAAGTGCTTATGAACCTTCTTTATATTTCAAATGTAATGAAGGAAAGATCATCATTTTGGTTCTTTATGTTGATGACATCATTATGACAGGAAATGATGATGATGGCATAGGCAAAGTAAAAGTTGACTTATCTAGTGAGTTCAAGATGGTAGATCTAGGCTTCCTAAAGTTTATACTTGGGATAGAAGTGTCTAGAAGTAGCAATTGTACTTTCATAAGTCAATCTAAGTATGCTACTTCCATTCTTGAAAGATTTGGTATGAAAGATTGTAAGGGGATTGACACCCCTATGGAGCATGTTGTGAAAGCAACTAATGAAGGTGATGAAGCATCCTTTGAGGACATCACTCTCTTTAGGAAGCTTATAGGCTCTCTAATCTATTTAACCATCACTAGACCTGACTTAAGTTTTTGTGTAAGCAAGTTGAGTCAAAGTATGCAAGCTCCTTTAATTCATCATTGGAAAAGTGCCAAGAGAGTACTTAGATATGTTTCTAGTACTAGATTTTTTGGTATACTTTATGAAGGATCTAACTTGCACTTGAGAGCCTACTCGGATTCAGATTTTGCAGGTGACAAGATGGATAGGAAGTCCATTAGTGCATTTGCAACATTTCTTTGTGGAGGAGTGATATCTTGGCTTTCCAAAAAGCAAGATACAATCTCACTATCTTCTTGTGAAGCCGAGTACAAGGCATTGACTTCAACAACCAAAGAGCTCTTATGGCTAAGAAGACTCTTGATGGAACTACATGTGCTAGAGGCCAAGGAGATCCCTTACATATTTTGTGACAATCAAGCTTCTCAACAAATTGCTTCAAATCCTATCTTCCATGCTAGAACAAAGCATATTGAGATAGCTCACCACTTTGTGAGGGAGAAGGTACAATCCAAGGAAGTGCAACTACATCATGTACCATCATCCGAATGCATAGCTGATATCTTAACCAAACCATTGTCCAAAGATCCATTTTTTAAGTTAAGATATGCTCTTGGAATTGTAGATAGATGTACACTAGATTTGCCAAGTTAGAAGTGAGGAGGAGTGTTGAAAATTGTCACTTCTCACTTGACATTGGTTCATGTAAATATTGATCAAACATTAGAATATGTTGATGATATGATTTCACACGTGTGGAGCATGTTCCCATGTGTGAAAGGATGTACTTTTCATGTTTGTATATATCCAAATTGATTTTGTATCATTCTAGTTAGTGTGAACATGAAATGACTAGTTTTTAGTCAAGTTGACTAGTCACCTACAAATTAGCTTTTCCTTGCATGTGCATGAGTAAATGCTCCCACATGGCAAGTGGATGTTCACATGTGTGTATAGAGTACTAGAAGATAAGAGTTGACCATTTTCCTTAGATCCTATTTTGTAGGGAATATTCCTATATTCTAGGAGACTAGCTTTTTGGATTTTAGTCATATTCTAGAAGGTCAACTATTGGATAAGGATCAAGGATGGATCAAATGGATAGATATGAGTGATGTGGCACTCTTCACACGTGTGAAGGCCTGCTGGACTGTACCAGACTCATGGATGTACTTGATCCATAAAAGGATCATCATTTTGCTAAGAAAATAGATGAGACTTTTGCACTCTACACTTTTGTGAGATTTCTAGTCATTTGTCTTGTGATTTTTATGCATGATTGCTATCTAGTATCATTGTACTTGTTGTTTCAGGTGCAGGCCGTACAGTGGACAGTACTCCACACGTGTGAAGCCGCTCTCACTAAAAAATGATGTGTTGATCCATTGCTCTTGCTTAAATCCAAGTGTAGTGAATCTAGATCAAGATCTAATGTGTAGAACTTGATAGATTCATTGATTAAGCAACCAATAACTCTCTATGATTGTAAAGTACAATCATTATTGTCCTAAAAACTGTAAAATTTATCAGTTGACTCATAGTTAATTTCAAGAGCTATGTAGGCAAATAGTCAAGTTTTAGAAGACAAATTGCATTTTTGCCAATTTCTAGGTTTTTTAGTGGTGCAATTTCATTGGTTGAGCAAGGGCAAGGATGAGGACTTATGAGGGCTTTTGGTATGTACCCACACATGTGAAACAGGCCATCTCAAGTCAAATTCAGTACATCATCTATATTAGCCACTTTAGCTCATTTATGATGGATCAATGAAGAGAAAAAGTGAGATTTGCACATTTGTCTCTCGATTTTCACGCATTTCTTGTGAGTAAATACTTGGATATTTGTTAATACTTTATGCACCGCTCTCTATCTCTACATTAGGCTATAATCCACACGTGTGAAGCCTTCTTGACCTTCAAACACTTGAAAATTAATTGTTCTTGCATGCTTTTTGAGTGTAGATCAATTCTAGCTTGTATTAGGTGATACAATTGATGGTAGCATTGCAGCCAATCACTCTTGTGGATCAAGTACATCCATTTATGGTCCTCTTTGTTATAATTTGCACATGGTATTAGAGCCAAGTACAAGAGGATAGTGTTTGATCAAGATTTGAGTCCAAAAATAGCATTTTTTGAGTGTTTTTGAGCTAGATTTTGGAGGGCAAATTTCTAACAATTACAGCATTGTTTTTTTTTTTTAAATCTAATGTTCTCATTGTAGTATATGTACTACTCATAGGTCATGTAGGATGCATCAACTTTGAAGATTTCTCTAGATCTTGTTTTTTATCCATATTGCTGAAGTGAGACCACTCATTGGAAAGATATTGAAGTGTAGATTGAGATGCAAGTTACTTTAAGGAGATTGGATCTCTATTGAGGGAGTTTGGAGCTGATCTTTGAAGGTAGGTAAGGCACCTAACCTGGTGAATCTAGTTCAAGAAGCATCCAATCAGGTTTTAGGCCCAAAAATGTGTGAATCTCTCATTGTAGTCAAGTGTAATCAAATCTTTTCAAATCCATTTCAACTCTTAGAGTTAGAGTCATTGGTCCTTGTTGAGCCCAATAGGGGTGATTGGATCTGAATTTTGTGTGATTTGATTCAGATTTTTTGTGCTTTCATTTTGGTGAATGAAGCAAGGTCTAATTTCCAATTGACTAGATTTTGGTATGGTGTGATTCCTATGTTTGTGATCTAGATCTTTAGTGATCTTACTAGCAATTTAAATTGTGTTCAAATCTAGTTTTTTGGAGGTCACAAAGTCATTATTGGAGTCCTTTCACACGTGTTTACTTTGTATACATGGAAATTTGAAGTGTAGAATTGCATATGGTTGATTGAAGCTCAAATTGTTTCTATTCAGGCTTTCTTTGCGAGGGAATGAGGGTGGTTAAGGTGTGATCTCATTGGGTTTCTAGAATAGGGAAGATTCAAAATTTGAGTTTACAATCTTGGTTGAGATCTCGGTGCATCTCTAGATGTCAATTTCTTCAAATTGGTCAAGCTAGTCAAGATTGGTGGAGAACTAGGACATTGATTGGTATCAAAACTTGTCAAGTCCAATACAACTCTAAAGAGATCCAACAACGTGATTGGATCTGAATTTTATGTGTTTTGATTCCTTTTTGTTAGCCTTAATCTTTGTGATCTGGGCAAGGTCCATTTTCCAAGGTGACTAGTTTTTTGGGTGAAGATTGATTCTTAGATTTGTGATCTAGATCTTTTGTAGATATTTCTAGACTTTTGATGTGTTCAAATCTAGTGTCATGAGGGTCACAAAATCACTTTGAAGAATCATTTTGCAAGTTTGTACTTTGTGTACAAGTACTTCCTCATCATGACATTAATAGGAGACAACCTATTGTAGGAAAGTAAGAGATTCAAATGCAATTATTGTGGCAAGAAGAGGCATTTGGCCTTAAAGTGCGAGAAAAGGGATGAAATAAAAAAAGAAGTAAGGGAAGGGAACTTCAACAATCAAAAGGGAGATGGCTTCAAAGAGGAGGATTCACTCATGGCATGCATGCGAACACCATCAATTTCTATGGAGGAAGATCCTCAGTGGATTGATAGTGGGGTGAGCTCACATGTCACAAGAAAAAAAGATTATTTCTCTTATTTTCATCATGTTCCAAGAAGTCTATTATTGTTGTGAATGGTGCTAAATGTGAGCTTCATGGGATAACAACCATTCCTATTTGGCTTGAATCAAGGAGGAGAGCAAAACTTTAAAATGTCTTGTATGTTCCTTCAATGGATGCAATGTCAAGTTCGATTATAATACTTGCTTTATCATCAAGAAAAGAGATGTCATTGCCAAAGGAATTATAGATGGTAGGTTTTTCAAAGTTAATTTTTGTGTGAGGACTAATCACAATTTGGATGTGATGGAAACCAAAGAAGAACTTGTTTCTCAAGAGGAGAGATTGTAGCATCCAAATTTCAAATTCATGTATGTTGGATTTGACTTTAATGTCAAGAATGATGTTTCAAGTGTGGATGAAAGTTCTTCTAATGTTGGTGATGTCAAATATCTTGCAAGGCTCTAGGAGGAGTCAAGTGAAGAAAAAGGTGTAGAGTATCAATCTCCACACCTAGGCACACCAAGTGGATCACCAAGATTAAGGAGGAGTCATGAAGGCTTGTTTGCATGAGCGAGGATATGCAAAGAGAAGGCACTATGGTGTATTTTGTCAAGAAGAAATCAGAAGCTCTCAATTGCTTCAGAATCTTCAAGGAGCGTGCAAAAAGGGAGACTGGAAGGATGATCAAAGCCCTGAGATCTAACAATGGTGGAGAGTACATCTCTACTGAATTTAAGGAGTATTGCCAGAGTCAAGGCATTGAGCAGCAATTCATCACTCCTTATAGTCCTCAAATGGCTTGACCAAGAGGAAGAACCGTACTCTGGTTGATTCAGCTAAATGTATGTTGGCGCATGCATCATTGCCCAAGAGCTTCTGGGCCGAAGTTGTCTCCACTGCAGCTTACGTCTAGAACAGATGTTCAACTCGAGTTGGTCCCTTTTTATAGTAGAGAGGAGGACCCTGGCCTCTTAATCCTATTGGTCCAGTCTTGCCTCTCTTTTTATTCAAATTCAAAAAAGTGTGAGAATCATCAAAATTGGAGGGAAACCCAACTTTATTCACTAACTTGACATTTAGGCCATGAGACATTAAAAGGCCCGCAAAAAGACCTAAAGTCATTTTATTGAATTTCTAATTAATCCAATAACTATGTGATCATTGGGTTGGACTTACACACGCAGGGTGCCAAATCCCTCTCACTTATTAACTAGGGTTAGGATTGTCTTGGGATCCGCAAACCCTCCAACAGTACCACTTAGGTACTCTCTTAGGAATTTCAGCATCGAACTTGCCTTTTTCCATTGGATCTTCCGCATCAAGATCCACTTCCTTCTTGACTTGTACTTTTGCTCCCTCATCAAACCGATAAAGTGTTATCTAAAATCTGTAAGGCATATCCTTTTTCAAGTACATACTTTTTTTGAAGGAAATGTTTCATAATACATGCCTTCCAATGACTTCTTAAAGGCAGCTTGGCATTTCCAAAGAGCAACCTTCGCACTTCTTCTCTCTCTCTCTTCGCATTTTCTCAGGGCAGCGAAGAGAGGTTCTTCTCCACGTAAGTCAGAAGGCGGCAAGCCACAAGTGCACCTCCAGCCATCTCGAGAATCAGTCGCAGGGTTTTCTCGTAAGACCAAAGAAGGCAACGCTCTCTTCCTCTCATCTCAAGCGGCAAACCATTCAAATGGCAGCTCCAGGGGCAGTTTGCAGATGGCCAGCGATCCTCATTCATCACTTCAGAGGCCTGTTTTTCCATGTTTCTAACTGCTGATGCCTCTGTGGCAGCATTTTAGTGGTTTGCAAATGCCCTGTTCCATATGTCAGAATACCATTTGCTTGTTTCTTGAAGCAGTTTGCAATGCTTCTTCTCTCTAGCACAAGTTTCTAATGCTCTATCATGCTAGGCTTATGCCATTGTAAACCATTCAAACACAATGTAGAACAGAGGCTCAGAAGCTCTGTTGGTGCTTTAATGTAGATTTACTACTTTTGCTATTCATCTACAAGTTCAGAACCTTTGTGTTCTCAAATTCTTGTATAGAGGTGTAGCAATACCTCTTCTTTGCAGTGTCTAGACTGTAACAAATGGTGAATACAGATAATGTAAATATGAGTGTTCTGAATCACACAACTTGTTTCTATTGTAAATACCTACTGTGCTTTTCATGGTGATTCATTTTGGTAATAGGAAGTTTATGGCACTATACGCTAATGCTTATCACACAGTGTTTGGACTAGAATTGTCTAGTAAAGTGTCTCTAGCCTTCAATCTTGTGATTTGTGCAAATCATAGGAGTTAGATTCATGATAAGCTACTGTCAAGATAACGGAAACACTATGTGGCTTTCCCTTTTGCCGAAGTATTTGCTTTCTTGAGTTCATTCCCATTTGAATCTGAAAAGCATAATGAAGTGTTCAGTATCTTTCTCCTGGGTGTTTGTTTTCTTTGCAAGGTTGTACTGGCAACCCCTTACGAAAACATCTGTTGATGACCAGATGGCAATCATTTTATATTCCGCTCCATTCATTCTTAGTTATTTCAAGTTTTGCACTAATAATAACAGTATTAGCCTTTTTATTGCTCCCCAATAGGAACAATACCCACTTATACCACAAATATCAATCATTTTGTTGTTGGTATGCCGCGACATATACCAATTTTGGCGCCGTTGTCGGGGAGCGATGCCAAATAGGATGTTTCGTCATTATTTTGATTTTTGTTTGTATTTTTCAGATTCACAGGTTACTGTTCTGGTTCTTCAAGAAATTCATAAAAGGAAGAGTTAAACCTGAGTTTCGACCACCTTGAATTGTCATTCCATTTTATTTTTCTGTTTTCAATTTTTGGTAGAGTTCTTAAAGTTATCTACAATTTGTAAAATGTGTTTAGTTCTTGTTATGTACAGTCTGAAGATTCTGTTGTTATGTCCAATAATCTCTTGGTTTTCCGTAAGCAAATTTTGATTCATGCTTTTCCAAGAGATGGTTCTATTCTATTTTTTTTTGGTACTTTATTTCTAGGATTTTCAAGCTGAATAAAAGCCTGTTCTAAGGCTTTGGTGCTGCCCAAGATGTGCTGATGATGTCTAAAGACTGTTGCTGACAAATGCTGATTTTTCTATGTTCTGTTCATAGTTAATGACTTTTTGGTGCTGCTGTCCAAAATCGCATTATGCAGAGCCAAGTTTTTAAAGCTGATTTTCTGTTCTGCATATGCTCATAACTATGTCAAAGGGTGCTGACTTTTGGAAGTAATATATGTTGAAGTTTTACTTGTTGAAGACTGTACAATCAAGGCTTTTGCTTGTCAAAGGCTGCAGGCTGTGGCAAGTCATGATTTTTCAAGCTTCGACAATGGTTCCTAATCTCTGGTGTTTGCGAGCCGCTGCACACTTGAGGAGGGGGACATGTGGTGACCCAGTTATGGCCATTTATCAATTTTATGACTTTTAAACTGTTAAGTCTTAAACCTTTGCCTTTGCCATTGTCTATAGCCCATTCATAAGTCGCATTCAATGCTGTATGAGTTGAATATGTTTTATGGCACTGAGGTTTTATTTTGTCACCTAATTTTTGGCATATGGCTATGCCTAACCTTTACTCTTTATAGTGATATCTAAACGGTGTAGTTTGCACTAAAAGGCCTTTGTAACTTCTATTTGCACTGACTTGAGCTATGGCATGCACTTGGGTCCATTGAAATATTGTGAGCCATGTGTGCAAAATATTATCTAAAACCTGTAAGGCATATCCTTTTTCAAGTACATACTTTTTTTGAAGGAAATGTTTTATAAGACATGCCTTCCAATGACTTCTTAAAGGCAGCTTGGCATTTCCAAAGGGCAATATTCGCACTTCTTCTCTCTCTCTCTCTTCGCATTTTCTCAGGGCAGCAAAGAGACAAAAGGCGGCAAGCCACAAGTGCACCTGTAGCCATCTCGGACATCAGTCACAGGGTTTTCTCGTAAGACCAACGAAGGCAACGCTCTCTTCCTCTCATCTCAAGCGGCAAACCATTCAAACAGCAGCTCCAGAGGCAGTTTGCAGATGGCCAACGATCCTCATTCATCACTTTAAAGACCTGTTTTTCCATGTTTCTAACTGTTGATGCCTCTGTGGCAGCATTCTAGTGGTCTGCAAATGCCCTGTTCCATATGCCAGAATACCATTTGCTTGTTTCTTGAAGCAATTTGCAGTGCTTGTTCTCTCTAGCACGAGTTTCTAATGCTATATCATGTCAGACTTATGCCATTGTAAAACATTCAGACACAATGTAGAACAGAGGCTCAGAAGTTCTGTTGGTGCTTTAATGTAGATTTATTGCTTTTGCTATTCATCCACAAGTTCAGAACCTTTGTGTTCCCAGATTCTTGTTTAGAGGTGTAGAAATCCCTCGTCTTTGCAGTGTCTAGACTGTAATGAATATATCTTTGTACTCTACAAATGGTGAATACAGATAATGTGAATATGAGTGTTCTGAATCACACAACTTGTTTCTATTGTGAATACCTACTGTTCTTTTCATGGCGATTCATTTTGGTAATAGGAAGTTTATGGCACTGTATGCTAATGCTGGATCGAGAGTTGAAGATAGCCAAACAACATGAAGATAAGGCTGAAAGCGAAAAGAAGTTGGCCCAACAACAAGCTGATCGCTTGGAAAATTACATCAGCTCCCTACAAAACGCCCTGACAACCGCACAGGATCAGGTAGATCAGGCAGTGCAAGATGCCAAGCAACAGGTGCAGCTGCTGGAGGGGCAATTATAGGTGGCTAAACAAGATCACACACGGCTTCAAGGTGAATTGAATGCGACCACCCTTGAGTGTGATACCTATCTGCAAATGCAAATACTCGATCATTTGGTCACACCGACGCTAGAAAGATTTTTCTTAACACAAGAAATAAGCTTCTTATTGTTTCTCGTGATGAGTAGATCATCCACATAGAGCACAACAACCACAAAGTCTTCAGCTGATGTTGTTTCCCATGTCCTTATTGGCAGTGGCTTAGGATTGGTTTTTCAACCTGTCAGAGGAAGAAAAATCCACCTGGGAAGTGGTTAAAGCGGCTCTCATTACGAGATTTAAACCAAAAAAGTTATTGGGAGACCCATTTCTCCTGCTGAGTAAAGTCAAGATGGGAAAACGAGAAAGGGTTAGGGACTATATTGAACGGGTCAAAAATCTACAATCCGAGTGCAGTGCAGCCCTAACTCTCGATCATGCAGTGATCATGTGGTTCCTAGCCGGATTACCACGAAGCATCAGAAGAGAACTAAAACGACAAGAATAGTACACTACTCTGCAAGAATCTATGGAAGATGCCATCAAGGAAGATGATGAGGGATCTGACGACGAATACCCATCCACTCACACTCCTATTCCCTCGTTAACATCGTCATCATCGAACGCATCCACTTTATCCACATAACTGCTGTTGGAACAAATGACAAAATTACACAAACAGCAGATGGAGCAACTTACGGTGCAGTTTGACCAGAAACTGAAAGCCTTACAGGGAGCTATACATGAATGCCACATCAACCGGAACCAAACCAACTAAAATATCCACGACAGGAGAATGTATGGTGTTTAGTGTGCACGCAAAACCATACAATGGACGAGTGTCTAGTCCTAAAGCAAAATCTGAGACTGACAAATAGATTTTGCCATCTATGCAATGCAACATCGCACGATATGACATTTTGCCTGTTTAACCCCCGGATTGTTCAATAGAAGAGAAAACGTAGCATGGCTGTCAGCGGAACCTATTGAGAACCCAGTGGACGATGATCTAGTCCCTTGGCAACATGCTCTAAATTATAATAAGGAGATTGAGCTGATTGAGGAGCAGGTCCTACACCACATGGACCCAGATCGTTACGGAATCAAGAAAGTACCAGCTCAACCACCGCAAAAGTCTGCTATGGCGAAAGTCTCAAGGATCGATCCACCCAAGGCACCTACGAATAAGAAGAATCAGAAGCAATGCTAAACCAGATGATCCGATGGAGTGATCTACCTGAAGAGGCGATAACTACAGTGGATGTTGATATTTGTAACCATGAGGCGAATGTCACGGCAGTTATGATGAAAGACAACAAGGAGGAATCCACCAAAATGACAAAAAAGGACAAAAAGAAGGTGTTGGATTCCTTGAAGTCAATCAAGATGGACTCAGATACAACATCATCCTCTACTCAGATGACAGAAAATCAAAAGATGACTAATCGGGCTAAGATCAATATGCTGAAAGAGGAATCTCGATGAGCTCCAATTCACGAGATGTATGAGACTTTCAAAAATTATACCTTGGATGACGTGGTAATAATAATGTCGCAAGCCCAGCGAGAACCTGATCAAAGTCAGGCACCAGCGAAACAAGTCTTCGAGGGACCTGCGCGAACACAACCGATGAACCTTGCCGAGCTAGGTGAAGAAGAAAAGATAGTGCAAGTGGGAGAACAATTAACGCCCACACAATTCAAGAGACTACGATCCTTGTTGGTGGAGTATAAAGAATGTTTTGCCTAGAGTTATAGTGATCTTAAGGGCATTCCACCAACAGTAGTCCAACACACCATACCCTTGGTGAATGGAGTAGTCCCAAGGTAAGCCATTACTACCGTTGCAACCCGAATTATACAGAGCTGATCAAGTAGGAGTTGCGGAAGCTGATGGATGCATATTTCATTTATGAACTCGAGCACACGGAATGGGTATCGCCGATAGTTATAGTACCCAAGAAGAACGGCAAAATGCAGATTCGTGTGAATATGAAGACGCTAAATGCAGTCACCAAAAAGGATCATTTTTCTTTACCATTTACGAAAGGTCCTCGATAGAGTAGCTGGTGCCGAAGCCTACAGTTTTCTAGATGGCTTCAGCGGCTACAACCAGGTGAAGATAGCCCCCCAAGACCAACACGAGAGACAATATTTGCCACGAATGGAGAACCTATGCCTATAAAGTGATGCCATTCGGACTTTGCAATCCCCAAGCACCTTTCAGCCTATCATCCAGGTGACATTCAAAGAATATTTGCAAAAATTTCTGAAAATTTTCTTGGACGATCTGTGTGTGCATGGACCAGACTCAGAACACTTATCCAATTTGGAAAAAGTGCTACAAAAATGCCGCAACTTTCAGATCTCCTTGAATCCAGAAAAATGTCAATTTTGGGTGACGCATGGCTTGATTCACGGCCATATAGTGTCAAGACACGAGATCGCCACAGACCTATCAAAGATCAGGATCATTGTTGATCTACCACCACCGAGAACGATCCACGAAGTCTACATCTTTATGGGTCATGCTAACTATTATAGGATCTTCATTCTTGATTTTGTGGAGTTAGTCCGACCAATTTACAAACTCACAATGGATCCACATTGGAACAAGGAAGCCCTAAAGGCTTTCCAAAAGCTTAAAGATGCATTGGTTTCAGCACCAATCTTACGTCCACCCAATTGGTCCATTGAGTTTCATGTGCATACGATTGCATCGAAGTATGTACTTGGAGCAGTCTTAGCCCAACCAGGTGAACACAAAAAGGATTTTCCAATCCGATTTGCAAGCCGACAGCTTAGTGATATAGAAATGAATTATTCAACCACAGAGCGAGAAGCACTGGCAATGATCTATGCGGATAAAAAATTTTGTCACTACCTGATGGCCACACATTTCGCTTTTTATACGGACCATCAACCCTTGCTCCATCTCATTAACAAAACTTGCAACACCGGAAGAATCACTATATGGCTACTTCTGTTGTTGGAGTTTGATTTTCGGATAGTAGTCCACAAGGGAAAACAACACTACATGGCAGATCATGTGTCGCGAATCAAGGGAAAGGAGGTTGCAACACAATATACTCATCAGGTATAACTTGACGAATCGCAAAGTAGCTCACTCATAGATGGACCCACGGCGATGAGTTGGCCGATGCTGCCTTATTTTACGTGGACACAGTACCAAAATGGACTGTCGTTATTGTTGAATATCTAATGTGGGGCCAACCAGACAAATCACTACCAAAGGCGGATCAACAAAAATTGATCCTGAAGGCTAGACCTTATCAGTTGATTGTCGGCCATTTGTATCAAAGAGGACCAGACGGGATTCTTTGGTGGTTTATTCTCCCTCATGAGGCCACCCAGATCATTTTGCTTTCACATGAAGGCATGGGTGGAGGCCATTTTGCATCTGACATTACAGTTCGCAAGATCCTACAATTAAGATGTTGGTGGCCAACGATTCATAAGGATACGGAGGAATACTTAAGAAAGTGCGATGTGTGCCAAATGGCAAGGAGACCAACGAGATTGAATTATAACCTACTGCACCTGGTCTTATCCCAAGCACCATTCGAAAAGTGGGGATTGGATTACATCGGTCCAATTCACCCTGCAGCAAGGAGTTCCCAAGTTTGATACATAATCGTAGCCATAGACTATCTCACCAAGTGGGTTGAAGCCAAGGCAGTAAGAGTATCTGATGCTAGGACCACTGCCAAGTTCCTTTATGAAAATATCATTGTGCGCTTTGGATTCCCGGTGGAGCTAGTCAGTGATCACAAAAGTCATTTCATCAATGAGACCATCAAGGTCTTGTTGGATGACTTCTTCGTGATCCATAGAACCAGTATGCCTTATTGTCCTTGTGGTAATGGGCAAGCAGAATCATCCAATAAGATCCTGTGTAGCGTGCTCACGAAAACAGTTGAAGCTAGCAAGTCAGATTGGGAACATAAGTTGCATGCTGCTCTGTGGGCATTCAGGACAGCATATAAGAGAAGCACTGATCAAACACCTTTCCAGTTGGTATATGGTCAAGATGTTGTAATGCCAGTAGAGTTTCTAGTTCCTTCATTAAGGATTGCCACAACACAACGCCTTAATGAATTCAAATCTCTACAACTACGCCACGAAGCTCTACATAAACTCTATGAAACACGCTTACTAGTTGTGCATGCACTGGTAGTTGAAAAGAAAAGACGCAAAGCATGGCACGATCACAGGTTACAAAAGAAGGATCTTCGCTCCGAAGATCTGGTCCTGATGATAAAACCAAGGCGATCAAGGAGAAATTAAAACTCACAAGCGAAGGTCCTTATCGGATCAAGGAAACTCTTAATCATGGAGATATGAATTTAGAGAAGCTAGATGGGACACCATTCGATACACCCATCAATGGTAGCCGGTTGCACAAGTACTGGCCGCCACAGTGAGATAGATCCAGATTGGTGGTGGCACGTTACGAAAAGCTATTCTGCTAGGCCATCACCACTAGATCTAGGAAGATCAAGCCAAATCAAGCTAGATCCATCAAGATTCGGCCAGATCTGGCAAGATCGGGAAAATCCATCAAAATCCAAGAGGGATCCAGATCCAGATGGGATCAAGAAGGAAGCAGATCATCAGATTATGCCAATAAGTCCGCTAAATTTGCAGATCAGAGACCTCGATCTCAGTAACTATGGCAAATTAAGGGCAAAATTCACACAAAATTGATGGATCTCTACCAGATGTCCATCAGAACTTTCAGATAACTACCAACAGTCAGATAAAGCATGCATGAAGCTGATTATCAATTTGCAAAAGTTGGAAATCAGAGAATCTCAAGATCTCGTCAAAAAACACTCTAAAAGAGTACCTTTTTCATGATTTTTGGAGATCCCCTGGGAGATAGCTCTTGAAACATGGACAATCACTAGATCTGACCCAGATGCATCCGTAAAAATCTCTACGAGAGTTCTTGATGAGAAAATCTTCATTGGAGTGTGTGCAAGGGTTCCCATAAGCTGAATCTTCAGAACCCTCACAGAACATCAAGATCATCCTACCAACCCTCACAAGGTGCCTAAATGGAATGGGAGCAGTGAAATTAGCCTACCTACATGGTCTGATCTTGAAAATCCAATCACAGGAACATGTTGTGCGAGAGATCACTTCCTGTAAGAGTTGAACCCTCGTAGACAGTCTGAACCCTCGCAGAACCTTGAGAGACATAGTGTTCTACTATGATGGGCTGCCACTGGAGATAGTAGCCTCATATACATACTTGGGTGTCCTTTTTACTGGTCTATTTAGGGTAGTCAAATCACCTTCTGAACTCTCGCAGACTTCTCTGAGATCTTAAAATTTTGTGAAGAAGGTCCCTACCAAAATTTGGGTGGAACTGAACAAGGAAAAGTGGATTTCACCTAATACGCACACTAAATTCCGCTATATAAGGGCTGAATTCGAGCCATTTGTCACCTTTGCTGACGAAGCTCTGCTCAAATTTTCACCGAAATTTCCAAGTTCTTTGTTTGCAACCAAACTTCCTACAAGCTATCATCGGCACATACTGAACACAGATTTGCACTCTGAACTACAATTCTCGCCATCCAACACTCATTATTCACAGTTTCTTGTCATTTCCACGTTTTTTTTTTATCTTTTCCACTGTTTTTTGTACTTTTTTGCCCTTTAACTATCACTGCTAGCATGGCCTCCTCATCCTCTGAAGACTCTGGCACCAAGTAGGTGATCCAGTGTGAATCTCCCTCAGCCACACAGATTTGGCCCTTACCCTCTAACGCTCTGATTCAACCATGGCTTCAGACAGCCGGCCCACTTCTTGAGGCAATGGATTTTTTCTCGGCGCTTTTCCATTTTGAGATTAAAGTGGGCCTCGCCCTTCAAGCCTACGCCACCTGGGATGCGTCGAAGACACGCTTCCACTTCCTGTACCAAGGTACCACACGTACAAGGTCAGGATTAATGCAAACTCAATGGTCACCATTGGCATAATGTCCCGTGACCGTCAGCCCATCTTCCATCGTCAGGCAAAAACTCTGATCAAACCTTTCGTCACCCAAACTGCACCAGAAATTCCAATTCAAACTAACAATGGTTACCTGATAGATGCTATCACGTAACCCGTCATTCAGGCGGCTGCGCATCTATTGAATAACTTTCTGGTTGTTTCAACATTTCGCAAGGACAAAATCCAGTCCAAGCTGCTGAGTAGTGAAATCCTTTCCGGCATTCCCTGGCCCCTCAGTTGTTCCATACGACTGTCATAGCTTCCTCATTCGTAAACTAACCATCTCCATCAAATCCAACAACTGTGAGTGTATCACAGCAGGCCCCCTGTTGTGCAATTTTGCATGTGCACTTCTTGAGGCGAAAGTGTGCGGCTTCCACTGCTCAATCCTTTTGTCTTCCATCGTGCCGCACACTAACCTCTATCCACCATATGTAGCATCCACCTCCTCCCAACCTACAGTTACTGACACAACGGCCAACAAACGAATGCGTGGCACTCCCTCTTTATCTTCATCTCCACCTACTATCCGAAGATGCACCACCACCACCGCACTAATGACTCCATCAACCACCGCCACTTCTTCTTCCGTGCAACCTCCCCCTTCTGTCTTTGTTGTCACTACCCCTCTTTCTGTTCCATCCATGACTGTTTCTGTTCCCATCCCTGTTTTCTCTATTAATATCACTCCCATTTCTGTTCCATTATCCACTACTCCTTCCATCACCACCATCGCATCCTCCATCACTCCTGTTGCCACCACTGCTCCCCTCACATTTAATCCCTCAGATTCTCAGTTGTCTCCAGACACTAGCGTGGATGCAAGTCATCAACTTTTTATCCCCACGCCAGACCATTTATGCTTCATCCTCGCCTTCCGCACTCCACACCACACTTCAGTTCCCCTCTGTTCCACCCATCATCTCGTTTGGACAAACCGTCCTCACCCTCGTTTTCACTACTGCTTCTCTCACCTCACGTGTTTCACCACCAAAGGTTGCCGAGGGCAACCAACCGTTGCCTGATGATGCATTTGTTCATACAATCTTTATACCACCGCCGGATTGAGATGATTCCCCCGTCCCAGATGACATCAGGTCCCCCGAGAACCTAATTGAAGACAATGACAACGGAGCTCCACAAGTTGTCGGGGCCGCTACCACACTAGCCCCTACTAGTGCCAGTGTACCGGTAGACTCTAGGCAAATACATCCTGGAGGCGGTAGCAGCCAAGGCTATTTTGGAAAGTAGAGTACTCCACCTGGCAACAAGCAACACACAGCTGCGAGCGGAACTCACAAAGGTGCAGCACGAGCTGATTCTAGCTCAATAAAATGAACAAGAAGGGCACCGGAAGCCGCAGCAGAAGGAGGAGGGCCTCAATCTATACATCCAAAGCACTGACAGAGGCCTCCACGAAGGTGCGGGAGCTTCAATTAGAAGTGTCCCAACGGCTTGCTCCCCTCCAGGCACAACTACAAATTTACGAAGCAGAGAATACACGCCTGGGGGCGGAAGTCAAAGCCCTACAAAGTGAAAAGCTTGTCTGGTTAGCTCAACCTGCACCAAACTCAAAGCCGCTATTTGAATCAGAGATGAATCTCTTTAGGCATCAGGTGCAGGTATATAGTCAAACATTAAACATCTACCAGACAGAGTTCGATAAATATTGGATGAGCGCAACTCACGAGCTCACCCAGGCCAAACAAGCCCTCAAGGCTTGCCAACAGTACATAGAGAAAGAAGGCCCAGCCCACCCCCATGGTGATTCCACTACCACCCGTTTTTTATGCTGCACAGGCCAGTACAAGACAGGACCAAAGCCAACAAGCAGTAGGGGGATTCAGTCAAGATCAAGGGTCGGAAGGCCAAGTCCAAGGACCAACAGATACGGGTGTTGAGATGCAAGACCAAGGCCAAGGCGCAGGTTCCAGCCAAAGCCAAGAAGAAGGACATGCAACATCATCCAGAGGATCGCGCACCATATCTACCAACCGGGCCTTCCGAAGACCAAAGTTCGTGGAGGAGAAAATAAACGAATTCCTAGAAAAGTATCCCCATGAGTCATCAAGAGGCAGCTAGCAAATATCTTTTTCAGCTCAGACAAAAAAGGGCAAGGAGCTGCGAGCAGTACCCGCCCTCCAACCACAACCAGAGTGGCGTCAGCAACTATTTGAAAGAGACCATGTGACCGTCAGGGCCTATGTGACAAGTCCGCAACAACTACGGGTGAATGCACACTTCTTGCCATGCACACGATGATCCAAATGGGCCAAATGCGACACCCTCTCGACAAGATCACAATTCAAAACATAAATTGGCCAAAAATTCCATCAGAGCACCGTTGGGATACAGATGTAGACGCCAGAAAGGCTCTCACCATATTCGCCAATACATATTTCAACTGTCCTGATCCTATAGTCCATGCGGTAGCCACTTACGCCCGGGACTTAGAGCATTTAATGGAGATTGAAACTAAATGGGACAATTTTCTCCCACCCATATTTTTTTATCCTAATAAGGCACTAGCTTTCGACAAAGTCGAAGATCAGCTGCCAGTCGCTCATGTCTATTACCGAACTGCCTTCCTTGGCGATCCCTGGACGTGCAGATTCCAAACATGGGTCGACCAGGACTGGCTGACAGGAGTCCACAAGTCCCTTCAGCAGCTTTACAACTTGCATGCTCGAGTGCTTTCCATGTGTCTCTTTGTTTTGTCACTTGTATCTGCCATTGACGGTTTCATCTTTGGTTTCTTGGCAGATTCTATCTTCAGGGAGGTCTGTATCTTCCATGGTTCTTCTCTCAGTTGAAGTTCCAGTCTCAGGGAAACCTTTGATCTGCAGGTTGCACAAACTTTGATTATCAGTCTCAAGGGGATGGATTCATCAAAAATTGGTGGTAGGAACAGTTTTGGATGGACGGTTTGGTAACGGTAAGGAAACATGATGAAGGTTTGGTGGTAGGGTGAAGGAACTGATAGTTCTACGATTGTAGCCTTGGACCCTTGCAATGTCGAGCTTCAACCACCACTTGCTGGATGAGGAGCTTGCTTTATTTTGCAAGTTCACGGATGTCTTCATCTTTCATTTTCTGCAGCTCTTTATTTTGACCCATTACTTTTGGATCTCTTTGGGCTTCATACAAGGGGATTCAACTATCATTGCTCCAGAGAGTTTCTTTTGATTAGGGTTGATCTGACTCATCTATTGCTTAAGTTTTGTCCTTTCCTCCTCAGCTTCTTGGATCTTTCTCTTTATTTGTTATGGCTGCTTTGCCTACTTTTGTAGGTCTTTTTCGGCTGAACAACCAATATAGGTGATAGTTGGTCTCCACAAGGCACTTGCAATGATCTATCAACTGCTTCAGTAAGACTATCAAAAACTGAAAATTTCTCAGAAGAACAATAAACTGATGATAAATAAAACAGATGGAAGGAAGGGTGGTGGTGACAACGGTAGATGGTGTGGATGATAGACATGAGAATGGGCGCAAAAGTATGGCAAGAGGTTGGGTGAAGAAGGAGACTGATTTTCCAATGCCTGTGTTTCTCTTTTCTAAAGGATCTTCGTCATGACTAGAATATTTCTTCTGATTGAGTCACTTTGGATTGCCCATCTGTCTTCTTTAGCCTTGTCTTTTTCATATTTGACTTGTGACCTTGGCTGTCGATCTTGCTGGTGTTGTTGCTGGCAGTGTAACTGCTCCAGTGGATCCAAGCAGATTCACTCTCTCTCTCTCTCTCTCTCTCTCTCTCTCTCTCTCTCTCTCTCTCTCTCTCTCTCTCTCTCTCTCTCTCTCTCTCTCTCTCTCTCTCTCTCTCTCTCTCTCTCTCTCTCTCTCTCTCTCTCTCTCTCTCTCTCTCTCTCTCTCTCTCTCTCTCTCTCTCTCTCTCTCTCTCTCTCTCTCTCTCTCTCTCTCTCTCTCTCTCTCTCTCTCTCTCTCTCTCTCTCCCCAAAATCTATTGGTGGGGATGTTGTTACTGGTAAATGTTCATGTTCAGGATTGGATCGACGTGTAGAACATGTAATTGAAACTCGTTGAACATGCGACTGGACTAAAGATTGAACAAATTTTAACTAAATTTGTTTCGATCTTGCTATAGTTGACTCGGTACAAGGGGATCTGAAGATAGATGAATGAAAATGTGTTCTGGAGATGCTCTACAGAAGGCTCTCGTGCAGTAGCTATTCCTCATGCAAAAATCAATCACACAAAATAGGTGAAGAGAAACAAGGAAATAAACAAATGTTACAGAGGGTTAGAACTGTATGGCATTTGTTGAACAAAACTTGCACTCATCAACATTGATAATGGACCTTGATAGTTGTAATATGCCATTGTTTTGTAGAGTGATGAAACTTACTCTGACATGCCCTTGTGAGAACAAGGCAAGGTAGGTGACACAAAAATCTACTATCATTGATAGCAGATGTTGTAATATATAGCTTGAGATGTAGGTGTGGTTGAGGTAGTATGTCCTGAGGACCTCGTTGAACAAGAGATTCAGAACCGAATCTCTATATGGATTTCTGAATCATAGATTTATTGTGGATTGGCAAATTGAAAATCTGATCAGCATGTGTAAAGACAAATAGATTTGAGTTGTAGAAGGGGAGAAAAACTGTCAATTCCCTGTGGAGGTTGCTCTGGTTGGACATTGTAGCAGATGACGGAATATCGGTTTCACTTTCTTTCGACAAGGACTCATTTCATATTAGTGTCTTCTGACATTTCGAAACTGGTATATTGTGCGGTAATGTAAAAGCTTACAAGAAACTTCTCGATCAAGCAGCAGGTTGAGCGGGAGGGCGCTATAGTGCTCGTGTTGTTGTCATGAAGATCCTATTGTGATTCATAAATGACGTGATGGGCAGGTAGGATATTAGTTGGTTGTTTTGGACAGTCTTTGAAACTGTGTTTTCAGATACAGTCGGGACACTCAGCATGGTACTGGGTCTTAACTGGACAATCAACCATGAAGTGGCCGGTTTCACCACAGATGAAACATTTGGTGTGCAGTGGCCCTTGTATAATGGCATAGCCATCTTGTATGGCTAGTGGTTCTAGAATTTCTAGTGGATATTCATGATAAGGCAAGGCATTTCCAGATTGTGATGGGTGTTCTTCATATTGTTGAACTGTATGTGCTTAAATAGGTTGATATGAAGGACGAGCATCAGCAGGATGCGTAGCCCGGCAGTGTGGGCACCATATTGTTTTTCGTCTATAAGGTACATGTGCAGGTTTTGGCTGACCAGGCATACTGCTTTGGATAGACTTCAGGGTAGCTTAAAACTCATTGGTGAGTTTCTCCATTTGAAGTTGGTATTGCTTATTAAGCAACTCCAGGTGTGATTTCCAAAGCTGATCTTGGGTGTCCTCGATCGGCTTCGACTCATGGACAGGAGCACGTGGTGCTCTTCTTTTCCTGGATTTGTCAACATCTGATCCTTCGTCTTCTTCCTTGATGGCATCAGCCATAGCTAATTTGAGACTCATATATTCATCATTGGATTTAAGCTCGCGTCTAATCTATCTTGGAAGGCCGACTAAAAACCAGATGATGAGCATCTGTTCGGAGGGTTGTTCCTGTACTTTACTTTTGAGGCATTTGAAACGCTCAATATAGTCTCGTACACGTTCATCCTTTGCCATCTTGATGTTACTCAATTTGACAAAAGGACTCTCGATCAAGCAAAAGGTCTTAAAACACTTGATAAATGACTCTTTCAAGATTGACCAGTCTGTCTTATCTTCACAATCAAGGTTGAAAAACCAATCACGTGCTTTAGCGATCATGGTCATCAAAAACAGTTGGACCATAGCATCGGGAGATGTTTCACCATACACATCACATGCATTCTCAAAGATTTGCAATAATCTTTGAGGGTCCGAACTACCGTCAAACTTTGGTAGATCTAGCTTGGGTGTACGTCTCTCATGATGAGAATTATGGGTAGCAGAGACTCCATTAAGGTTGGTTCTGGCCTGTGAAGGTTCAGCACCATAAAACTGGGGTCATGCGCGTGAGGACTCAGTTCTATCAGGTTCTTGTCCCTTGAATGGGTTTGTGGATGGCTCGTGTATTTGGGCCCGCATTCGGTAGAACCTATGACGTCTAATTTGTTCAGCTATAGAGGACCTGATCTTGTTAGATAATCTTCGGGGATTTCAGGATCTATATTGTCGGCCATTGGGTACTGTTGTGTCGTTTTTGTGTTGGGTATATGTTTCTGGTGTTTTTGGATTTTATAGGGTTTTTGGTGTTTTTGGATTTTTTAGGGTGTTGAAGGAAGTGAAGGTGGAGACTCAGTATAAAAAGGGCTTTTTATTGGTATGAGTTTTATTTTTATTTTTTTATTTTTTCAGCCTCTAAGGCTTTGGGGAGATGGTGGTTCAATCGAAATGCCAATCAGAGGTGTCATTTGAAAGTTCTGTGGTCTGGCATGGAGTTGGTCGGTTGAGATGGTGAGGAATCTTGTCGGTCGAGATTGGACCCAAATCCATCCGTCGAGATCTGATGCAAACACGTCGGTCAAGATCTGGTCAAAAATTCGTCGATCGAGAGCTGACGAGAACCTGTCGGTCGAGATCTGAAAAAAAAACGTCGGTTAAGATTTCAAAAAAAAAAATGTCGCGTCGGTTGAGTTTTTAAGAAAGCGTCGGCTGAGACATGAAGGGAGGCGTCGGTTGAGTTTTGAAGAAAGCGTCGGCTGAGATATGAAGGGAGGCGTCGATTGAGTTTTGAAGAAAGCGTCGACTGAGATATGAAGGGACGTGTTGGTTGAGTTTTGAAGAAAGCGTCGGCTGAGATATGAAGGGATGCGTCGGTTGAGTTTTGAAGAAAGCGTCGGCTGAGATATGAAGAGAGGCGTCGGTTGAGTTTTGAAGAAAGTGTCGGCTGAGATATGAAGGGAGGCGTTGGTTGAGTTTTGAAGAAAGTGTCGGTTGAGAAATGAAGGGAGGCATTGGTTGAGTTTTGAAGAAAGCGTCGGTTGAGATATGAAGGGAAGTGTCGGTTGAGATATGAAAGAAATGGAGCGTGATGGGGCGCCTGAAGGAGTGGAGTTGAGGGGTGTGGACTCTGGGTTTTTCAGTTTGATACTAAAGCAAGTCTGATCACTTGTGTTTGCAGTTGTTGTAGCTTGCTGGTTGGTTTGTAGGTTCAGGTGCAAGCAAGTTAGTTTTCAGACGGATTTGCAAGCAAGTCTATTTGCCTACGATTGTTGTTTCTTGCAGGTCGTTTTGCAGGTAGGGTAGTTCGATTGCAAGGTAGACTGCAGATCAGAACTATTATGGATATGTTCAAGAACATTGTTGCAGCAGGTGTGGGTTTATGAGGTGTGGAGTTCAAGCAGCAAACGTGCCAAATATTGGCATGGAATATGTTTACTAGTTTTTTTTTGTTTATTTCTTCTTCTGCCTATCAGCAGAGACTGTGGGCACTTCTTGAGATTACCTTTCTTGTTTTAAGGCCCAAATTAGGCAGAAGCGATTGAATATTGATGTAGTATTGTCCTGCCTGTCAGAGGACATCCGGATGGGTCACTCTTGAACTGACTGCACATGCATAAACAACCACTCATACATGCCAACGTTCAACCATAAAATCAGTGTGCAAATCCGTTGAACAAACAATGAAATTCTACTTATACTTTGCTACAAAATGAACTAAAATTATATCCTACACTACTTTACTTGCATAAATTGACAAAACAAGAAACAAGAACTGTTCCACAACCTGTTAGAAGTCCAAGAATCAAGAAACTAACCAGTCTTTTGATTCTTGGACATCCCAAGAACATCAAAAACTAGAATGTTAGAGAATATGCAAGATTTATGCCACATTTCTAGCCTATTTAGTTTACTTGAATGTTGGCTCTACATTAATCCACAAGAAAACATGAAATCTAATCCACAACTAGGAAAGCAAGAAAACTAATCCACTCTAAATCCACAACCACACACAATATGAATGGAAGGGCATGATCATAGGGGCATCACTCAAGAAAACCATCATGAGGAACTCAATGGATGCATCTAACTCATGGAGGCTCTTCTCATTTCAGCATGGAGTTGATACAATGCACAAAAGCTCCTCTTCACAAAGAGGGAGTCTCATAAATAAGCAAGAGAGCTCCTTAGGTGGCATCCTAGTGGAATTTCCACATTTCACAAATTACAAGTGAAATAATGCTCTCCACTAGAGGCCACCATCAAAAGGTGGCTCACTCTACTTTCTTTAAGAGGGGTTTACATTTGCCTAGAAATACCAGTTCCTACATGGTCATTCCATCTTCTGAGATTCAACATGAGGCTTACACAGTTCTTGAATGTCTGTCCTAGCTAGTATTTCTCGGCTCTCAGTCTTAATTAGTGTCGTCTTCTTAGAGACCTCTTCGGTCTAAGGTGAGAGGTGCTCTTGAGTTGCTCTGTCCGAGTATCTTGGGGATTCGTTAGAATCAGCCAACAGAGGCTCTAGAAGCTTATGGCATATGGAAGCTTCTTGTTTAGGGTTGCAAGAGAGTCTAAATTGTTATATGTTAAAATAGAACACATTCCAATCCATCTCACACATAATTGCTACATAATCATAAATTTATGAAGCAAGGCAAAAGATACATTGTGCAAACTGTTTAGCACAATACCTTTCAATCTGGTATTATAGTTTCGTCCGATGAACATGTGAGAAATTTTAGATCATTTAAGATCCAATGTCATAACCTAATCTTTGGTTAGAAATAGATCAACTCTACCAATTATGTCAATGTAGAAAAAGCAGCATCTACTTAATGAAAGAGATGCAAAATCAATAAGAACCTGATCAAACATCAAACATAAAATATGAAAAAATTGTTGTCTGTACAAAAACATTACCCTACTGTATTTCACACATGTGGATCCGAAAATAGCATAAAATAGGCATTCTACACACAAGATTGCAAGATACCACAAATATAGTGCACCAATGGATAGATGAACCCAAGAGAACTCATGTATGAGCATGAAGTGAGGTAAGAGAGAGAACGCGTCTCTTACCATGAGTTACATCCTTTTATAACAAGTCCAAACCTAATTTGAAACTTGGCTTCCGTCCATAATGAAAAACCCTAATATTTTTGTGACTAGATTCAATGTCTCTACTATTCAAATTTGAATCTTCTAAAACTCGTGTACTACACTTTCTCACACTTTCAAAAACTATTTATTCAAATGCTTTTAGACTAATATAACTTTGAAAAGTCAAACTCTAATATGAAAATTGGCCTCAAATGTCGAATATACAAATATGACCAAAATAGCAAAACTAGTTGAAATTTCTCACACTCCCTCTTCAACTAGTTTTAGCATAGACTTTGAGAACACTCCAAGTGAAGTCCTATGCTTCAAGAACAAGTCCTTTCCCAATGCTTTGGTGAATATATCAGCTACACATTCCCTTGAAGACACATGTTGAAGCTCCACCTCCTTTGCCAAGACTTGCTCCCTCACCTCCTTTGCCAAGACTTGCTCCCTCACAAAGCTCTTAACATGAAAGATAGGATTGGTTGTCGACTTTTGGGCTAATAGGTTGTCACAAAAGATGATTGGGCTCTCTGAAAAATCCAGTAAGTGAAGATCCTTGATCATCCTCTTGATCCATACCATCTTCTTTGTGCAATGTGTAAGTGCTTTGTACTCATCCGCACTGGATGACAATGAGATAGTGCCTTGTTCCTTTGACATCAATGATATAGCTCCATCACTTGTGAAAATACAATGAGAACTTATAGATTTCTTATCCACTTTATCTCCATCAAAGTCCGAATCTGAAAATCCAACCAAGTTAGGTGATGATCCCTCATACAATATGCCAAAATCTTGAGTTCCAATGATGTACCTCAAAACTCGTTTCCCTAGCTTCCAATGCTCTTCACTAGGATCTTGCATGAATTAGCTCAATCTACCAACACAATAGCTTAGATCTAGTCTTGTGATAGATGAGTGAACCAACTAGCTTTCTATAGAGAGTAATGTTCTTGAAGAATCTTCCATTACCTCTTATAGTTAGCTTTACATTTGACTCCATAGGTGTATAACAAGACTTTGCATCTATTATATGAGATCTTTCTAGAATAGAATTAGCATACTTCTCTTGACAAATGAAAATAGATTGAGAAGATCTAATCATTCATATTCCTAAAATGTAATGCAAATGAACAAGATCATGCACCTAAATGTACAACTTGAAAAGGCTTTATATATCTAGATGTAGATCTAACATAAGGTAGTCTATGTGACTTTGACAAAGCACAAGACTCACAAACATGATTTATACTTTTTAAGGAACTTGGAAGACCAATCACAACCTTCTTTCTAGCCATTACCTCCAATGACTTGATGTTGAGATGTCCCATCCTTTTATGCCAAACTTCTTGAATAGGTATTCGCTCTCTTGCAACACATACAACTTGGTTAGCAATAACACAAGCATCTAGTTTGAACAACATCCCTTGTCTTTTACCTTTTCCAATCAAGATATCCTTCCTTTTGATCATGCAAGCATCTCCATCAAACTCAACTTTGAAACCTTTACTTAGAAATTGACTCACACTAAGTAAACTCTTGGTAATGGAAGCTATGGACAAAACATCCTTCAAATGAACATTCCTATTTGTAGAGAGAGAAATAGGAATTGTGCCAATCCCTTTGATTGCACACTCACCTGTTGGAATGACAAAGTGGAGCCACAATCCACGCTCAAAGAAATTTCACAAGTAAAAGTGGGACTTTGTTCAAAGTGGATATTAGTTGAAAATGTCCAAGTGTATAATGTCCCCTGGTACCAGCCCCTATGCGGGTAAGGGAGAGCACTTGGATTCATGGGCGGCTAGGCGTCCGGGGATGGGATCCCGGAACGCGGCTCACGGAAGGGGCAAAAGGCTCCATGATTTTGGTGCAACCTCTGAATCATAAAGGTTAAGCTGTCTTTGTTGAAGGCCCACCAAATTCCTACATGGAATCAGAGCAGGCAACGTGACCTGTGCCCCACTTTGAGGGGGAGTCTTGGAATGACAAAGTGGAGCCACAGTCCATGCTCAAAGAAATCCCATAAATAAAAGTGGGACTTTGTTCAAAGTGGATATAAGCTTAAAATGTCCAAGTGTATAATGTCCCCTGGTACCAGCCCCTTTGCGGGTTAGGGTGAGCACTTGGATTCGTGGGTAGCTAGGCATCCGGGGACGAGATTTCGAAACGCAGCTCACAGAAGGGGCAAAAGGCTCCATGATTTTGGTGCAACCTCTGAACCATAAAGGTTAAGTTGTATCCGTTGAAGGCCCACCGAATTTCTACATCACCATCATTGGTTGTGTAGATCACCTTCTTGTCATCTTCATATGCCAACAAAGAAGTGAAGTACTCTTTGTGAAAAGTCATGTGTGAGCTTGCACCACTATCAATACACCATGGATCTAGATCTCCATCATTAGCAAGCATACATGAAGACATCACAAAAGCATCATTATTTGAGTTTTGAACATCCAAACCATCTTTATCATGAGTAAGATTACCTTGCTTGTCACCTTGATCTCTCTTGTTCTTGTAGCACTCACTTGCAAAGTATCCTCTGATGCCACAATAGAAGCACTTTAGCTTTCACCTCTTTTTCCTTTTGCCATTTGAAGAAGCCTCTCCTCTATCTTGCCATTTAGACCACTTACTTTTGTTTCTGCCCTTGATGAACATAGCCTCCTCTCCAACTTGAGATGTTGATAAAGGTCTACCTCTTGCTTGAAGTCTATATTCTTCATTGATCAAGATCTCTTGAAGATCAATCAAACTTTGCAAAGTTCTTTGAATGGAAAGACTTTGTACAATGTTAGCATGAGCATCCAACAAACCATTAAGAATAACTTGAACAAGCTCTCCTTCCTTAATGCTCTCATCAATGCAAGATAACTCATCATTCAAAGCCTTCACTCTCAAAACAAAAATATTTGGACTCTCTTCATTCTTTTGCAAGCTTTGAAAGATTTGCCTTCTTAGAGTCAACACTCTAGAAGTAGACTTGGATCCATAAAGCTTCTTTAATGAATCCCAACCATCCTTTGATGAAGTACTCTTACCAACTTCCTTGAGAAGTTCATTGGTAACATTCATCTTTATCATGTGTAGAGCTATTTTGGCCCTCTTGTCATGCCTCAATTGTTCTTGTTGTGTTTATGGCATCTCCTCCAAACGTACAACGATATCCAAAACATCATTCATCTCAAAAAGTGATTACATCCTCACTTTTCACAATGAATTATTGCTTGAGATAGGCCTATCATTGTCTATCATTGCCTGAGAATTGTTGCTTGAGATAGGCCTATCATTGCCTTCCAACATGTATCTACTTAATGTAGCCATGTTGCAAGACTTGATCCTTCTCTTTCAACCTATTCCAATGCACAAAGACCTCTTTTGAAATACAACAAATGTTTCCAAAAATAAATCACAAAGATATGGAACCTCTCAATTCTCTTCTAGCACTTATATCTAGCAAATCAACAAATAGAATTTAGAAAAATTGATCAACCTATGATCTGTCCTCTAGATCTAATGACTCTTGCCACTTTCTAAGATTGAAACACGCTCTAATGAAGTTCAGTAAGCTCACAAAATAGAGTTCCAAACAAAATTAGGGTTTTGACAAAATCACAAAAAAATGAATATTTCAAATTCTACATGCAATTGCCAATAACTTGATACAGTCTCTTGTAGCCTTAAGTGAGGCCTTCATAATGCATCCTAAATCGGCTATTTTCAGTAAGTATGATGTGAAATCGAAATTCCTTAAGTTCAATAACCTAAATTGATATACAAAAGATCCAATATACATATGCAAGAAACTCGATTTTTGGGTAGAAGTCAATCTAGCATGCTCTAGCATTGATATCTCCTCCAAATCCTTGATAGATGAGCTTGATCCTTTCAAAACCTGCAACACAAGATCTAATACCATGTGAAAAATTTCAGACCATTTAAGATCCAATTCCATAACCTAATCTTTGGTTAGAAATAGATCAACTCTACCAATCCTACCAATGTAGAAAAATCAACATCTACTCAATGAAAGAGATGCAAAATCAATACCAATCCTAATCAAACATCAAACATAAGATATGAAGAAGTTTTTGTCTGTACAAAAATAGTACTCTATTGTATTCACACGTGTGGATCCAAAAATAACATAAAATAAGCATTCTACACACAAGACTGCAAGATATCACAAATATAGTGCACCAATGGATAGATGAACCCAAGAGAACTCATATATAAGCATGAAGTGAGATAAGAGAGAGAATGTGTCTCTTCCCACGAGTTACATCCTTTTATAGCACATCCAAACCTAATTCAAAACTTGGTTTCCCTCCATAATGAAAAACCTTATTATTTTTGTGACTAGATTCAATGTCTCTACTATTCAAATTTGAATTTTCTAAAACTCGTGTACTACACTTTTCCTCACTTTCAAAAGGTGTTTATTTAAATGCTTTTAGACTAATATAACTTTGAAAAGTCAAAATCTAAGTCTTATATGAAAATTGGCCTCAATTGCCAAATATACAAATATGAGAAATTTCTCACAGAACAAAAAAAAAAAATTTACATGCATTCTGAAATAGTAGGCTTTTTGTATGGAAGATAGGGTCTAGGGTAAGTCTTGTATTGTATTAAATGTTAAAAGTAGCTACATGCAACTACCATGTGAATAAGCCTGATAATGATAGTAAGCTCCAGTTATTTATATTATTACATCTCATAAGCATTGTGCATTCAATGGCTTATTATCTCTCACTAAAAACTTTACAATTGACATTTACGTTGGTGGGCAATGTTCTTACACAAAGATTAAATTATTTCAAACTACAATTACTTGTAGAATAATTAAATGCTTATCGTCTTTTAGCTCAAGTAAGTCATTAAACAATACAATCTATATGTGAAAAGATAAGTTACTTGGGTATTTTTAGTTCTTGAACTCCTATATTTGTATAGAGATTAAGTATCTAACACTTTTGTGTGCAATTTAGATTGTGTTTTGTGAACATTGAATAATTCAAATAAAAATGTGAATTGTTTGATGAATAGTCAAATTTAAGCAATGAGTAATCAATGGCTCAATAAATAATGAAGATGCTATTATTTTCATCTTTTGGTTCAATTACAATAGGCACAAATTCTTGTAAAAAACAAAAGCATCATTTGTGAGTAGATTATAAAAAAGATGAAGAGCAAGGACATTCATCAATCCATTTCTGAAAAGAACCAATCTGCTTTATTGAAATGAGGAAATGAACATGAGGAGCAACTCGAGTTGGTCCCTTCTTATAGTAGAGAGGAGGACCCTGGCCTCTGAATCCTATTGGTCCAGTCTTGCCTCTCTTTTTATTCAAATTTTAAAAAAGTGTGGGAACCATAAAAATTTGAGGGAAACCCAACTTTATTCACTAACTTGACATTTAGGCTCTGCGACATTAAAAGTCCCGCAAAAAGGCCTAAAGTCCTTTTATTGACTTTCTAATCAATCAAATAACTATGTGATCATCGGGTTGGACTTACACACGGGTGGTGGTCCCACGACACCTGCAATATGCAGTTATTTGGGACTTTTATTGGCTTCGCATCTTGATTAAATGGTACTGCACCTTCTCCATAAAGTCGAGGCGTGCAGTATTAAAATCCAAATTGTGTGGCAGAAAACAACGGTGGGCTCTGGCAATCCACTTGGAGGTTGTCCATGATGTGAAGCGTGATTCTCAGGAGCCTCTCATCATTGTCGCACAAAAATATAAATGAGCAACCGGCAGATGATCTTTGATTTGCTCTAAGGCCATCGGCTTATTTGGATCGAATGTCAGAGGAGGGAGATAATCGTCCCATCTAGTTGCCACTGACGCCAACAGAGTTAGATCTTTAGGAAACATTGCCGATTGTCACACCGTTGGATCTGGAGAGTGGACATATTCTCTCTAATAGTCTTGTAAGACACGGTGGAAATCCATTGAGATTGTCCAACTGTAGGGCTGATGGATGATTGGCCAATTGGGCATATGGATGGTGATCTTGTCCATAGCCTTACAATGTCCAACCAAGAGCAACCTCCACAGGAAATTGACAATTTCTCTTCCCTTTTACAACCTCAAATCTATTTGTCTTTCCACAAGCTGATAAGATTTCCAATGTGCCAATACATAATATCTCTCGGATTCGGAAATCCAGATAGAGATTCGGTTTTGAATCTCTTGTTCACAGAGGTCCTCAGGACATAGTACCTCAATAATACTTGCATTTCAAGCTATATCTTACAATATCTGCTATCAATGATGGTCGATTTAGTGTAACCAACCCTGTCTTGTTTTGACAAGGGCATGTCAGAGTAAGTCACATTACTCTACAAAATAACTGAAATATTACAACTATCAAGGTACATTATCAATGTTGATGAATGCAAGTTTTGTTAGACAAGTGCACTACAGTTCTCACTCTCTGTACTGTTTGTTTATTTCCTTGTTGCACTTCATTCCTAGTGTGTGATTGATTTTTGCGTGAGAAATAGCTATTGCACAAGAGTCTATAGAGCATCTCCAGAACACATTTTCATTCATCTATCCATCTTCAGATTCTCTTGTACAACAGTTTCAAATTTTTGAAAATTATGAGAAATCCATGACAAGTTAGAGTTGATTCCTGCACCTCATTGTCATATTACTCTTCAAGTCAACTACAGCAAGATCAAAACAAATTTAGTTAAAATTTGTTCAATCTTTAGTCCAGTCGCATGCTCAACGAGTTTCAACTACGTGTTCCATACGTCGATCCAATCCCGAGCATGAACAATCATTAGCAACAACATCCCCACCAACAGATTTTGGGGAGGGGAGAGAGAGAGAGAGAGAGAGAGAGAGAGAGAGAGAGAGAGAGAGAGAGAGAGAGAGAGAGAGAGAGAGAGAGAGAGAGAGAGAGAGAGAGAGAGAGAGAGAGAGAGAGAGAGAGAGAGAGAGTGGATTTGCTTGGATCCACTGGAGCAGTTATGCTGCCAACAACAACACCAACAAAATTGATAGTCAAGGTCACAAACCCAAAGTCGACAACGACAAGGCTAAGAAGACAGATGGGTAATCCAAAGAGACTCAAACAGAAGAAGTACCCCAGTCACGACCAAGATCCTTCAGAAAGGGAAACACAAGCATTGGAAAATCAGTTTTCTTCTTCAACCGGCCTCTTGCCATACTTTGAAGTCTACGCTCATTATCATGCCTATCGTCCACACCATCTACCGTTGTCACCACCACCCTTTTTTGTCATCAGGTTTACTGTTCTTCTGAGAAATTTTCAGTTTTTGATAGTCTTACCGAAGCAACTGATAGATCATTGCAAGTGTCTTGCGGAGACCAACTACCACCTATATTGGTTGTTCAGTCGAAAAAGACCTACAAGCAGACGAAGCGGCTAGAAGAAATAAAAAGAAAGATCCAGGAAGTTGAGGAGGAAAGGACAAAACTTAAGTAACAGATGAGTCAGATCAACCTTGATCAAAAGAAACTCTCTGGAACAATGATAGTTGAATCCCCTCTTATGAAGTCCAAAGAGATCCAAAAGTAACGGATCAAAAGAAAGAGTTGCAGAAAATGAAAGATAAAGACATCTGTGAACCTGCAAAATAAAGCGAGCTCCTCATCCAGCAAGTCGTGGTCAAAGCTTGACATTGCAAGGGTCCACGGCTGCAACTGTTAAACTATTAGTTCCTTCACCCTACCACCAAGTCTTCATCATGTTTCCTTACCGTTACCAAACCGTCCATCCAAAACTGTTCCTACCACCAACTTTTGATGAATCCATCCCCTTGAGACTGATAATCAAAGTCTGTGCAACCTGCAGATCAAAGGTTTTCCTTGAGACTGGAACTTCAACTGAGAGAAGAACCACGGAAACACCCAAAGGCAAATGGAGGATACAGACCTTCCAAAAGGTAAAACCTGCCAAGAAACCAAAGATGAAACCGTCAATGGCAGATACAAGTGACTAAACAAAGAGACACATGGAAAGCACTCATGCATGCAAAGTTGTGAAGCTGCTGAGAGCTCTCCAAATTTTTGAGAATGTCAACCCATTGCAACAATAAGACATTCTGATACACTTGCGGCAATTTGTGAAAACAGTTTTTGTGATAAAGACTGGCGATAATAAGCACTTGGTTTTATGTAAGCGAACAAGGATCTACGCTTTTCCAAGTGACGATCGAAGATGCCAACGCAAAGCGGAACGACATCGTCCAATATGAGTTGCAGTGGGTCCTGCAACACATTAGGGGTGGGATGATGTTGGCTAATTCTGACGAATCTCCAAGATACTCGGATAGAGCAACTCAAGAGCACCTCTCACCTTAGATCGAGGAGGTCTCTGAGAAGATGAGACTGATGAAGACTGAGAGCCGAGTATGAGAGCCGAGAAATGCTAGTTAGTAATAACAAGCAGTAACTATGTAAGCCTCAAGGTGAATCCCGGAAGATGGAATGACCATGTAGGAACTAGTATTTCTAAGCAAATGTAATAATTGCAAGTAGACCCATCTTAAAGAAAGTAGAGTGAGCCACCTTTTGATGGTGACCTCTAGTGGAGAGCAATATTCCACTTGTAATTTGTGAAATGTGGAAATTCCACTAGGATGCCACCTAAGGAGCTCTCTTGCTTATTTAAGAGACTCCCTCTTTGTGAAGAGACATTATATTTACTCCATGTTTAATAAGAAGATTTTCCATGAGTTTGATGCTACACTAAGCTCCTTTATCATGATGGCTTTCTTGAGTGATGCCCCTATGATCATGCCCTGCCATTCATATTGTGTGTGGTTGTGGATTTAGAGTGGATTAGTTTTCTTGCTTTTCTAGTTGTGGATTAGATTTCATGTTTTCTTGTGGATTAATGTAGGTTGCAAGCATCCAAGAAATTTGTAGCCAATAATGTGGTATAGATCTTGCAAATTCATTTACATTTTGGTTTCTTGAGTTTCTTGAAAGATTCAAGAACCAAGAAGATGGAGCTTCTTGATTCTTGAATGGTTGTAGGAATTAATTTTCTGATTTTATATGAGAAATGTGGCATGCTAGGCTAGTTGTCAGATTTTGCAAGTAGTTCAACTTCCATTTTGCAATGATCCGTTCTAGCATTCTGTTTTTAAGTGCCATAATAATGCCCAACCGTGTTTCAAGAAGAGCTGTTTTTGGGCATTCTTGGTGTGCTTGCATGGTAGAATGATTGCAAGTGATTTCAAGAGTTCAAGAGTGTTCGAAAACTGAGTATCCGTGACAAGTTGAATCATACTACAACCCCGAGAATCTGCATCTGCTGCCTGATCTGGGAATTGAACCAAATAGAAATGATCAAGAACATGCCCAGCTAACAACCAGAATGGAGGTAGCATAAGCTGTAACAAGCAAAACTAGTAGACAAATAGAGGAAACAGTTAACGGTATCGTACTGGGAGCTCACGTTGTTCAAGAAGACTTAATATCAACTGAGGATCAATAATCTCGTCATTGAAGAATTTTCAAAGGATCAAAGAAGCCAAAGCTGTCAAAGTTGCTGATGCGAAATTTACGGCCAAGTTTCTATATGAAAATATTATAATCATATTTGGATGTCCGATCGAGATTGTTAGTGACCGGGGTACACACTTTGTTAATCAAACAATAAAGTGTTTCTTGGAAGATTTTTTTGTTATACACAGATTTAGTACTCCCTACTATTCCAGAGGGAATGGCCAAGCTGAATTTTCCAATAAGATTCTCTGCACCATTATGACAAAGATTGTAGTGGGTTTCTTTCCTTGCCTAATATGAATCCAAGATCTAGTCAATCTAGCATCAAAGAGACGGAGTTAGTTGTCACATGTAGGTTTGTTCCCACGAGAGCGATAGTATAGTTCAGATTTCAACATGAATGGAGGATCTAACACTAACATCCATTTACACTAAGCATTAACACTACATCCATTAATCCTACTTCCATTAACCCTAAATCCACAACAGTGATAGAAACTTACTCTTCTCTCTCTCCCTTTCTCTCTCACAAAAAGCATAAGAAATAGCAATCCCAATAATGATCAAATCCAACAATTAGCAAATACCAAAGAAAGCATAAGAAATGGAGGAAAAGAGAGGAAGAGCAAGGACATTCATCAATCCATTTCTAAAGAGAACCAATCTGATTTATTGAAATGAGGAAATGAACATGAGGAGCAACTCGAGTTGGTCCCTTTTTATAGTAGAGAGGAGGACCCTGGCCTCTAAATCCTATTGGTCCAGTCTTGTCTCTTTTTTTATTCAAATTTAAAAAAGTGTGGGAACCATCAAAATTGGAGGGAAACCCAACTTTATTCACTAACTTGACATTTAGGCCCTGCGACATTAAAAGTCTCGCAAAAAGGCCTAAAGTCCTTTTATTGACTTTTAACTAATCAATCAAATAACTATGTGGTTATCGGGTTGGAGTTACACATGCAAGGTGCCAGATCCCTCTCACTTATTAACTAGGGTTAGGGTTGCCTTGGGATCCGCAAACCCTCCAATAGTATCCCCCACCAAAACTGGTGGCGGTCCCACGACACCTGCAATATGCAGTTATTGGGGACTTTTATTGGCTTCGCGCCGAATCTTAATTAAATGATACTGCACCTTCTCCATAAAGTCAAGGCGTGCAGTACTGAAATCCAAATTATGCGGCAAGAAACAACGGTGGGCTCCGGCAATCCACTTGGAAGTTGTCCATGAGGTGAAGCGGGATTCCTAAGAGCCTCCCATCACAGCTGCACGGAAATACAGTCGAACAATCGGCAGCTGATCTTTGATTTGCTCTGAGGCCATCGGCTTATTTGGATCAAATGCCAGGGTAGGAAGACAATCGTCCCATTTGGTTGCCACTAACGCCAACAAAGTTAGATCTTTTGCAAACATTGCCGATTGTCGCACCGTTGGATCCAGAGAGTAGACATACTCTCTCTGATATGCCTGTAAGGCTCGGTGGAAATTCACTGAAATATTTCAGCTATAAGACTGGTGAATGATTGGCCAATTGGGCATATGGATGGTGATTTTATCCATAGCCAATCCCAAATCTTTCCTTTTTTTGTCTTCGTGGCATTGGCACGTAATAAGGATCTACCCGCAACTAGCGAGGGCTGGCGACGTAACTCCGAATTGATTCTGGAGTTTTTTCAAAAATCGTGATTCTCCATGCCGGCTGCTCTCCCAGTGCAGGTATTTTGTCCAATTCTTTGCCGGCCTCGATCTCGGAGGTCTTAAATTTGAGAACCCATCCACCACGCAAGGACTCATGTGAATGCTGTTTTAAGAAGGTCTGGATCTGGTCCTCGACGCTGATGGGCCTTCTGAGTAAATGGCTTGTCCTTAATGAGGATGGACCCGCTTGTACTGCCGGTATAGTTGGCGGTTGATCTGCTAGATCTGGAGCTCCCCCCTGGTCCATGCTCGAATCAACCCCTGTATCCATCTATACAGCTTCTTGGCGCAAAGGGAAGAATTGCCGCATGATCGGGACGAGGATTTGTGGTCCGGCTTCCAACACTTGAGCGGCGGCTTTTTCATAGGCATTGATGGTCTCTTTTGCCTTTTCCAACTCGGTTGAAGCTGCTCCTTTGAACCTATCAAAGCGGCCTTGGAATCTCTGAAGGGCCACTTTGTATGTTTCCACTTTCTTGGACAAATATGCAATCTCCGTCGGGGTGACAGGATGATCGGGTATTTGTGTTTGCAGATATGCATCACACCACTTTATTGTTTGATTAACAAAGTGTGTACCCCGATCACTGACAATTTCGATCGGACATCCAAATCTGATTATAATATTTTCATATAGAAACTTAGCTGTAGATTTTGCATCAGCTACTTTGACAACTTTGGCTTCAACCCACTTGGTCATATAATCAGTTGCGACGATAATGAAGCGAGCCTGAGATCCTTGAGCAGCGGGATGAATAGGACCAACATAATCCAGTCCCCATTTTTTAAACGGTGTTTGTGATAAAACCGGATGTAAGAGTTCATAATTCTGTCGAGTAGGCCATCGTGCTTGCTGGCAGACATCACATGTCTGAATAAAATTTTTTGTGTCCTTATGAAGCGTAGGCCACCAACAACCGGATTGCAAAAGTTTGTGAACAATAATATATGTAGAGAAGTGTCCTCCACCCATGCCATCATGTGAAAACATGATTAGATCTGGTACTTCATGCTGTAAACACATCTTCGTAAAATATTATCTGATCCACAACGATACAATTGTCCTGCAATTAATTGATAAGGTTGAGACTTATGAATCAATTGTCTTTTCTGTACTTTTGTCAAAGAGTCATTCAGTTGTCCTAGCATCAGGTACTCTACAATATCTGCCGCCCACTCAGGTACTTCTTCAACATAGAACAATGCAGCATCTGGCAGTTCATCATCCACTTCAGTATTAACTGGTGCGGATTTAATTCGTGAAACGTGATCGGCTAGATAATGTTGCTTCCCCTTTCTGACCACAATTCGAAAGTCAAATTCAGTCAATAATAATAACCATCTTGCAATACGTCCAGTATTACATGTCTTATTTACCAAGTAAAGTAACGGTTGATGATCCGTATAAAATGCAAAGTGCGTTTCCATGAGATAGTGATGAAATTTCCGAACAGAAAAAATCACGGCTAGCGCTTTACGTTCTGTTGTTGAATAATTCTTCTATGGATTTGTAAGCTGTCTGCTTGCAAATCGTACAGGATAATCCTTCTTATAGGCGCCTGGCTGCGTCAAAACTGATCCAATGGCGTATTTTGAGGCGTCCGTATGAACATGAAACTCTAATGTCCAATCTGGAGAACGCAGTATTGGTGCTGAAGATAATGTTTTTTTTTAACTTTTCAAAGGCTTCTAACGCCTCTACTGTCCAAATAGGAACAATAGTTAATTTGTATATAGGTCGTGCTAAATCCGCAAAGAAGATAATAAAAATTTGATAGTAGTTCGCATGACCCATAAACACATAAACTCCTTGAATTGTTGCTGGCGGTGACAATTCCACAATAACTTTGATCTTAGAATAATCAGTGGCAATACCATGTCTTGATATCACATGTCCAATCACTCCTCCGTGAGAAACCCATATCTGGCATTTTTCTGGATTTAGAGAAATCTGATATTCGCGACATCTTTCAAAGACTTTCTCCAATCGATCCAGGTGGTGTATATCTATACTATGAACTCCCAAGTCGTCCAAGCAAATTTCAAAAAATTTCTGCAGATAATCTTTGAAGGCAAATTGCATTACTCTTTGGAATGAACTTGGTACATTACAGAGTTCAAATGGCATTACTTTGTAAACATAGGTGTCCCATTCTGTTGCAAAAGCAGTTTTGTGACGATCGACAGGTGCAATCTTAACTTGGTTGTAACCACTAAATCCATCCAGGAAACTATAAGCTTCTACTCCAGCAAGGCGATCCAAAATGCTTTCAGTAAAAGGTAACGGAGAGTGATCCTTTCGTGTCACTTTATTCAATGCTTTGAGATTCACATAGATTCACAATTTTCCATTTTTCTTAGGAACAATGACAATCGGTGAAATCCATTCAGTATGCTCGATCTCATAAATGAAATCGGCGTCAAGCAATCTTTGAAGTTCTTTCTTTATCAGATCTGCCACATTAAGATTACAACGATAGAACTTTGTAACCTTTGGTACTGCATCAGGTACTAAAGGTATGGTATGTTCAATGACTGATGTCAGAATACCTTTCAAATCTTGATAAGTCCATGCAAAACAATCTTGATACTTAATAAGTAGCAAACAGAGTGCTTGATACTGTTCAGGAGTAAGTTGTGATCCCACTTGCACAATCTTTTCTGCTTCTCCTGGTCCTACCAGATTCATTGGCTGCATCCTAGCTGGGCCATCGTAAACCTCTTTAGATTCTGGCATGTGTTCTTCAGGTTCACGATGTGCTTTAGGTAACATGATAACCACATCATCCAGTGTATAACGTTTAAAATGCTCTGGCATATCATGTTGGACTACATTTGCTTGTTCTTTTTCGAAAGGACTTGTCTTGGATCTTCGTTTAGTCTTCTTAGCAGGAATTGATCGTGGTGATAACTTCCGGGATGATAAATCTTTCTTCTCAGATGAAGACTTCCTAGACAATGATGTCTTGTTGGAGATCTGACTTGAAGAATCATTCTTGACTTTTCCTTTGTCTTTATCCAATAGAGGTGAAACTTCCTTTAAATCAATCTTTTGAGGGGGATTTTCCCATTTCAGGACCGTATTATAATGTTGCTTTGCTTGTTTCTTCATCATCGAACCTGTCATCCTGTCTCCTTTCAATATAACTGCTTTGGGCGATATGATTGTTGGTTCATCAGGAACATTACGCACTCCAAATCTAGTCGGATCCATATGATGTAGAATCTGTTCATCCGTAAGTTCTGCATTGCCATCATAAGTTAAGGCATGGCTTATTGGTATGAGATCATCCTCAATTGGATCAGGTATAGGTTCCGTTGATATCCAGGCTACATTCAGCACATTTAGTGGAAACATGATTGGCGTATCCAAAGTTCGATCTAACAAGGAAATCTCGCTCATCTCTGATTGAATATCTTGTTGACACATATATCCCGCTGTACAATCAATTGTTGCAAGAGCTTCGTTCCAATTGACAGTATCCGTTTGAGAATCGTAGTGAGCTCCCAATTTTTTCTCTGTTCGATCACAAGTGTGATCCGTTGTTGATGAATCGTCATCCGCTTTTTGAACCACTAGCTTGACAGTCCAAGTCGTAGGATAAATTTTAACTACACGTTCACGATTTTCAAAAGTGATTTTTCCGGTACCCCAGTTATGAATTACTTGCGCAACTAGTAACCATGGACGTCCTAAGAGAACTCGGTAGACATTTGGTGCTTCTGGTAAGTCCATCATGACGAAGGTAATGATGAACTGTACTCCTGCAATCCTGTCATGTATATCTTCCACCATTCCTCGTAGACAAACCGTCGTTTGATCAGCTAGCTTAATAGCAAAAGTAGCAGGCTTAATCTTCGTAAGGCCCCATTTTGTACATAGCTTTGTAGAAATCAGGTTAACTCCTGAACCGCCGTCTATCACGGCTGCGTCTTTAGAAAATTGTCTATGTTGGATTGGCAAAGTGAGATTCTTTTCTTCACTTTCCCAAGCTGCTCCAACATGTAGTACATCATTAGATTCTTCAAATCCAGTACAAAAGAGTGGCTCCTGATGGTCTTCTGATTCTTCTTGAGCTAACTTTTGTGCTAAGACTTCTTTTGCTTTTGGCACCAACTTTAGGAACTCTCCCAATGAAATATTGATCTTGCTAGACAAAATATTCATGAGTAATTCTGTATGCGGTGCTTCTGGTTCCGTCATTTTGAAGGGTTCTTTGTGATGATGTAATTGATCATTCATATTCGTATGTAATTTTCTTGAAGGCTGTAATGGTGAAGACCGAACTTCAACTGTTACTTTAGCAGCTTCAAGTTTCTCGTCTTCTTGCAGATGCTTAATCCACTGTCTCATATCCTGATATCTTCATTTTTCTGCATTAAGATTTGGATAAACTTTTGATGCTGTTGGTGTATCGTTCAATGGTATAGAATCAGCAGATACTGAATCCACTACTGGTTCTTTTTGCTTTTGTGCTCTTGTGACCACCATCAAGGGTGCACTTGGTTTATTATGAGCTACCGATCCTTGCTTGATTGTTATCAAATTTATAGGTGCTATAGCTGGTGGTGGCTTCGGTCTTGCTGGACAGTCTTTATAGCAATGCCCATATCCACAGTTACGACAGAATAGTACAAATTTTTATTTATTTGGGCATTCTACAACTTTGTGATTTTCTCCACATGCAAAGCATTCAAGTGGTGCTCTGGCCCAATTTCTCAAGGCTTGTTGTTGAGCGGCAGCATAAATGGCATAATGTTATGAAGATCCACCTTCCTGATCATTATCATAGCTCCATTGCTCAGCACTTCCGTAACGTTCTGGTTCCATCAAATTGGCAGGAGGAGTGGAGTGCTTTGGTGGGACAGGCAATGCTAGACGCTCCGGGTATCCAAGAGTAGATTGTCGTAGTCTTGTTGCTGGATTGCCTCCATACTATGGATCTCGATATCCCATCTGGGCATACCGTTGCTGAATCATCCGAGGGTTGAAGTTGCAAAAGGCAGTCTCATGGTCGGGTGAATTACACAGATGGCAAACACTGATTTCCATTCATTTTTTCAACTGAGGACACTCGTTCACTGTGTGATTTCTTGTACAAATAGAACACCAGACATTTTCCCTGGTAGGAAAAGTCTTTGCAAACTTCTCAGGTTCCTTGTTCGTTTCTCCGTGGAAATTTTCCAATGCTTTGATCTTCTCATCAAATTGCAACTGCAACTTTTCCATCTGTTTCTGCTAGGTCTTCCCAAGTTTCTTGAACTCATTGAGCATCATTTCTACAGTAGCATTGGCATTCGTTGATGCAATAGTGGTGGATGTCGTAGTAGTCTGCCCTGCTATATAAGGCAACATACTGACATTCGGCTCATCATCTGAATCTTCATCCTCCTCTCTAATTGCATCGTCCATCGCATTTTGCAAAAGTGCGTACTCATTATGGCGTTTCAGTTCACATCTGATCCGTTTAGGTAGACCTGACAAAAATCACATAATCATGGCATTTTTATTAATCAGCTCAGGCTCACATTCAGATCTAAGATGTTTCACCCTTTCGATGTAATCTCAAACCATTTTCCGCTTTCCCATTTTAATTTTACTTAAAAGTAGAAAAGGGTCTTCCATAAACTTCCGCGGTTTGAACCGTGTGATAAGGGCTCGTTTAACAACCTCCCAATCTGTACGTTCAGTTTCATCTTGGTTATAGTACCAATCTTGTGCTGCGTCTGTTAAGGCCATAGGAAACAGCTTAAGTTTATCTTGAGGATAAATCTCACCATAGACCTCACAAGATTCAGCATAGATCTGAAGAAATCGAACTGGATCTGTTAATCCATTATATTTGGGTACATTCAATCAGGGTGCTCTTCTAACGATAATTGGATTGACCTCCTATGGAGCACCTCCAGGAGCAACTCCATGGGCAGCCATTTAGATCAAATTGATAATGTGATTGGATATAGATTTTTTCAAAAACTATCTCAGATTAGATCTGCTAGCTCTATTCCACTTTTCAAGAATCTAATTCTATATGATGAAAAACTACCCAAAATTTGATCAATCAATACTTCTCAAAAATGATAAATCTCTCAGAGTCCAATTCAGAATATATCAGATTTGATCCAAATTTTGATAGAGACTTGATCTGGAAAATCAGAAACTAAAAATAGGACTGGTGAAGGTTATCTAGGCGAAGGTCAGCTCGGCGAAGGTTCAACAGTGCTATTTTGGGATAAAAACTCTCTGAACACTTTTTTGGCAATTTTTTGAAAAATAACCTTTGCCGATTTCTCAGATGGAAGATCTGACACAGATAAAACTATGGACAACCGGACGAAGGTTTCTGACACAAGAAAATACAGTTTTTTGATCTGGCGAGGATAAAAATCAAGATTTTGTGTGATCTGATCAAGATAAATCTTCGTCGAACTCAAAAATATTATTTTTATATAAATAGAATGTTCTGGAAACTCGGCGAAGGTTCTGGCAAAGGATCAAGAGTGATACTGGTAACTTTTTTGGCAAAAATATGACAATATGACAACTGATCCTCTGAAAACCTTTCTATTTTTGGTGTTATTCTTCGCCGACCTGGCAGTAGAAAGATCTGAATCACATCTAAGCACAGTGAATTGGACGAAGGTTCTTTGTTTGTATTTTTTAGGATTTTGACAATTTTTGGTGTTTTTTGGTGGTTTTTCTGATGTTTCTAGAACTCTGCTGGAAATTAATCTTCGCCCTTCAAACTGAAGGTTTTGTAAACAAAATCGAAGGTGTTTGCAACTCGGTGAAGGTTTCGTGAAAGAGGGTAAAAAGTTTTGGGCTCTGATGACGCTTTTTGTCTCTTTTTGATCAAATTTGACAGATTTGACCGATTTTTGTTATTTTCTCTGATATCTCAGATCCAAATGGATCTTAAGATTAGTGATCTAAATAGATTTTTCTGTTTAATAATCAGATTAGATTTCAAACAAGCAAATCCACTCAAAATCTAGCAAAATCAATCCCAAACTAACCCTACAATGCAGTTTTAACACTATTCATGCCACAACAAAATGCCTAATGCAAGCTAACCATCAGCCAAACATGCTGCAAACTGAAAAATTGGCGTAACTCCCCGGCAATGGCACCAAAATTGTAGTGAGTTTCTTTCCTTGCCTAATCTGAATCCAAGATCTAGTCAATCTAGCATCAAAGAGACGGAGTTAGTTGTCACGCGATAGTATAGTTCAGATTTCAACATGAATGGAGGATCTAATACTAACATCCATTAACACTAAGCATTAACACTACATCCATTAACCCTACTTCCATTAACCATAAATCCACAACAATGATAGAAATCTACTCTTCTCTCTCTCCCTTTCTCTCTCACAAAAAGCATAAGAAATAGCAATCCCAATAATGATCAAATCCAACAATTAGCAAATACCAAAGAAAGCATAAGAAATGGAAGAAAAAGAGAGGAAGAGCAAGGACATTCATCAATCCATTTCTAAAGAGAACCAATCTGCTTTATTGAAATGAGGAAATAAACATGAGGAGCAACTCGAGTTGGTTCCTTTTTATAGTAGAGAGGAGGACCCTGGCCTCTGAATCCTATTGGTCCAGTCTTGCCTCTCTTTTTATTCAAATTTAAAAAAGTGTGGGAACCATCAAAATTGGAGGGAAACCCCACTTTATTTACTAACTTGACATTTAGGCCCTGCGACATTAAAAGTCCCGCAAAAAGGCCTAAAGTCCTTTTATTGACTTTTAATTAATCAATCAAATAGCTATGTGGTCATCGGGTTGGACTTACACACGCAGGGTGCCAAATCCCTCTCAATTATTAACTAGGGTTAGGGTTGCCTTGGGATCCGCAAACCCTCCAACAAAGACAGTTGAAGCGAGTCCGTCTGATTGGGAACATAAATTATATGCAGCATTATGGGCATTCATAACCGCTTACAAAAATAGTACAAATCAAACACCTTCTCAACTGGTTTATGGTCAAGATGTTGTCATGCCAATTGAATTTTTAATCCCATCTTTATGCATAGCGGCCATCAAACGATTAAATGATGATACGTCTTTACAACTCCGTCATGAAGCGTTGCACAAATTATGTGAAACCTGATTGATGGCAGTTCATGCCTTAGCAGCAAAGAAAGCCCGCCGCAAGGCATGGCACAATCGTCGATTGCACAAAAAAGATTTTAAAGTAGGAGATCTTGCATTTATGTACAAAACCAAGCTGATCAAGGGCAAGTTGAAGTTTACCGGAGAAGGCCCGTATAAAGTGAAAGAAATCTTGAACTATGACGCAGTAATTCTTGAGCACTTGGATGGAAAACGATTTGATACTCTAGTGAATGGCAGCCGCTTATGCAAGTTTTGTGCTCCGCCAGTTCAGCAAGTCTGATCTTAATGGTTTTTTAATTTTATTTGTTTTTCAGTACTTAATTTGCTGAGTTTTTTTTGGAAAAAGACAGTTAAAAAAAAAAAGTTATTAAATTGAGAAAAGACTAATGAGCAAAAGTCAGAAAGTCATCAGCATAGGAAAAGGAAACACAATAATTGTTTGATGGAAAAAGACTTAGAAAATCATTGTTTTGGTCAGATTTAGCGTATTCAGTACCAGAAACTTTCGCTGAGCTCTCAGACTGTACATCCACTCTAGATTTATCTAATTTGAGGTGGACAAAGGTTCTTGTCCATAAAAACTCCAGTTTTTGAGTGTGACGAAGGATCAGTGATATGCCATTTTGAGAACCTTCGTCGAGCATCTTAACCTCATTATCAACCTTTGTCAACCTGTTAGACGATCTTAAAATGTCAAAATTAGGTTGTCCATAGGTTCAAGTCTTGAAAAAATACATGTATGACAGTACCTGGGTGAAGGACCCTCCTGGACAAAGGTTCATCCTTCGCCAGGCCTGAAAAACGTTCATCTGATAGGTTCAGATCCCCAGAAACCTTCGCCGAGATTTTTATACCTTATTATCACAGTACTGTACATGCCTGCAAATTTTTGTTCAGAATTGATCAGCCAAACTAGTATTCAGTGTAATGGACCCACCAAATTCACCTATAAGTTGACTGAATTCGATTCATTCCTCACTTGTGCTAGCGAAGCTCTTGCAAATTTTTACCACGACCAAAGCCTTCCAAAATTCCTGCACCACTTTCTGAGACACTTTTATGCATTTTATATTTCTTTTCTAATCATCATGTCTTCTACCGATACTTCTCAGTCTCCACGCTATACTATCCATCGTGATGTCCCATCTGCAACAAATATCATGATCCTTCCTAGCACAAGCATGGTCACTCAGTGGATGACCCTTGCGGAGCCTTTGCTCACTGCAATGGGTATTCATGAGAGAGCCTTTTCTGGTCGCATCAATATGGAATTCATCACTTGCCTTCAGTACATGGAAAGAAGAGAAATCTAAATTTTATATCACTTTCTAGGGAGCCACACACAAGGTGCTCATCACTGAGGCCGCCCTTGCAGCTATAGGTATAGCATCCGGCACGCAGGCCTCACCCAATTACAAGCACGCCAAACAGGACATCAAGCCATATATTGACCTCACGAACGACCTGCACTGGTCCAATGACGACTACCTTCTGGAAGCCATCATTGAGCCTTCAATCCACGCTGCTGCCCAGCTACTGAACAACTTTCCGATGGTTAGCAACCTCAAGAAAGACCGCATCACATCACAGATCCTCCATAGGATAGTGGAGTCCCACACCAAGTCGGCCAAAGTCCCTCTTGAACCATATAATTTGTTCAAGACTGTTTCTAGTGAGCTCAAACGAGCTATTAAGGCCAATACTAAGCAGCACTTTGCTACTGGCTCTTTATTGTCCGTTTTAGCCGCTTCTCACTTAGAAAACAGAATCCATGGCTTCCACCTGGATTCCATGCTTTCGGTCTACGAGGAAGCACCAACAGAGTCATCTCACTAGACCTCGAGTTCTCATAGTCATCGTCGTCCACATAGCGAGATCGTTATTCCTGACTCGCCTTCCGCGTCACGACGTCGCACTAGGCGTACCTCGTCAGCTACACTTCCACCCCTTGTTGTTGTTCGCACTGAACTTTCCATTCCGCTAGCCTCTGATGCTTCCCTCATCTCTGCTTCCATTCAAGGACAGTTTGTGACCATTGGGCCTACCATTCCCATCACAGCTGCCCAGACCGCCTCACCCCCACACACCGAAGCCACCTCACCAAACACACAGTTCTTTATGGATATGTTCGATGATTCCGACCCCCTTGGGGCCACTAAATTTTTTGAAATGCCCCAGAGCCCCGCGTCCTTTGAACTCCAATCCCCTGGAAGAGGGCTCGAACATATCCATGAATCTACTGTTGGTGTTGAAGATGTCTGCCAGCCACCTCACATGGAAGATAGCCCAACCGCACTTCGGGTCGACAAGGCTGTGAAATCACCGACACAGTTCGACGCCACAGTGCCTGAGGGATTTGAAGAAGAAAACATTTTTGAAGAAGAAGAAGTATTGGCACCTATTTCACACCTACCAAGGACAATACCATCAGGTCCTCTTGCTGCTGCCGCCTCCACGACCGTCGATTCTGGTGATGCTCTAGGTTTGGTTTCAATCCTTGCGCAAGTGATTCAGTCTATGCTAGATAAGAAGAAGGAAATGGAGCAGAGAATCTCCAAGATGGGGTCCGAAAACACTCTGATCAGCCAAAAACTTATTCAGTTGGATCGAGAGTTAAAGATTGCCAAACAACATGAAGACAAGGCTGAAGCTGATCGCTTGGAAGAATACATCAGCTCTCTGCAAAACGCCCTGACAACCGCACATGATCAGGTGGATAAGGCCATGCAGGATGCAAAGCAACAGGTGCAGCTGCTGAAGGGTCAATTACAGATGGCCAAACAAGTTCGCACGCGGCTTCAAGGTGAATTGGATGCGACCACCCTTGAATGTGATGCGTATATTCAAACACAAATACCAGATCATCCGGTCACATCGACGAAGATTGCATATTTGAACAAGTGGAGACATACAATGTGGCCCTTCAGAGATTTCAAGGCCATTTTGACAGGTTCAAAAGAGCAGCTTCAACCGAGTTGGCAAAGGCTAAGGAGACCATCACCGCCTATGAAAAACCAGTCGCTCAAGTGTTGGAAGCCGGACCACAAATCCCCATACTGGTCATGCCACAATTCTTCCCTCCACGCCAAGAAGCTGTACCAATGAATACAAGGGTAGATCCGAGCATGGACCAGGGGGGAGCTCCAGATATAGCCGAACCAGCGCCAATCTTACCGGCAGTACAAGCAGGTCCATCCTCATCAAGGACCACACCTCTATTCAGAAGGCCCATCAACGTCGAGGACTAGATCCAGACCTTCTTAAAGCAACATCCGCATGAGTCCTCGCGTGGTGGATGGGTTCTGAAGTTTAAGACCTCTGAGATAGAGGCCGACAAAGAGTTGGATAAAATACCTGCATTGGGAGAGCAACCGGCATGGAGAATCACTGTTTTTGAAAAAACTCCAGAATCGATTAGGAGTTTTCGACAAGGACTCATTTCATATTAGTGTCTTTTTGAATTATGGAGCTGGTGTATTGGACGGTGATGTAGAAGTTTACAAGAAACTTCTCGATTGAGCAGCAGGTTTAACTGTTGGTTGCTATGGTGCTTGTGTTGTTGTCGTGAGGATTCTATTGTGATTCATAACTGACGTAACGGGCAGGTAGGATCTTAGTTGGTTGTTTTGGATAGTCTTTGAAACTGTGTTTTCGGATACAGTCGGGACACTCAGCATGGTACTGGGTCTTAATTGGACAATCAGCCATAAGTGGCCGGTGTCACCACAGATGAAACGTCTGGTGTGTAGTGGCCCTTGTATAACGGCATAGCCATCTTGTATGGCTAGTGGTTTTGGACTTGCAGATGGATATTCATGATAAGGCAAGGCATTTCCAGATTGTGACGAGTGTTCTTCATATTGTTGAACTGTATGTGCTTGAATAGGTCGATATGAAGGACAAGCATCAACAAGATGCGTAGCCCGACAGTGTGGACACCATATTGTTTTTCGTCAGTAAGGTACCTATGCATACTACTTTGGATAGACTTTAGGGTAGTTTGAAACTCATTGGTGAGTTTCTCCATTTGAAGTCGGTGTTGCTTATTAAGCAACTCCAGCTATGATTTCCAAAGCTGATCTCGGGTGTCCTCGATCGGCTTCGACTCATGGACAGGAGCACGTGGTGCTTGTCTTTTCCTAGATTCGTCAACATCTGATCCTTCGTCTTCTTCCTTGATGGCATCAGACATAGCTAACTTTAGACTCGTGTATTCATCATTGGATTTAAGCTCGCGTCTAATCCATCTTGGAAGGCCGACTAAAAACCGAATGATGAGCATCTGTTCAGAGGGTTGTTCCTGTACTTCACTTTTGAGGCGTTTGAAATGCTCGATATAGTCTCGTACATGTTCATCCTTTGCCATATTGATGTTATTCAATTTGACAAAAGGACTCTCGATCAAGCGAAAGGGCTTAAAATACTTGATAAAGGACTCTTTCAAGATTGACCAGTCTGTCTTATCTTCACGATCAAGGTTGAAAAACCAACCACGTGCTTTAGCGATCATGGTCATTGAAAATAGTTGGACCATAGCATCGGGAGATGTTTCGCCATACACATCACATGCATTCTCAAAGATTTGCAAAAATCTTTGAAGGTCCGAACTACCGTCAAACTTTGGTAGATCTAGCTTGGGTGTACGTCTTTCAAAATGAGCACTGTGGGTAGCAGAAGCACCATTAAGGTTGGTTCTGGCCTGGGAGGAGTCAACACCATTAGAATACGCTCGTGCTCGTGAAGACTCAACTCCACCAGGTTCTTGTCCCTCGAATGGGTTTGAGGATGGCTCGTGTATTTGGGCCCGCATTCGGTAGACCTATGACGTCTGATTTGTTATGCTACGCGGGATCTGATCTCGTATGGATAATCTTCTGGGATTTCAGGATCTGTATTGTCGGACATTGGGTATTGTTGTGTCTTTTTTGTGTTGGGTATGTGTTTCTGGTGTTTTTGGATTTTTTAGGGCTTTTGGTGTTTTTGAATTTTTTAGGGTTTTTGGTGTTTTTGGATTTTTTAGGGTGTTGAAGGAAGTGAAGGTGGAGACTGAGTATAAAAAAGGCTTTTTATTGGTATGAGTGTTGTTTTTTAAAAAAACAATTGATTTTTTTTTTCAACCTCTAAGGCTTTGGGGAGACGGTGGTTTGGTCGAAATGCCAATCAGAGGTGTCGTTTGAAAGTTATGGTCCGGTCGAGATGGGTGTTTAATTGCTCCGGTCGAGCTTTGACCTGACTGCTTCGGTTGAGATCTCAGCAGACACTTCGGTCGAGATTTTAGTGGTACTTCGGTCGAGATCTCAGGGAGCACTTCGGTCGAGACTTCCGCGGACACATCGGTCGAGATTGGACCCAGAACGGTCGGTCGAGATCTGACGCAAACCCGTCGATCGAGATCTAATAAAAAATCCGTCGGTCGAGATCTGACGCGAACCCGTCGATCGAGATCTAATCGAAAACCCGTCGGTCAAGATCTGACGCGAACCCGTCGGTCGAGATCTCAAAAAAAACGTCGGTTGAGATTTCAGAAAAAAAAAAAACGTCGGTTGAGATTTCAGAAAAAATGTCGGTTGAGATTTCAGAAAAAAAACGTTGGTTGAGATTTCAGAAAAAAAAAGTCGGTTGAGATTTCAAGAAAAAAACGTCTGTTGAGATTTTTGAAAAAAAACGTCGATTGAGATGTTAGAAAAAAAACATCGATTGAAATTTCAAAAAAAAAAAACCGTCGGTTGAGATATGAGCGGAGGGCATCGGCTGAGATGTGAAGGGAAGCATCGGCTGAGGGAAGCATCGGCTGAGATTTGAGCTGGAGCTCTTGTTGAGATTCGAAGAGGCCCTCCGGTTGAGATCTGAAGCGTGAGAAAACTGGAGGAGCGGGAGCTTGGATAGAATGAAATCCATGTCTGTTAGTGTGTTTGGTTACAAGTGATTGGCGAGTCTAACAGCTCGTGGATTTGGATAATGATGTAGCCAACGAGGTGGCTCTATTCAGTTGCAGAAACTCAGATGTGTTTAAAGATTTAGAGTGCGCTTGCAGTGATCTGAGCGTGGGCGAGGTTGCGGGTTTCTGATGTAGAAGGTGTTGGAGTTCAATGGGCAACGGTGCCAAATGTTGATTGTTTCCTCTATCTGTCTACTAGTTTTGCTTGTTTGCTTCTTGTTATAGCTTATGCTACCTCCATTCTGGTTGTTAGTTGGGCATGTTCTTGATCATTTCTATTTGGTTCAATGCCCAGATCAGACAGCAGATGCAGATTCTTGGGGTTGTAGTATGGTTCAACCTGTCACAGATACTCAGTTGTTGAACACTCTTGAACTCTTGAAATCACTTGCAATCATTCTACTATACAAGCACACCAAGAATGCCCAAAAATAGCTCTTCTTGAAACATTGTTGGGCATTATTATGGCACTTAAAAACAGAATGCTAGAACAGATCATTGCAAAATGAAAACTAAACTACTTGCAAAATCTGACAACTAGCCTAGCATGCCACATTTCTCATTAAAAAAAGAGAATCAAGAAGCTCCATCTTCTTGGTTTTTGAATTTTCCAAGAAACTCAAGAAACCAAAACGTGAATGAATTTGCAAGATCTATACCACATTATTGGCTACAAATTTCTTGGATGCTTGCAACCTACATTAATCCACAAGAAAACATGAAATCTAATCCACAACTAGGAAAGCAAGAAAACTAATCCACAACCACACACAATATGAATGGAAGGGCATGATCATAGATCATAGGGGCATCACTCAAGAAAACCATCATGATCAAGGAGCTTAGTGTAGCATCAAACTCATGGAAAATCTTCTTATTAAGCATGGAGTAGATATAATACAAAAAGCTCCTCTTCACAAAGAGAGAGTCTCTTGAATAAGCAAGAGAGCTCCTTAGGTGGCATCTTAGTGGAATTTCCACATTTCACAAATTACAAGTGGAATATTGCTCTCCACTAGAGGTCACCATCAAAAGGTGGCTCACTCTAATTCTTTAAGATGGGTCTACTTGCAATTATTACATTTGCTTAGAAATACTAGTTCCTACATGGTCATTCCATCTTCCGGGATTCGCCATGAGGCTTACACAGTTATTGCTTGTTATTACTAACTAGCACTTCTCGGCTCTCGTACTCGGCTCTCAGTCTTCATTAGTCTCATCTTCTCAGAGACCTCCTCGGTCTAAGGTGAGAGGTGCTCTTGAGTTGCTTTGTCCGAGTATCTTGGGGATTCGTCAGAATCAGCCAACAGATACTAGACCACATGTGCCATGTTGTGTGAAGCGATTGAGTATGCCCTTACTACTGTTGATAGCTTTTACTCAGCTTGAGGTCATGTATCTTTCTACTATATTCTGAATTTGGCAGCCTTCAAGATTGGCAAGTAGAGCTCTCACATGCGTAGTGATCATCACATGTTTAGACTTCGTAGGTAGCCGTCAGCATCCTATATCATTATACTTAGCTTTGTGACGACATTGTACTGTGTACACTCCCTGTACGGCTCTGATACCAACTTAGAATTTGCTTCGAACAGGAACACAGATCATGCTACACAGTAACACAGACAGAAAAGACTCTCCACACCAACCTTACGTAGCAACTGTATTTCTCAAAATAAAAATAAACTGTACATATAGTTCTTTACTCAGGAAACCCATGCATGACCTAGGTTGCCGTTGACGGGACGCGTGTCCCGTTGACTCGCCTCGTGGCGAGGCCAACTGATCCTTATCTACTGATAGGACCCACAGTACAGTAACACAATGATTCTACTTTAATTCTAACTCTTTGTAGCTTGAGAGGCTAGGATATACTCTGGTTCCAAATACCTTCTTAAAGGACTTAAATCAAACTTAGACCCTATGGAATTTGACTATAATATAGCAAGTTTGGTGATCACATACTTTACCCATGCTCTTATTGTATCCTTGAAAAACAATCTCTCTCTTAATGGTTTATTATTTTGTGCTTAAAGAATTAGGCCTCTCAAATGCTCAAATTACAAATTTCTATTTATCATAAACTGATCATCAGGTTCATGGGCACCTTGGAACCCGAGCCCCACATCTAGCCACTCTGCACAACATTGATTAGAAAACTCAAATAAAAATTGTATCTATAGAATATCGAAAAAAAGTTGTTTGAAAACCTTACAGAAAAATAGGGCTAAGTGAATCCTCAAGGCGTCATGTAATGCATCAAAGCTTAAGATTGGTTTGTCATTATCGGAATCTAGCCATGTTATTTGTTTTGTTCATCTGTGTACAAACCCAAAGATGCCAAAGTGAACTTGCATTCTTAACTTGCAACTACAAAAACATTTCAACAATCTCGTATGATGCAAAGAGAGGACAGCAATTCACAATACTTTATCATGGAAAAGGTGACCAATCTTTCTATTCGAGGAAAAGGGTAGTGGAAAAGCAATTATGCAGTAAAACCTGCTCTCTGATGAAAAGGGGTTGCCCAAATACTGTGTACCACAGCTTCATGGAGAGGTAACACAAATAAATAGTTGAGAGGATTGTGTAATCAGGTCGCCAAGAAGAATCCAAGGCGAAAGAGAGCAAGAATTGTACATGTTAGTGCAGCCCATGCAGAAACTGTCCACCAAGTTAAGAAAAGCATCAGCTCTCTTGTGACAAGCAATGGAGCAAACAAATAGTCTCCATTGGCAATCAGGGAATCTATACAACTCTCACAGCTTCGTGCCATTCCCGAAAACAGAATTATCAACATACCAGGTGCCAAAATCTGTAATGTCACACGACACATAAAGTAGTTGACAAGAAGAACCTTTGCTTTTGTCAACTCGATGTCATATGCTTGGCTTTGATGCAAGCTCTGATACCAGACAAGAACTCCACCATTGAAGTAAGTCTGCATATTGATACGGAAAAGACCCAATTGGAGCAACACAACAGAAAGCACTGCACAGAACTTCACTACCTCCAATGCACTATGTGAGATACCTTTTATTTGCGCCCTCTTTTTGGAGTCAATATAAAATGGGTTCCAATTTCTCCTATCTTGTGAGCTGCCAGCAGCGTTTAAATTGTCTTCTTTTTTACTGTATGATTTTGTTGTATCCTGAAACATAATTTTTTCCCCTTTTTGCATAGGGCTGTCTGGAATCGTTCCTCCAAAATCAGAAAAAGGCTGTGAACTCTTAGAATCTTGATCCCTTGCCATGCATCTGGATGTACTCCCAAAATCCTGATATTGAACAGGAGAATATATCAAAGAATTTTCAAATACATGCTCTGATTCTTCAGTGGATCCACTGTTGTTGAGCGACAAAGATTTCACATATCTGTGGAAAGCTATAGATTCGTACGTGAATTTTTGAGAAGAATCTTGTACAAAAACCTGTGTCATTGGTCTGATCCACAGTAGAGCTGTTAATAGAGGCAACACCATGTTCAAATTCAACAAAGTGCGAACAGCTGATCCTCTGTTTGTGATAGAAAGGCTCCACCCAAGCTGGTCTGTCCCCAGCCAGAAGCACCTCACACTTCTGAGGGCAGGCCCCAGAAAGAGCGCACTCAAAACTCCTGCCATCACCGCAACTAAACTCTTCATTGCAAAAACAAACATGGGAATTGAAATTGGCACATGATCTGCACCTTTCTTCTCAATATACAATCTTGCAGCTCCATCAGCATGGGATATGGCCTTATCCAATCCAGAATCTACAAATGAAAGTGGCAGACCGAAAAGAAAAACGCTTGCTAGCAAAAAGCCCAGCAAACCTGATGCAGAGCTCAATAACCAGTCAAAATTGGTTGATAGATTTTTCTCCCAAGAAACCACTGCAAGAAGCCGGGCGAGCTTGTACACCGAGACTAAGCAAACAAGGAAAGGGACAAAACCATTGTAAATTGATATGCTTCCCTGATTTTCAGTCTCTGTAGCAGTGTACAGATTGAGTAGCTCACCTGTGAAGAGAGCAGCCATAGCTAGTGTTGAATAAATCACAGCCTCATCAAACTCTGGGTAGTATTTTCGGTTTTCCAAATGCGAATCACCTATGGAGATTCGCAAAATCTGAGAGCCAGAATCATTCCAAACCAGATTTTCCTTCTCCTTTTTTTTCTTGGAACCTTTCCATCCTCTGATCTGCTCCTTGGCCCTCTCTCTCGCCCTCCCTGGCTGACGATCCTTGAAAAACCCACCTCTTTCTCTCAGACTCTCCCCCCTTGGCCCCTGAGAGCCATCAGTGGCCATGCCTTCACTGTGATTATTCCCATCACTGGGTTTTCTTGACCTCGGCTCTTCCTGCTGCTGCGCAGAGGCGCCAGCAGAGTCGTCCATAAGCAGATAGGTATGCAATCCACAAAGAAGCCATGCCGAAATTCTAAACCCAACGGCAACAAAATATGTCAAAACTGAAACTGCCAAAAACACTGCATTAACAGCCAATGGAATCATCAAACCTGACCCTTTCTTTCACCGATGGGATGATTGTGATGATCATAAAACCCTAAACACTCGAATAAATTATCCTCAAAAACAGATCTTGATTGATGGTAGCATTCCACCCTATGCACGAGAAATCACGGCCAAGCTAAGCTCAAAATCAGATCTTGGTTCTCACCCACATGCTACTGATCCATCTACAGCATGGGTTTCCTTTCTTTGGATAAAAAGATTTACTGAAGCCCGATAAGATTACAAAAGACAAATCTTTAGCCCATGAACGGACAGCTCAAGCCTCGAGATAGAATACAGAAACCACAAACTTGGATCTTCTCCACCCAATCCAAGCTTCCAGTTGATGATTTGATCAACATATGGGTAGACATTGGCGATCCGTTCCTTCAGTTGATCAGGAAAGTAGGAGAAGCAAAGGATTTTGAAGATCTAAACGCCGACACCATCCAAAATCGCTTTTTTTCTCTTTTTTTATCCCAGTTACGTCCAAGAAATCCGAAAGTGCAAACTGCAAACTTTGATGGCAGGCGAGGTCACGCGCAGGTCCAAGTTGCATTTCTCACAGGGTCATTGGGCACGTGCATGCCAAAGTAGTATTTCTCACAGGGTCATTTAGTCACGTGCAAGCGAAAGCAGCATTTCCTGCTGGCATTTCACTAGAATATGCATCCTCTTTAAAGCCTGTGCCTTTCTCCTTGTCAAGCTTTTTTTTTACCCAACGGGGTTGGCTCAGTTGGTTGGCTTGGCATCCAAAGTTTCTTTGGTCCCAGGTTCGAGCCTCCCCTTGGAAACCAAGAAGCATTGTCAAGCTTTTTACTCACTTGTTCACGGGTCAACTAATCTAGAGTGTTATCTTCTTTTTGGAATATTGTGTTCAAGTTGGTCAATGGAGTTTTGGCAAAAGTCAATGTCTTAAGTTATAAGATTGCGTGTACACTAACACCTAGCCTTGCAATTTAATAGCCATATTGACTATCGAAAGCCATTTTGGCCGTAAATTACAAGCTTTCCAAAAATTTGGCCGTCATAGCATACATGCACACACAATTCAAAATTTTCATTTTGACATTTGTTTTTTTTTACTTGTATGGATTCACAATAAATATAATATACACATCACATGAAACTTCAGAAAAATTTTAGCACAAACTTTTACATTCATGAGTCAACTTTCAGCCTTTCCAACTTGGTGGCTCATCTTTCAAATTAGTACCCATCTCTAAACTATCAAACATCATTTTTTGAAAGGCAAATGATTTATTAAACCGTTATTGAAAAAAAGCATGACAGGCAACCTCGACCGTCAAACTACAAGGCTGCTAACACCTTTGCCACATTGTTAAGGGTGTTATGACATGAACTTAGTCCTTTAAATGCACCTCTAAATGCAAGTAGTAATAGAGAAAAATTTATGTCCCTTTTCTTTATTGCATGCATGTCCATAGTCTCAACTTGCATGACACAGTGAACATCACCATCAAACTATCATCAAATGACAATTATTTATTTGCATTCACAAAATCATTTTGTATATGTTTTTCATTCTTGTCATATTTGTACCCATGCAAACACTTTCAACTAAAGTTCAGTTTTTTAAATAAGAAAACAAAATGCTAACCACTATGCGTCATTTCCAACATAATGGGGATAACTAACTATCTTGCATCCAATTTTAGACAACACATTTTTTATTTATGAAATTGTGGGAAGGCCTTTGTGATATACCACAACATTTTTGAGAACAAACACCCCGCACCTGTGGTTTAGATGCGGTTTAGATGCAGAAGGAGTAAAAACTTGGCTTGGTTTAGAAGGCCATGTGACCTAGGAAGTTGCATTGTGACTCAAATGTAGGATTTGCATTGATATAAAGATGAAAATTTGAAACGATGTTATTTTATTTTATTGTTTGTTGCTGCAACAATAAGATTTGGTGGTATTGAAATTTTACTTGGTGCTTATGAAGAGATGAGCATCTTGAATGCAACCAGTTTGACCACCTGCCATCTGCGGACCATTCAACGTGATCTCAGTAAGAGGTTCAAAGTATTATATAACCTTCATTGATGACTATAGCAAATTTGCCAAAGTGTATTTTATTCAAAATAAATCTGAAGATAAATTCACAGAATATGTGAATTGGGCAGAGAGATGTACAAGCATCAAAGTGAAGCAGATCAAAACAGATCGAGGTGGCGAATATATCTCGAATCGCTTCACTGACTTCTACAATGATCATGGCATCATTCACATAAGAACTGCAGCCTACACACCGTAGCACAATGGTGTTGTTGAACGAAAGAACATGACCTTAATAGAAGCAGCCAGCTCGAAAGCTCCAAGGGCATTGTGGGCTGAAGCAGTAGCTACAGCCGCATACATCCAGAATAGAACAGGCAAGTCTGGTGTCCCTCACACAACACCACATGAGCTATGGTGGGGTAGAAAGCCCAACTTGTATCACGTCAAAATCTTTGACTGTGCAGCTTATGCACATATTCCTGATAAGCTTTGAAAGAAGCTTGATGAGAAAGTCGAGCAGGGATTTCTAGTAGGTTATGACAATAATTCGTCATACTATAGAATCTACATGCCAGACACGAACACTGTGAAAACAGTGAGGGATGTCAAATTTGACGAGAACAAGACACTGGCCAATGACGACCCTGTCAGTTACAAAGTTATGGAGAGACAGTACTATGACCTGTCGCCAATGACAGAGGGAGCAGAAGACGAACACGAAAACAAAGAATTTTGAGTCGTCTCTCATTCGAATGACGATTCTGACGAAGAAAGATTCAAGAGGCAATCAGCCGCTGCAGTTCCTGTAAACCAAGATGGTTCCAGACCGAGCAGAGCAGACAAGGGAAAAGGCATAGCTGTTCCAAGAGGATCTCCAATAAGGTCGACAAGACCACGAAGAGCGCCAGCAAGGTACGTTCCAGGCAGCTCAGCTTCCACATCAAAAGATTTCTGCGGATTCAGTGACGAACCACAGACATTCGAGGAGGTGATTGGATGTCCAGAAAAGGACAGATGGATCCAAGCCATGAACGACGATATGGAGTCCATGAGGAAGAACCAGGTATGGACGTTGGAGCCATTACTATATAAGCGCAAGCCTGTCAAATGCAAATGGATTTTCAAGCTCAAATACGGACCAGACACGAATGTGACAAAATACAAGGCAAGACTGGTAGCGCAGGGTTTCTCTCAGAGATACGGTATTGACTACTCTGAAACCTTCTCTCGTATCACCAAACATTCGTCCCTACATTTGTTATTTGCATATGCAACAACTTATAACCTCAAGATCCACATTGTGGATGAGAAGACAGCCTTCTTGCATGGCGAATTAGATGAAGAGGTCTACATGGATCAACCCCCAGGATTCGTCTCGAATTCACTTCCTGACTATGTGTGCAGAATGCATAGAAGCATCTACGGTCTGAAACAATCAGTCCGACAATGGTACAAGAAGAACGATCAAGCCCTAAAATCATTAGGATTCAAGCCTCTGTTGGCTGACTCCAATGTTTATGTCAGAGTTATAGATGGACAGACCATCATTGTGGCTGTGTATGTAGACGACACTCTGATACTTTGCAGGAGTGAGCAGCTAATTGCTGAAGTAAAGACAGACATCTCGAAACATTTTGAGATAGTGGATCTGGGAGAAGCCAGGTGTTACCTAGGCTTACAAATTGAAAGGGACTATGAGGGAGGTAAGTTATACCTACACCAGTCTAGATACACCCAAAAGATCCTAGAGAAATTTGGGATGCTGAACTGCAAAGGAGCGAACACTCCAATACTCGCAGGGACGGTACTGACGAATGACGACTGTCCAAAGACTGAGGAAGAGAGAGAACAAATGCAGCTCACACCTTACAAGAAGCTGATAGGATCACTGATATACCTTGCAGACAACACACACCCTGATATTGCTTATGCAGTATTCAAGATGAGCCAATTCTGCACGAATCTAGGCTCGACACATTGCAAGATTGCAAAACTAATTGCAATATCTTCAATTAAGGAGAAATTTTGGCTTGTGTTATTGTCGTGGTGCAGGTTTCAGGATACTTTCCTACAGCGATGCTAGTTGTTCATCTCTCAAGGACGATTGTAAGAGCGTCTCAGGAGGATGCACCATCGCATCAGGAGCAGCAGTTATTTGGGTCAACAAGAAGCAGACTTTTGTAGCCCAGTCATCCTGTGAAGCAGAATACGAAGCAGCAGCAAAGATGGCCAATGAGATAGTCTAGCTAAGACAGTTCCTGGATGAATTGGGTGAAACAAGGAACGAGCCTCTGGTCTTGCAGATGGACAACACCTCTACAATACACCTAACGAAAGATCTCATGTTCCATTCCAGAACGGAACACATTGTGATCAAGTATCACTTGATCAGGGATCTAATTGGAAAGAAGATGATGCAGATCACCTTCATAAGAATGAAAGACATGGTTACTGACATCTTCACCAAAGCCCTGGACAAAGGACTCTTTGAAAGTCAAAGGAGCAGTCTCGAGATCATAAAACTATCATGCTTTGAGAGAGAGTTGAAGAAACAAAACGTTTCTAACTACAAAGCCTTGCAAGCTTTCAGCCCTCATCTTGACAAAAACTTTCGTGAACTCGAAAATCTGGAGACACGAAACACGAAAGTCAAAGGAGACGAAGACGAATGGTTTGCGAACACGAAAGATTCACGAACAAGAATCACTTGGCCTCACATAAACAATGATTGTGTCCAATTTTGTTAAGAATGGAGAAAGATCCGCAACGTTACGTTTTTTCCAAAAACTAAGCCACTATGACTAGTTCCCTAAACTGCCACTTTCTCCTCCCACTATAAATGAATTTCAAAATCCTCTCACCTCTAGGAAGCCACTATCCTGTTGCCTATTTTGATCCGCTCAGATTCCCAATTGATGTAATTGTTGGGGGTATTCCCGACGAAGTGTAAATAAATAAAATTGTCCAATAAAATGTCTTGCGAGGGCATGGCATCCTGCGCGTATAAGCCCATAGCCCAATGAGCACGCAAGCTAAGTTGTAGGTAAAATAATAGGCTTGGGACCTTTGTAAGTAAAATAAAATTTGAGGCCCAAAGTCAATTTTAAACTTAGAAATTACTTTTTTAGAGTTGAGTCCAATTTGGGACTCACATGAACCTTGTGAATTTCAATGTACTTTTTGTGGACCCTTGGATCAAGTTGGATCCAAGATGAATGGATAGGATAATGTAAATATTAGCCAATAGGATTTTGGTGCAAGGGCCTTCCCATTTTATAAAAAGGCACCATTTGTACTCTATTTCCATGCTTAATGAGAAGGAAGAAACTTTACCAATTTGGAGAGCCAAGCATTCTCATTTGCGAAGCACTCATGCTAATGCTTTTGTTGTGTGTTTCTATTTGTTTCCATTTCTATGCTCTTGTTTTAATAGTTATGGTTTATCCATTAGCGTGCATCTTGAGCTTTTGAGCTAACCTCTCGGTCAACTCTATTTCTCTTTTTCTCTCTTCTCCTTCTTTCTTTTCTATTCTACCCTTCCCTTTCACCAACAATCATGATGAAGTTAGTTTAGGGTGAGTAGAGTTAGTGTGAGTAGTGTTAGTGGAGGTAGAGATAGATAAAAAGTAGGGAACTAACTAAAAGTAGCATCTATGCATAGTTAGGTGCCTATCCAGTGAACTAACCCTTGTTGATAGGCGGGAGGGCTATTACAACGTCGGATCGAGGACCCTATAATGGCGTCGTTGCCAGGGATAGGTTTCCACTAACTAGTATAGTTGCATTTTAGCTAATTCATGCTTTTTAGAGTAGTTTTAGGTAGATTTTTGGGAGTTTAGAGTAAGTTTTCTGTATTTTTTTTGTGTTTGGACTGTTCACAGCTAGCAGAGGAGTTGTGAGAGGGTAGAGGAGGCCCTGAACAGCCTCTAAGGGCTTGAAACCCAAACCAACCAGCCAAAAAACCCAAAAAAACACACCAATCTGCATTTTGGAGAAAAAAAGAGCCTAAAATCTCATCATATTATAATATCTCCAAAACCAGAGAGAGTTAACCCTTGCATGACTGGCAGCAGCTCCAGGGTACTGTCCCATACCTTCATAGAAGCCTGCGAGAGTTAGTTCCAAGCAAATTGCAAAAATAAGAGAAAAATCATAAAAAAAAACTCAAAAAACCCCTGAAAAAATCCAAAAAAATGCAAATCTTTACCAGAATTCTCGCAAAGCCCTTTGAAGTTCCATCTCAGTGAGACCATGACACAGAGAAGCTTGCTGTAGTCGGTTGTAGTATAGGGGTCCGTTCATTGGGAGCCGCCCGTGCACATCTGCATAGCAAGAGAGAGAGAGAGAGAGAGAGAGAGAGAGAGAGAGAGAGAGAGAGAGAGAGAGAGAGAGAGAGAGAGAGAGAGAGAGAGAGAGAGAGAGAGAGAGAGAGAGAGAGAGAGCTAAAAAGAAGAGAGCTTTATTAAGGAGAATAGAATATGTGTACAATGGAAAATGGCTTCCTTATATAGTTGAGGAAGGAAGGCCATATTGGCTCTCATTGGCCTATTTACAATGGCATCCTAGCCCTTCAAACCAAATAAACTTCAATCTAATGGTTCATTAGGAAAATGACCAAACTCACATGATTCATGTGAGTTTGAAAGATTATCTTTTAACTTAGAACCTTATGAACTTGACTTTGGGCTCTTTAATTAACTTATTATAATAAGGCCCAAAGTCCTTTTATTTAAGTTCTATTTATCCGATTTGCGTGGTCATTGTGTCGGTCTTATACACGCAGGACCTTTTGTTTAACTTTGCCAGCTTAAACGTGTTATTTTCATACAGTTTCACTATTACATATGGACCGTTCCAACGTGGCCCCAACTTTTGAGGCATCAGCTTGTGTCTAGCATCGTAGAACAACACTAATTGCCCCTGCCTGAACTGGTAATCGCGCATGTTCCTATCATGAATCTCCTTCATGCGTCTTTTGTGGGTTTCTTGGTGATTTAAAACAGATATTCGGTGCTCGTCCAGGTCTTGTAAAGTGTCCAGTCGGTGCTGTATTGATTATTTCTCTCCTAGGTCGTGCTTCATGGCAAACCGCAACGATGGGAGTTCTATTTCTATTGGCAGTACACATTCTTGGCCATACACTAGAAAAAAGGACGTGTGGTTGGTACTGGTCTTATAGGTGGCATTATATGCCCACAATGTCGAGTACAGTTTTTTGTCTCAATCCCTCTGTCGGTCTGATACGGTTTTCCTTAGAATACCCACTAGTTGTTTGTTCGTGCTTTCAGCCTGACCGTTGGCTTGCGGGTGGTAGGGTGTGCTTTTCCGGTGCTTGATCGTCAACTTATCAATCAAAGCCTTGATAGTTTTGTTTAGGAAATGGGTACCCCTGTCAGAGATGAGTTCTCTGGGTGTAGTGAATCGGCCTATCACCTGTTCTAGTAAGAACCAGGCGGTTTCTTTTGCATTGTCTTTGGCCACAGCCCCTGCCTCGGCCCACTTTGTGAAATAGTTAGTGGCCACTATGATATAATGTTTTCAGCTAGATGAAGCTGGGTGTATTGGGACAACGAAGTCGATGCCCGGGGAGACAGGCCTGTATTGGAACTAGCGATCGCACCCTATTATCCGTTTTGTCAACTCGTTGATAGGTCTCGCAGTTCTGGGCATGTAAATGGGCATCTTGGAATAGTGTCGACCACCAATAACCCGCCCTCAGAATTTTCTGCCCTGTGAGCTGGTCGGCAAAGTGGCCCCCACAGGCAGAATCGTGACACTCCTCTAGTATAAATTTGGCTTCTTCAGGAGTGATGCATCTTCGATACAACCCTTCTACACCTCATATGTACAATGTGCCCCCTATTAAGGTGAACTTTAGGGCTTGTAGACGTATCTTTCATTTTTTTGGAGTCATCATACTGCTGGGTGTCTCTCGTGTGGATAGGTAGGTTGCTAAAGCTGTGTACCACTCAGGAATTGTGTCAACGTCTACCCTCAAAAGTTCTCTTAAGTGATCGATCTCCCACTCATCGTCTGTTTCAATAAACCCTCCCAGCTCGCAAATACAATCGTTTAACCCATGCAGTTTAGGCGGCTTGCTTTGGAGGGTGTAGTCAAACTCCTGAAGGAAGATTATCCACTTCATTAAGCGCTTAGGAGGTTCTAGTTTATTCATCATCAAGGTGACTATAGTACTCTTGGTAAAGAAATTTACTTTCCGATGCAATAGGTAATGCCTTAGTTTGGCGACAACGTAAGCTATCCCCAAACAAATTTTCTCAACCTTACTATAATTAAGTTCGGCTTTGTTTAGTTTTCTCCCTATAAAAATAATAGGGTGATATTTTTTGTCCCAAATCTGGGCCAGACAATAGTTTATGCACGTGTCCGTGGTGCTTGTGAAAACGAATAATTCCCTGTTGTACATAGGTGGTTTCAATATTGGAGCGTTAGCCAAAGCTACTTTTAATTCCTGAAAAGTCTTCTCATATGCCTCGTCCCAGGTCCACTCCACGTTGGTTTTTCAATAAGTCAGTCATCTGGTAAGTACGCGTGGCATAGGCCATGACATATCTTTTGTAATAACCGTTCGAGCTTAAGAAGGTCTGAAGTTGGACACCGTAGTTGGTGTCATCATCGCTAGGAGCATAGCTATTTTTTTTGGATCAGTTGCCATGCCATACTTGCTAATGACATGTCCTAACAATACCCCGTAAGGAACTCCGAATAGGCACTTGTTAGCATTCAAGGCTATACAGGTTACTGCGCACTTCTGAAAACACTTCTCTAGCATGGTGAGATATTATGTGACAGTGGTTGCCCCGCAGAGGTCATGTAGTTTGAGGTTTTCGTCTAAGATATCCTCGAAGTGCTTGTTCGTAAACCTCTGATAGGTTCTAGAGGCATTAGTAAACCCAAAGGGCATGACGTGGTAAGCGAAAATCCCAAACGTAGTTGTGAAGGTGGTCTTCAATTTATCCTCTTCTGCTATGGCTATCTGATTATAGCATGCGAAACAGTCCATAAAAGAGTACTAGTCTCTTCCCGCCATTTCTTCTAGGACTTGGTCTATGAACGACAATGGGTAGTAGTCCTTCTTAGTCTGTTTGTTCAACCTCTTATAATCCACACATACGTGAAAGCATGTAGAGTTATTCTTGGTGCGAGGTACTATTGGGGAGCACCACTCGGTGTTCTCTACCGGAAATATCAGACCAACATTTCGAAGTCTCTCGAGTTCAATGTATACTCCTTCCTTTAGGTGGTAGGGTAGCCGACGTTGTTTTTGTCATATAGGTTTGGCTCCCTCCTTCAGTGCTATTGTATGAGTCACTAGATCGGGTGGAATCCCCTTCGAATCTGAGTAGTCCCAAGCAAAAATATGCTGGTACTTTCTACACAACCATTCGTATTCTTCTTTTTCTCCAATGCTTAGGAAAGCACCTATTTTGATGTTCTTGGGCTCTTCTAGGGTTCCTAGGTTTATCAGGCAAATATCGGCATCTCGAACTTTGGGAGGCCGCTCTTCTGGAGTGTTCCACTCTATGTCCAGTATAGATCTCAGGTCTGGTTCATCTTCACTCGTAGTGGACTCATCATCGTCCTCACTACTCGTGACCTCCTCCCACTCAGACGAAGGTATGTGTGCTCTTTCTGACTGAGGCACCTCGGGATAGCCGTCGACTATGGTACGCTCTCTACCCCTTACAAAAATCAATACTCATGTGGGGATGTCGACTGTGCAGTTGCTAAGCCTGAGCCATGGCCGTCCTAGCAGTATAGAGTACCCCCGGTTCCGGCGTACATCCTCATGACGTAAAAGTCCAGTTGAATGGTCTTGTTAGCCACGGTAATGGGTACATTCTTAAGCTTGCCCTCTGGTTTGATCACAGAGTTGTTGGCTAGCTTTAGGGCTGTCAAGGTAGCCGGTTCTAGAGTAAAATCAAGGCGGTCTGAAAGTTCTAGACTTATGATGTTAACTGCCGACCCTGCATCGACTATGGCCCCTGAAATGACTAGGCCATCTATGAGTACTAATTTAAGGCAGTAGCGATCTAACAAATCTGCATCTACTTTCCCTATTGTAGGTGGCTCCAGTGTTCTGGTCGTGGGTGGTCTCATCAGTCGTTTGACCGTGCGTTTAATAGTGGGTGACAACTGTACTAGTTGTCAGAGCCCTATTTCCAATTTTAGATTCTCTAGGGTATGACCTAGGTCAATATTTCCTCTCTTCAAGTTTATATATCCTTCCTAATCTTGCGACTATCATCTAACTATCACTTAACACAAAGAGTGGCCTCCTTTTATAGTAAATCCCAAGTGTCCCCCTTCAAAATGAGGCTTTGCCAATTTTCATGCTCTTCAAGCCCTCTTTGTCATTTGTCCTCAACCCATTTGATAGTACACCTAGTGGCCTCCATAAGAGAGTGGGGGAGTGGTGCATTCAAGGCCCTCTTTCAAAACTAGCCAAGATGTCATTTTTGTCAAAGGCTAGGGAGGCCATTCAAGTTTTCCCTTTTGTACACCCTAGAAGCCTAAAATGTCAATGGCTAGTGGGTGTACCTCCCAATTTTTTTAGCCTCCAAGGTGTTTTGGCATTTAATATCCAAATTTTGGGTGAGGCCCTTTTTCAATCCCTATTTTTAGTAGGCGGCCTTCATTTTTCTTTGGGTACCTGTGTTTTCGGCCTTCCTTCGATTGTCAAGATCAAGGGTCCGAAGGCCAAGACCAAGGACCAGCAGATACGAGTGCTGAGACGCGAGAACAAGGCTAAAATGTTGGTCCAAGCCAAAGCCAAGAGGAAGGACAGGCCTCATCCTCTAGAGGTTCGCGCACCGTATCTGCCAGCCGGGCCTTCCGTGGAGGAGAAAATAAACGAATTCCTAGCAAAGTATCCCCACGAGTCATTAAGAGACGGTTGACAGATATCTTTTTCAGCTCAGACAATAAAGGGCAACGAGCTGCAAGCATTACCCGCCCTCCAACCACAACTAGAGCAGCATCAGTAACTTTTTGAAAGAGACCCTATGGCCATCAGGGCCTATGTGACAAGTCCGCAACAACTACAGGTGAACGCGCACTTCTTGTCATGCACATGACGATCCAAATGGACGGAATGCGGCACCCCTCTAGACAATATCACGATACAAAATTTCAATTGGCCAAGGATTCCATCAGAGCATGGTTGGGATATGGATGTAGACGTCCGAAGGGCTCTCACCATATTCGCCAATAAATATTTCAACTGCCTTGATCCAATAGTCCGCGCGGCAGCCAGTTACGCCCGGGACTTAGAGCATTTAATGGGAATTGAAGCCAAATGGGATCATTTTTCTTCCCCCCATATTCTTTGATCCTAATAAGACGCTAGCTTCCGACAAAGTTGAAGATCAGCTACCAGTCGCTCGTGTTTATTACCGAATTGCCTTCCTTGGCGATCCTTGGATGCGGAGATTCCAAGCATGGGTCGACCAAGACTGGCTGACAGGAGTCCACAAGTCCCTTCACACGTCCGAGGACTTGAAGAAACTGGACCGCATCAACTTCATGAAAGACGTCATGGGCTACCTGATCCACCAGAGGCGAGCCAAGAAGACTCTTTACTGAACCGGTAGAGTGCCGAAGGACCGACACTACTTCAGGCCGTGAGTCCTGTTGGGGGTGTTCCCGACGAAGTGTAAATTAATAAAATCGTCCAATAAAACGTGTTGCGAGGGCATGGCATCCTGCACATATAAGCCCATGGCCCAATGAGCACACAAGGTAAGTTGTAATTAAAATAATAGGCTTGGGACCTTTGTAAGTAAAATAAAACTTGAGGCCCAAAGTCAATTTTAAACTTAGAGATTATTTTTTTAGAGTTGGGTTCAATTTGGGACTCACATGAATCATGTGAATTTCAATGTACTTTTTGTGAACCCTTGGATCAAGTTGGGTCCAAGATGAATGGGTAGGATCAATGTAAATATTAGCCAATAGGATTTTGGGGCAAGGGCCTTTTCCATTTTATAAAAAGGCACCATTTGTACTCTATTTCCATGCATAATGAGAAGGAGAAAACTTTACCAATTTGGAGAGCCAAGCATTCTCATTTGCTAAGCACTCATGCTAATGCTTTTGTTGTGTGTTTCTAATTGTTTCCATTTCTATTTTAATAGTTATGGTTTCTCCATTAGCATGCATCTTGAGCTTTTGAGCTAACCTCCCCCTCAATTCTATCTCTCTCATTCTTTCTTCTTCTTCTTTCTTTTTCTATTCTACCCTCCCCTTTCACCAACAATCATGATGAAGTTAGTTTAGGGTGAGTAGAGTTAGTGTGAGTAGTGTTAGTGGAGGTAGAGTTAGATAAAAAGTAGGGAACTAACTAAAAGTAGCATCTATGCATAGTTAGGTGCCTATCCAGTGAACTAACCCTTGTTGATAGGCGGGAGGGCTATTACAACGTTGGATCGAAGACCCTATAGTGGCGCCGTTGCCGGGGATAGGTTTCCACTAACTAGTATAGTTGCATTTTAACTAATTCTTGCTTTTTAGAGTAGTTTTAGGTAGATTTTTGGGAGTTTAGAGTTAGTTTTCTGTATTTTTTTGTGTTTGGATTGTTCACAGCTAGCGGGGGAGGTGTGAGAGAGTAGAGGAGGCCTAAACAGACTCTAAGGGCTTGAAACCCAAACCAACCAGCCAAAAAATCCAAAAAACACACAAATCTGCATTTTGGAGGGAAAAAGAGCCTAAAATCTCACCAGATTTCAATATGTTCAAAACAAGAGAGAGTTAACCCTTGCATGACTAGCAGCAGCTCCGGGGTAGTGTCCTAGACCTCCATAGAAGCTTGCGAGAGTTAGTTCCAAGCAGATTGCAAAAATCAGAGAAAAATTATAAAAAACTCAAAAAACCGTTGAAAAATTCCAAAAAAATGCAAATCTATATTTCCATCATCGCCATTCAAGAATTAATTTCTCCCCGTCTTCTAACATGACTGCTACACAATGCTTAGAAGATTCTTGCAATATCCCAAATATTATATCGATCTAGATTTCAATATAGGTCCATCTATGTAGATATAACAAATTTCTTTCCGAATCAATGTCCCAAATTGTCTCTCTTAGATAAATTTCTTGTCACCTTCACCCTCTCTTTATAAAAAACTTAACAATTTTCAAAAGATGTCATATAAAATTTTAATTAAACGTAGGAGACATGGTATTTAGTATAATCCTAGACTTGGATACACAATACTCTAGTACATGAGATTATTTGTTAGGCCTCATTATTCTGGGCTAGAAATGTAATTAATAACCTTGTGAGGGCCCAGACACATTAGTGGAGCTAGTACATGGGTTCGGATGGCTATATGCATGTGTAGAGTATCAATAATAATTAAAAGCACTTTTGGAATATTTTTGGCTTGTATGGGCACATGCACGTGTGAATCTTGTGTCCATATATCCTTGTAGGAACTCACCATCCTACCATTCTAGTTGTTTGTTTTCATTACCAATTCTCTCTCTCTATACATGTCTCCTATCCCATGGCTCAGGGATGAGGCTACTAGAGATTGATTGGCGGCTTCTCGTTAGTTGGGTGATTTTGCTCCATCATGTTCTCTTTGTGTTTGTCTTGTAAGTAGGATCTTGAGGAGCTTTCCCTTACAGTGGTATCATAGCAAGGCTTACGCAGATTAGAGAACTTGGAGTTTTGAAGCTTTTCATCAGATCTTTGATAGTGGATTGATTGAATTTCTCTTCCAGTTGGAGAACAAGCTTCCAAGTGTGTGATTTTTGAATGGTTTCACTTGCATGTTGTTAAGAGCGTCATTGTCAACTTTCTTCAAGGTTCTACGGAATGATGTCCATGATAGTCAATTTGTGACATTTTTTCAAGGTTTTGCTTGTGTAGCTCAAACCTAATGGTAGATCCGAATTTCTAGCAAGTGTGCTTACATTTCAACATTCATTAATTGCTAAATTAATGATGCAAGATGGTAATCTATATGATTTATGGTTCTAGGCTATGATTTTGGTTTAGCATGAGTGTTTTAGGATTTTTGGCTAGAAAAGGGTAGTAAGAATCATAATCTAGCAAGATTAAATTATTTGATGGTTGTAACTAATTAGTTGAGTTGCATGTGAGTGTTATGAGGTGGCATGAGTTAGAAATTGACTTTATGTAATGGAAAAAACCGAAGATATTGCTAAAATTCATGATTTTTGCAAGTTTTCGTATTGACTTGGTTACGTATTTTGTAAATCACCTTGTAGACCTTGCATGAGAGTTTATCAATGTGTTTTAAAGTTGTCCAAGAGGTTAAAACAAAGATTTCAAAGGTCAATGAGTGTAGGAGGCCCAAAAAGGGCTGAAAATTGTCTTTTTTTCATGGTTTTTGGGGGGATTTTTTGCTACAAATCCACGAGAAAATTATGCACGAAGTTAATCCAGCCTATTCTATATTCCTCTTGGCCTTCTCGAAAAGCTATCAGACTTATAAATTGGTTATCGGGGGCTTGTACTTCGTCTCCATGAAGTTTGTTGCTAAAATACCCTCTTGTTCTCGACCCATACTACATCTCTGGAACTATTTGAAAGCTTCACAGAAGTCTTGAAAGTGTGTCCTAATACATATTTTTTGATGATCTGTTCTCACACGTGTGAAACTGAGGTGCTTGTTGATGTGGCAGTCATCTCGGTCACTTGTCTCCTTTCGTATCATGCTTTATAGTGACCAATTTGGTGCATTGTGGCTCAAGTTATAGTCGTTTGAAGGTTTAGCAGTTTTGTGAGTAAAATTGTCAAAATTGTAGAAAGTTCTGATGCATGTATGTCTTTTTCCTAATTTGATGCACTCTACTTGTGGGGATTTGTTGCATCATGATTCTGTAAGTGTTTCTGACATACAAGATAGATTTATAGTCGTTTTGAGTGGTCACACGCATGTACTCTAACGGTTGGATCATAAATCAGCATGAATGGTTGATGGATTTCGTGGAACTGGATTTTATGTAAGCAATTTTGTAATGATGTTTTACAATTTATGTTGCTTATGCGCAAGTTCTGCATGATCTCATGAAGAAGCTCGACTTCAAGAGTATCAAGAGTATTTTCATTAGCTATACTACTTTAGATCAAGCTTATAAGTTATATGATCCTGTCAAGTCAAAGATATTCACTAGCCGGGATGTCGTCTACATCGAAGATCAGTTTATTGACCTAAAAGGTAAGGGCAAAGCTCATATAGCTGACACTATCCAGTTCGAAAGTCTACTATTCCTATTGAAAGTCCAAGCTCATCTACTCCTGACGAACAACTTATCAATAGCGAATCCGAAGAAGATGATGTTGTAGCTCAACAACTATAGATGATGAAGGTAATCAACTTCAAACATTACCCAGAAGATCGACCAGAGTTAACAGGACACCTATCAAGTATATCGACGAGTCTGTAGCTTACCTTATTCAAGAGCCGACGATTGTCGAAGAGGCACTCAGTCAACCCCATTCCGATCTCTGAAAATAAGATATGGATAAAGAGTATTCATCTCTTATCAAGAACCAGACATGGACAATTGTCAAATTACTTGTCAGCATAAATGTAGTTGATTGCAAATGGTTGTTCAAAATCGAGTACAAGGTAGATGAAAGTATCGATCGAAGAAAGGCTCGACTTGTCGCCAGAGGATTTTCTCAGATACACAACGACGACTACAATAAGACCTTCAGTCCAGTAGTTAAACATTTTTCTATAAGATTTCTATTGTCTTTTGCTACTGCAGCAGATTTGGAAATACATCAAATGGATGTACAGACAACATATCTTAATGGAGTTATCGAAGAAGACATTTACATTGTGCAACATAAAAGTTACAATATCGAAGGTAAACACAATCATAAACTCTAGAAACCACTTTATGGCTTGAAGCAATTACTCGAGTATGGGGATCACAGCTACACACCAAGCCCTTCATATTTGAATGTCTACTTCAAGTCAGTGCAACATTCCTTTATCATCATCACTTTATATATGGATGACACATCGCTTTTTAGCAACAATATCGATCTGATAAAAGAAGCTAAGACAATGCTATCTTCTGAATTCAACATGACTGATCTGGGCGAAGCTCATTACTATCTAGGTATTCAAATCCAAAGAGATAGAAAATAGAAGTTGATTTACATTACTCATCAAAAATACATTCATCACAATATCTTAGTCATATATAATCTGATGAATTGCAAATTAGCTTTCTCACCAATGGAGCCAGGACTCAAGATGTCAAAGGACTAGTGTCCCCAAACAATCAAAGAAGAGTAGATGCGTGAGTTTTCTTGTCATCTCTCTTTATTGTGGGTCTTATAGGAGGACTGAATACTCACGTCTCTCCACTCAAACTATTTCTTCATAATTCGGCCAATCATATTTGTACTTTGAATTGGAAAAATACTCTCTCTCTCTCTCTCTCTCTCTCTCTCTCTCTCTCTCTCTCTCTCTCTCTCTCTCTCTCTCTCTCTCTCTCTCTCTCTCTCTCTCTCTCTCTCTCTCTCTCTCTCTCTCTCTCTCTCTCTCTCTCTCTCTCTCTCTCTCTCTCTCGTTACGTACATATATTGCTTTATTCGCTTCGCAAGCCTCTGTTGAATGTAAATGTCGCGTACTAACCTTATTTGCTAGTGGGGGCTAAACAAGTGCCTTACTATGATATAAGACCCCACATAATAGAAAAAGTTTTTTAAAAAAAATGGTGGAAAAGTTGTGAATCTTTCAATGGCCAAGATCTGTGCACATTATGGATAGTCAAACAATCACTATCTCTCTCTCTCTCTCTCTCTCTCTCTCTCTCTCTCTCTCTCTCTCTCTCTCTCTCTCTCTCTCTCTCTCTCTCTCTCTCTCTCTCTCTCTCTCTCTCTCTCTCTCTCTCTCTCTCTCTCTCTCTCTCTCTCTCTCTCTCTCTCCAGCGATGGCGCTCTGCTTGCGGATCTGCCATCGCTGGTGCCCACCGTTCTGCTGCTCGTAGGTGTGCCCTCCTCCATCGCCATGAATAGATTATGTTATATCTAACCATACCAAAGGAAACTTTTATTTCCTTTACATTTTTGGAAAATTCTACATTTTTTATAACTGCAATCTTATATAGATGAATTGAAAAACCACATTTGGCATCTCCAAGTACACTAAATTTGGGAATGCCATTGTTCTAAAGGACCAATAAGACCCCACATAATAGAAAAAGTTTTTTAAAAAAAATGGTGGAAAAGTTGTGAATCTTTCAATGGCCAAGATCTGTGCACATTATGGATAGTCAAACAATCTCTCTCTCTCTCTCTCTCTCTCTCTCTCTCTCTCTCTCTCTCTCTCTCTCTCTCTCTCTCTCTCTCTCTCTCTCTCTCTCTCTCTCTCTCTCTCTCTCTCTCTCTCTCTCTCTCTCTCTCTCTCTCTCTCTCTCTCTCTCCAGCGATGGCGCTCTGCTTGTGGATCTGCCATCGCTGGTGCCCACCGTTCTGCTGCTCGTAGGTGTGCCCTCCTCCATCGCCATGAATAGATTATGTTATATCTAACCATACCAAAGGAAACTTTTATTTCCTTTACATTTTTGGAAAATTCTACATTTTTTATAGCTGCAATCTTATATAGATGAATTGAAAAACCACATTTGGCATCTCCAAGTACACTAAATTTGGGAATGCCATTGTTCTAAAGGACCAAAATGGATTTACTTGACTACAAGTTGCATAGCAAAGTGAGTGACAAGAGACAAGAAAGGAGCTTGACCTCGAAAATTTGAAAAATCAGACAAATCAACCTTATTGGGATCCCAAAAGGAGAATCAAGAATCAAGGATTACACTTAGATCTATAAGATATAATACTAGCCCTCAATTCTAGCTTGTTTGTGTTGCGGAAGCCTTTTTTTCCTTCTTGTGTTTCATGTTCGTCCTCTCTTTTGATTCGCGAACAATTTTCTGTCTTCGACATCTCAAGACCAAGAGATACACGAAATAGAGCGATTATATTGTCAGTTTTGGTTTTAGAGTGAGATCGTCAGTGTCTCGCTCGTTGGCGGAATGACTCTCTGCTCTTTCGCTGTCTGCTCGTTGGCAGACTTTCATGCACAACTATGGTATTTTTTGCTTTCTTACTCTATTCGCTACGTCTCTCTCTGTTTCTTACAGATCTATGTATATTCTATCTTTTTTTTTTTCTCTTCTTCTTCTTACATAGTTATGATCCAGAGAGGATCGTTTATACCTCCACTATGTGGAGTTTACAAGATAGCTAAAACGTAGAATCCACAAGACTAGTTAACGCTAATCATAATCATGGGGTGCTAGCTCCTATGCAATATTTTCAACAAGCACGCCCCTTAACATTCAAACATTGTTGTTTATGTATTACAAAACCATATAATATGTTAATCACATCCATGCAAAATAAAGCTAACATAAGAGCTTGTTTTTATCAGTCTCTCTGTTCTTATCTACAAATAAGCTAACCATGGTTAGAATTAGCCAAACCATTGTGACCCATTTTAGAGGCATGCCCTCTCTAGCTTAGAGTGAATGTTCTTTCTAATACCATTTATGATAATAAGAGCCAATTGAAAAGGTATGGCACGACCATTTCCATGAGAGTCTCTTTGAAATGAACCATATTACAATTAGTTCACTAAATATTCCATTCCCTCATGGAGAATTTGATTATTATTGTTACTCACTCGATCTCAACTAGCATATTCACTTGGTGCGAGATCCTTGGAGCCCGAGGGCCAAATAAAGTCTTCTCTTAAGAAATGTATTTGGCATAAGCATCTTCTTTGAAGTAAAAAGGATTAAAAAGGGGAGCAATGCCCATAAAGTGCTTGGGCTTGACATATGTTATGCCCTATTCTCAAACTGCACAAAAGGTTCAAACAATCGCACATAACGCCTTGGAGCTTGATTTAGGTGAGGCATCATGCCCATAAGAGCCGAGCAACAAAAACCCTTTCACCCGGGTAGTGTCCCCTTCTTGTGATTAACGTCAAATTTTCATAGATGATTTTGACCTATTGTTAACCTATCATTGCAATTGATGTTTATTTCGGGTGAAGTGGCCACATGGAAAGACCTCTACATCCTTTGCCTTTGGAGGAGTCCCAATATGCAATTCTCAAAAGCAAATATGCCATGCCATCAAACCCCATAGCCCTAGTATCTTAATGGCACCGAATAAGCAAATGCATGGCACCGTTGGATCCTGTACTTGACGTTCAGATTTTGCCACGTATTAATAAATAACCGTTGCAAAAAAGTCAAAATGACGTTCTATCACGTGGCAAAATCTGAGTGGTCCAAGGTGAAACATCTGGTGTCTTTAAGGGAGACGAGAGAAGCCCATTCTGTAGACGTCTCATTTCCCTCCTCTCTCTCGACATCTTCCCATAATTCAAAACTTATCGCCAGTTTTTGTTCACTGTGTCTCCGCTTACCGCCATAGCCATAGCTCGACTCATGCTTTGTTCTCATGTTTGCTGCTTCTAGAGTCTTCTGTTTGCTGCATCATCCTGCTGTCGCAGCGCAGATCTGAAGTTATTCTGCTTTCTAATCCCATTAGCTCTGAGCAATCACTGATTATTATCATCCGCTTCCAGGGATTTGTGATATATTAATATAGGTCATCTGCCTCTGCTTGTCGGCCTCTAATATTTGGTCTCAGTTTGTGTTTGTGAGGCCGCCTGCGTCTGCTAAATCCGTGTTTCTGCTTTGTGGAGTGGATCTGGTGGAAGGTTTTGCTAGCGGCTTCGTAGTTGAATGTCACCGAAAGGATGGAAACGATCCAAAGAGGCTGCAAATGGACCAGACAAAGCTGAAAGCAGCGGTGAGGAACCGAAAAGAGCAAAAAAGGGAGGAATGGTACGCAGAGCATTTTGCGCGGCTGTTAATGTTGTATGTTTTATTGAGCAGTGATTACATAAACGATACTGAACTATATGTTGCTATAAGCTTGAGCTTTGGATCTCGATGATTTTTTGCTAGTCGTTTGCATGTGCACAATAACATTTTGTCTTTGATATTACCCGCGACCTTATATCGCATTGTTCAGCTTGTATTTCAATAATCAGCGCTATCATCATGTCTTTTGTTTCGAAACACAGAAACTTGACACTATGTATTCTTTCTTATGTTTGACAATGGAAACCCTTCACCTCGCTATACAGATGTTCAAGTCGGGGAAAATATCAAATAATAAATTCAATGCATTGAGAGAACGGGGAGAGCTCCAAGTCTATTTTACTTGACATGTGCTTCATGCTCTCTATTGTTTAAAGTTTAAGTATTTGGTCACATGCGGTGCATACTTGGTAGGTGTCTACTGGTATTTGTTGGGTATCTACATGGCTATCTTTGTTGATATCAAAAAAATAATTCTGGGCGATTTATGTTGATTCTAGTGTTAGGGTATGAAAAATTTGACATCCAATGTCCATGGGTATCAATCTAAATTGTACTAAAATTTTGTTCTAGACCCTTAATGTCTTTGAACACAATGTCCTCTTTTTTGGTTGAAAAAATTAGGCAGAAACAATTTTTAGGGCTTTTAGTCTTCGTCAGTGCTTTAATTAGAAAAATTGCGACCGACATTCTATTTGTAAATAGATGCTCTTGAAACAACAAAAGAAAATCACAAAAAGCTACTGACATAGTTCATTCACAAATTGCATTTTTTTCGTGTATTGAGACAATTTGGTTCAGTTCTAGCTAGATATTTGGTTCAATGCTAGCTAGATATTTCTATTTTGCATGTTAACCCAATGTTTAGAGACCATGGGCTCAAATCAAACTATACCTAAAAGCTATTATTAAATGGTTATGAGAATCTCAAATTTGCAATAACGGAGTCTTTGTGGAGTGTACTGTAATGATACATAGCATTGTAAATTTGAAGAGATTGGGTGACCATTCTCAAGAGTTGAAGGTTAAGCTAAGAGTGTATGTTGATTCTAGCTCCCATAAAGCCACAATCATCTTTGACTAATAACTTGCAAGCTTAAAGCAAAGGGAGAAAATACAAGTAGAGGAGCTTTGAGAAGTTTGCAATAGCTGAATGAATCACTAAGCAATTACTTATATTTGATCTTACAATGAGTAAATTCCCAATGGGGAATGACTATGATATCGTTATACAACAACCCTTCAATTTATGGATAATCAACCACCAACTATAGCGGTCACATGAAGCAAAATATCCTTCCTGTTCGGAATCAGTCGAATCAGAATCGGTCGAATCCGCCTATTTGACCTTTTTGAATCAGTCCTAGGGTTTTTGAATCGACGAATTGGTTTTAGGGTTTTAGAAGTAAACTTTTTTTGTAGATTTTTCTAGAATTCAATGTCTCTAAAATCTTAACTATTAGGTTGCTATTGAATACATGCATTCGAAAGTTCGTTATGTACTAGTAAAATCTAAGAAAATATTGAGTCTTCACCTAGATTCTAGACTATGAACTATATCTAGGTCCTCTTGGTCCTCTTCTTGGTGTTCTCATGATTCCTGCACATGCTCCTCAACATCATCATCATCATCCCCAAAATCTAAGGCCTCATAAGAAGAAATCCCCTGGTTTTGATCCTCGCTCTCCTTAGTCTCCTCGGTAGAGCTATTGAAGTTGCTGAGTAGAGGAAGCTTGAGCCCGTTGTGATGCAGCTTGAGTCACAGGTCCTGCACATAGAGATTTGCAGCTATTAGAAAGTACCCAAGATTGAGGACCTATGACTCGGGAGGTGACCTAGATATTAGATAGTATAATCTTGAAAGTTGATTAAAATACAAGACTTAGTCACTCAATCAATTACCCCAAGCAAGCCTACCCGATCGTGCAACAGACCTGCGACATGTATATCCTCCTCCTCCTCCTTCTTTGACCTAGGTGGTAAATCAAGAACCTTGGCGATGTCGATCGATCTCATCAAGCGTTACCTAAAATTTCTATCCATAAACTTGTAGAGAAGGCCCATGGTGGACCCCTCTCTATCTGTGAGTCGTAGAATGGTGTGGAGTGGTTGCAACCCAACAACAATTGACCTTGCCTTGTGCCAAAAGGTTGATGACAAGACGATGCTCTCAATTCTCCTAGATCGACTCTGTCGATCTGTTCCCCTACAACCATTTGTATGAGGGTGTGGTGTACTTTAGGAGTCGCTACAAGACTATAACCCCTAAACCCTAAACTAAAAAACATTGCATAATTTCCAAATTTTGGACAATCATCAATCATCAATGCATCAAAATATTCTTTCCGGTTCGAACCGGCAGGCCAGGTTCGAATCGAAAAACGGTTCGAATTGAATTTTTTTTTTCCAAAACATTTTTTGGCTTTTTGGGGTTTTTAAAAAAAAAAAACAGGTTCGAATCGGCTATAAATGGTTAGAACGGTTCGAACTGCGGTTCGATGCAACTATGCAATGTATCAAAGTTCAAACTTCAAAGCGAGAATCGAGATTTCGATAAGGCTTCAGGTTGTTGCTAATTCTAAACCCCAAACCCATATTCTAGCATTGAGAATGAGGCATCTATTATTAAGGATCAGAATTCAAAGTTCAAATCTCGTGCGCGCTGGTACAAGGATCACCAAAATTTTGAGCCCTCTATAAATTGCGAGGACCTTTGGTTTCATGGTGACAAACTTCACCAAGAGGCATCTATCATTAAGGATCAAAATTCAAAGTTCAAACCTCGTGAGCGCAGGTCTAAGGATCTCCAAAATTTTGAGCCCTCTATAAATTGCGAGGACCTTTGGTTTCTTGGTGACAAACTTCACCAAGAACCTTTTTCACCCAAAGAAGAGCTAGACAAAAGCAAGACATGTGTGACTCAGGACGAAAAGCAAAGACTAACTAGTTACTAGGTCCATGGAGATACATGATGATTTTGAAAATTGAGAGCAAAAGCAAGAGTCCTGACTCCACAGTGTCCAGTCAACATTCACGACATGTAGAATCCTCAAACTTCAAAGTTCAATGTAGATGGGGGAACTATGGAAGTTACTAATAAGCAGTATGTTGTAACTAGTTACTCTAACTAGGATATATCTGCAATGTCCTCAGTCGATATGTCAATAATGTGTGCAACGCATGGAGTGCAAAAGTTAGTGGGGTAATTCTCCATCACCAAATCCCCCATGGCTTTGCAGTGTGCGGCATTGTCAGTAATGACTTGCACAACATTCTGAGACCCCACCTCGTCGATTGCTTGCACGATGTGTGAGCAGATGTCCTCACGTATAACAAATTGCAACGAGCATCAAGCATCAAATTCTAATTAAGCATCGACTCAAGAGATTCACAATGATTAAAATTCTAATTAGCAATGAGCATTGAGATCCAACACATGTCATGAACTTGTTACTCACCTGAGACAATGGTGCCAAGTGCCGATGTGTTTATGGCTCTCAAGGACATGGTGCCCACACAAGAAGACACTATAATATTAATGATATGTCTGTTAGGAATTAATGTTTATTTGGTACCCCTTAATGATGGTTTGGCCATGCCTGCGTGCTATTTTTAGGGCCATTCTATTATAGTAAATCCGTTTTTTAAGGCTTATGCATGTAGTTGGGTGCACTACATATAGATTAGGATCTATTTAGTACTTAGAAGTTCATTTTTGGTTCTTACCATATATAGGTAGTATTATTAGTAAATAGCTTTTGTTATTTTGCTATTTACTTTAGGCTCATTAGCTTTTATCAATCATTAGAGAAACTATATAAGAAGGCTGTCGCCCCACCACATCTATACCATTCAATTCTATTATGCTAGAGCAATTGCTCAATTTTCCTATGATCTGAATTCTCTCTATGCTTGGTTTTGTGTGAGTGCTAGTAGGACTAGTATCTCCTTATAGAATTTGTATCACAAATCCTGACATGGTATCAGAGCAGGTTTTTTGGTGAGAGAGAGAGATCTCTTATTGCAGGGTTGCAAGAAGTGGATTGAAGGTGTGGATCGCTGGTTGTAGTTGCGTGTTGGATCGCTAGTTGCACGTTGATCAGTCTGCTGGAATCAAGCTTGGTGGATCGCTGAGTGGAAAGCAGATCCGAATTGTTGTTTGAATCAAAACTGACAGCTGTCTATTGTTTGCTGAGCTGGAATCAAGCCTACAGATTGTTGGAAATCTGTTAGAACTGAGCTGGTTGCTGGAAGAGGAGAGTTCTGGTTCAATTCACAATCAGGGATACAGATCTAAAGAATAGGTGATTTTGCTTACGTTGCTAAGAATTGTTACGGATCAGAACAATGGCAGGATTGAACGATGTTGTGTTGCCAGAGTCTAGCAAGCTAGATGGAACGAACTACAGCATATGGAAGTTCAAGATGCAAAATATTCTCCAAGATAGAGAATATTGGGTATTTCACATGGTTTAAGACACAGGTGGAGAAAGAAACAGATAGACAAATTAAGATACTTCGCTCCGACAAAGGGGGAGAGTATCTTTCTACGGAATTTTAGGTGTTTTGCAAGGATCAAGGTATAAAGAGACAATTTGCAAATACGGACACGCCTCAACAAAATGGAGTTGTAGAAAGAAAGAACCGGTCTATATAGAAACTGCAAGGATTATGCTCAAGAGTAAAAACCTTCCAAATATGTTTTGGGGTGAAGCAGTTAAGATGGCGGTTTATACACGGGTCGGAAGCCAGATGTAAGTCATTTGAGTGTTTGGGAGTATTGCTTATTCTTACATACCTAAGGATTCAAGGAGCAAATTGGATTCTAAAGCGACCAAGTGTTTATTTCTTGGTAATGTTAATCAAGAGAAGGGATGCAGCTTATATGACTTGGAGGGTAAGAAAATAATCTTAAGTAGGGATGTAGTCTTTGATGAGGAATCAACTCATAAAGATACATAGATATATTTTGATAAGGATCAAGATGGAGGAATCTCTATATTATGTGATGAGTTATTACGGGAACCTGATTCGACATATGTATCGTCTACGCCAATTCAAGAACCTTTATATTCACCTCCTACTTCACCAGGCAGGAAGCATTCTACATCAGAAGCTAGAAGATTGCCTAGGTGGTACTATGAAACTATCAAGGATAGTGTTATTATGGAACAGGGAGAATCCAGTACACATGGAACTAGGAGATCAACTAGACTTGAAAAGCAACATGAAGATCAAGATCGACAGGAGGTTCGACAGGAGGATCATCATGAAGATGGGGATGTACATTTTGCATATATGGCCACAATATTAGAAACCAAGGACCCATCTACTTTTAGAGAGGCTGAAAAAGAGGATATTTGGAGGAAAGCTATGGATGAGGAGTACGACTCAATCATGAAGAACAAGACTTGGAGACTTGTTTAGTTACCTACAGGTAGGAAGGCCATTGGATGCAAGTGGGTCTATAAAACTAAGTACAAATTAGATGGTTCTATAGATAAACATAAGGCAAGATTGGTGGCAAAAGGTTATGCTCAACAGGAAGGGATTGACTATGAGGAAACTTTTGCACCAGTTGCTAAGTCTACTACTACGAGGACTGTTTTATCATTGGCAGCTCAGTTTGGATGGGATATTCAACAAATGGATGTAAAGAGTGCATTCCTGAATGGATTTCTAGAAGAAGAAGTCTACATGGAGCACCAGAAGGATACGCAGTAGCAAGACATGAAGACAAGGTTTGCAGGTTAGACAAGGCACTATATGGACTTAAGCAGGCACCCAGGGCGTGGTACACGAGGATTGACACATACTTTGAGGAGCTTGGCTTTCAGAGAAGTAGTTCGGAGCATACACTTTATGTTTTGATCAGGAATAATCATATTGTTATTGTAGTGATGTATGTGGATGATCTTATTATTACAGGATCAGATCATAATATGATTCAGGGAATCAAGAAAGATCTCTCATCAGAGTTTGATATGAAAGATCTTGGTTCACTACAATATTTTCTTGGGATTGAGGTATGGAGAGTAGCACAAGGACTACTTATTTCTCAATCTAAGTATGCTCATGAACTTCATGAAAAGTTGAATATGTCAGAGTGCAAGCCTATGTTTACACCATATGATAGTGGATGTAAGCTTACTAAAGCTGAGGAAGATCAGGATGTAGATGAGACGTTATATAGAAAGCTTGTTGGAAGCTAATTCTATCTAACTACTACAAGACCAGATATTGCTTATGCTGTGAGTATGGTTAGTTAGTTTATGGTTAAGCCTAAACAGATTCATTGGAAAGCTGCTATGCGAATGCTCAAATATATCCAGGGCACTTTGAGATTTGGTATTCTCTATGGTAGACAGGATGATTTAAAGTTACAGGGATATGTGGATGTTGATTGGGCTGGAGATGCGGAAGACCGAAGATCTACTACAGGTTATGTTTTTAGTCTTGGTTTTGGTGCTATCTCTTGGAGTTCAAAGAAGCAGCATACTATTGCTTTATCATCTACAGAGGCAGAATATCGAGCTACTACGAGTGCAACATGTGAAGCAATATGGTTGTGAAGGATTCTACATGATCTACATATGGTACAAGATTCACCTACGGTAGTTCAATGCGACAATCAAAGTTGTATTAAATTGGCAAAAAATCCAGTTTTTCACAGCAGGACAAAGCATATTGAAGTACAACAACACTTCATCAGAGAGAAAATTCAAAGTGATGAAGTGGAGGTTATCTATTGCCCTACGGAAGAACAAGTCGCAGATATCTTTACCAAAGGTCTTGGCAAAGAAAAATTACAGAAGTTTAGAGAACTTCTAGGAGTAATAGATAACAAAGTAAACATTAAGGGGGAGTGTTAGGAATTAATGTTTATTTGATACCCCTTAATGATGTTTTGGCCATGCCTGCGTGCTATTTTTAGGGGCCATTCTATTTATAGTAAATCCGTTTTTTAAGGCTTATGCATGTAGGTGGGTGCACTACAAATAGATTAGGATCTATTTAGTACTTAGAAGTTCATTTTTGGTTCTTACCATATATAGGTAGTATTATTAGTAAATAGCTTTTGTTATTTTGCTATTTACTTTAGGCTCATTAGCTTTTCTCAATCATTAGAGAAACAATATAAGAAGGCTGGCGCTCCACCACAACTATTCCATTCAATTCTATTATGCTAGAGCAATTGCTCAATTTTCCTATGATCTGAATTCTCTCTATGCTTGGTTTTGTGTGAGTGCTAGTAGGACTAGTATCTCCATCTAGAATTTGTATCACAAATTATGACAATGTCGCCTCTTGTTGTCACTCCAACCATCAGTCATGATGTTTCATCGAAATTGTTTCCATGATTCACGAACAAAACCTCGCTTATCAAATGTGTGGTGCATAGGGACTCCATGTTATGTCCATGGTATGTGGCCTCTATTGTGGCAACGCTTTCCATCATATCTCCCCAGGCAGGAGTTTGCGCTTGATGGAAGGGGAGGTCACAATGGTAGAAGAGTCTGTTTATAGCCACATTTGCTTTTGACTGCACTTTATATTCTCTACCAGTAATCGCACCTTAGAGGGGCCAGCTACATCTAAATGTGCTGTAGATGTGCCACCCTCTGCCTCTGTCTTACCCTGAGTTGAGGTGGAAGCATGATGCCTAGCAACTAATCCTATTGTAACAAATGAAATTGAAAAACATTCAATCATTACAAATGACAATGCAAATTCATCATGCACATTGCAAAATTCAAATTTCAAAAGCAAAAGTTTAAAGAATTAGGTCACAAGTGTAGATTGTTGCGATTGTGATATGAACCAATCGAAATCTAGAATCAAGGCCCCCATATATTTTTCCTTTTTATGTGTTTTTTGAAATCTAAGTGTATGGCTGTTGAAATCTTACCGTTTGATCGTTCAAAGCCCGTCTCCTTCACCACTTGGACATCCTTTGAACTCTTCTCTTCCACCTCTTTGCAACTTGGTTCTTTAGATTCCAAATCCTAAATTTCAAATTTCAATGGTGTGATATGTTAGTTTCCAACTTGTTTGGAATATAGATGAATCATGATTGATTGTATTTTGACGGTTGTAACTGTGAATATGGACATGAGTTGTAAGTAGTCGAGACTTTGGTATTGCGGTTTGCATCATGTCAATGTAGTTTTTATCCCTTCTATTGAACTAACCTTTTTTTTTTTCCTGTTGTAACATATATCCAACATCATGTTTTTACGTTTTATTTTCATGAATTTGATTATCTAATTCAATAAGTTTGTCTCAATCAGTTTGAATTTTTGAATCAACTATACTGAATAAATTCATTTGAATGAAGCTAGAAACATCATTATAAAGAAGGATATCTTAAGCTAGTTACAAACACATTCACAAGCAAAGTATCACATATAGGAAAGATAGCAACAATACGATGATCATGTATCAATGTCCTACAAATGAACGACTCCCATCATCGGAAGAAGTAGATCTCTAGTAATGAGCTGCAATAGAGCCGTCCTAATTGTGCTCAAGGGAGCAAATCAATGATCTCAATTTCTAGAAGGGGATCTACTTTAGGGTGCACAAATTGACTATAGGAGCATTTAGTGAAAATACTTGACTAGGCCTAGAAGGGCCTAGTCAATCAAATGTAATTGATAGGATTAGCAGGCAAGCTCACTTTAGTGCTTGTAGGAAAGAATAAAGTGGATTGAAGTAGCTCAATTATTTGTTAAACACATTCTTGCGTTACATGTGTTACCTAATGCTTGTAGTATCAATTAGGAATACAAGCTTCACTTGCAATTTGTAAATAGCCTTGTTTGATAATCTTGATACTACCCTAAGTTCTCTTCCACATACCATCCTCAGATCAATAACTAACTAGAAGTGGCAAGCAATATCTTATTGGATCTTTTCAAGTCCTACATTCTTGAACAAAGGGGGTTTTCAGGAAAAGCTTTCTCTGCCTAGTACCTACAAAAACACTGTTCATTCTTGTATCTGTAAGGCCTTGGTGGAAAATAGTGTATGGTAAAACATTTCTTACTCGATTGATATAGAAAGAAGGTCAAGCCTTTGTTGTTGACCAATTTTATAAAGATAATAGGACTTTCTTCGACAAACTTTGCACACTTCTTGCAAAGCACAGGACAAGTAAAAAAAAGCGACCAACAAAAAAAGAAAAGAAGTTTTCTTAGAAGGGGACTCTCTAAGAAATTCAGTCTTATTTGAGTTCAAAAAAATCAATTTAAAAAAGCTGAAGGTAAAAGGAAGGGTTATTTTGAATCTTTATGATGCTATGTCGGTCCTTCAAAAAATATTAAAATCACGAATTATGTTTCTTATTGATTGGACTATGTGGCTTTAATTGCTTAGAAAATTGGCCATTTTTGTATGAGATCAAGGACAAATTTTACAAAATCAGCATGGCATTTGTTTTGTTAATTTTACTTTAGCAAAGATGATGACTCTTTCACATGACATGATATTTTCTTGATGTATTATATTGTAACTTTTCTTTGTCCTTTTGCTTGGTGGAGTATCATGTGTTGGCTATGTTAGTAATTGCCAGAGATATTGTTTATTGTTGCTAAATCCTTTAAATCAAGTTCCATTGATGCGACTTGCAGGAAAACTTGTGGAAAGAAGCATTCCCTGTTGGTACTGAGGTTTGTAACTTTGGGCTTTTATTTGAGGCTTAGTTCTTGGTTTCATTGATGTTGAGGATGTAAGTGGTTTTGCTCTATTATTGCAAACACAAGGCATGATTGTAATAATGTGCATGGATAGTTTTGAGATGTATCTCTTGGACACATTTGAGTTTTTGTAAAAGTTCCTTTAAAATGTCAAGAATGTGCCTTGAGGTTTAGTTGTACTATTGTATTTTAACTACAATGCTATGATGTTTGCAAGGGGAATAGTCATTGTTTAATGTAGGAAAGAGTTTGTTTGCAATGTGTGGGGGTGTAAGTGCAAACTTTAAAGAGTATCTAGTACTAAAATTTGCATGTTTATGAAAAAGTTTACATATCTAGATATGCTAAACTATTTGATTATTTATGGTTATTAATTCATTTGATTTCTATACGTTTAATGTTTGTTTTATGCAGTGGGATCAATATGATCACGTCTATGAAATTGATTGGGACTTTTCAAATCTCGAGGTAATCTTCTCATGTGAGGGATTTCTATTTATTTCTAAGTCATTATTATGAACGTTTCTAAGTTGGATCGGAACGGTGTTCCGGAGGCATAGGGTTTCGAAAGTTGAAGCCAATGTTTCGGAACGTCGAAACCCTCAAGAAAAAACTTAAAACTTCCTACATTGTTTAAATGCATAATATTCTTATGCCCGGTTCCGTCTTACAACTATGGTGCTTCTTTGTGAACTATGTCCATAAAAGAACCAGTTAATCATATATGGATGCTTGAGCATAGTCACAAACAATTGCAGTTCAAAGGTCTTGGAATTGTTCCCAATTAGTTCTATGGAAAGTTTTGCTAAAAGTATGAATCTGTTTGGAAACCTTGCTCATAAATTTCACTAGTTTGCTAAACTTTGTCCACAATAAATAGGATTGCTGAAAATTTGCATAAATAGGATTGTTGAAAATTTGCATAATTATATGTTACAAGTGATTAGGATATTAGTCACTTTATCATCTTGCTTTTGGACATTTATACAGTATTGTCAGTAAAATTAAAGTTTTTAACATGTTCTTAGATCTTGATTATGGAAAGCTTAGAATATGATATCTGATACAAGGTATTCAAGTGGAAGCTTCACCCCCGAGCCAAGGAATAGGAAACAAGAGTAGAATGAGAGAACTTGGCAATGAAACACCAAATGAATGATGTAACGCCTAATTTTTTTTTTTGGAAGAAAAGCGCAAAAAAAAGAAAAGAAAAACTCCTCAATTCCGGAATGAGCGTTTTGGAACATGAACGGAACTCTATGTTTTGGAACGTAGCGCATCTATGGAATGCTTTGTGAATGTTCATTGTGTGTAGTCTAATGTATGACATACTAGTTGTAGATTTAGTAAGATCATCTAGATCACTACCCATGGATGACCATTGGTTTTTGCGCTTTTTGTAACCGCGTGTTTCTATTCTTATTTTGTTGCTTTTATGATTAACTAGGATGCCTTCGAGGAGGGGGGGATCTTGCATGGAAAGAGGGTCTACATGTTTGGATGCACTGAACGTAAGTGTACATACGATTTACTTCTAATTGTATGAACTATGAGATTTTTGTGATTGTTGTTTGGCTCATTGGCATGTATTTTATGGACCTCTAAGATGCTTTTGCCTATGAATTGCAGCACAACTTGTGCACTTCAAAGATACTTCAAAAGTGGTTCACATTCCTGCAGTTGTTGCGGTAAGCTTTGGGTAATGTTCAGAGTATTAAGGTAGTGAGAGGATTTTTGATATGTATTTAACTTAGAATTATCTATGAACACACAAAATCTATTTGCTTTCATGGTGATATGTTTTGACATTTTTTAGGTGACATCTCCCTTCCCACCTTCTGATAAAGTGGGCATTAAATCGGTGCAAATGGAGGGTGAAATGATAGTTCCAATGAAGGAAATGAAGATGGGTTGGGTGCCCTACATTCCTGAAGATGCTCGAAAGTGCGTAGCCCTTTGAGGCAGCCAAGGCTTTCTTTATTCATGGTTCTTCCTTTAAAATGAATGTGTGTGTGTGTGTGTGTGTGTGTGAGAGAGAGAGAGAGAGAGAGAGAGAGAGAGAGAGAGAGAGAGAGAGAGAGAGAGAGAGAGAGAGAGAGAGAATTAGATTAGATCATTGCTATTAATGTTTGAGTATGTTTGATGGGACAAAATAACCAAACTATTAAAGATCAACTACATTCAATTAGAACAGTTCAACAAATTTTTGTGCTAATGTGAGCTTTAATGCCAAAGTTACCAAACATACTAATGTTGTCATGGTTAAAAAAGCGAGTAATACTAATTTTTATAAAGCTTTTTGGAATCTTCACAAAGTGAGTGCAGGTTGCCACATTTCAATGTCTTGTTTCTGCTTGACTGATCTTGCAAAGTAAACAAATGCGAGCCTCTCAAGCTTGCTTTGGATTGCAACATCAACTCGTTTCTGATCTTAGTTCATGAGAGGCTTGCTTTTTTCTTCACACTAATGTCTTGCCTTTCGGTTGACCCACCAACGTTTGGAATGAAAATATCTTTATAGTATTGTATTTTCCTACATAAAGGTCATTTCTAAATGGAATAAATGAACTCGTTTTGGACAAAAAAACTTTCTTAGTGTTTTTGGTCCATTTGTAGTCTTGTATTTTCGAAAAGATAACCATTTGCCTTTGTGCAACCATTTTCCTCTTTAAGGTCATCTTTGAATGGAATAAATGAACTCATTTTGGACAAAAATTTAATCAGTGTTTTTGGTTCAATTGTAGTGTTGTAAAAGATAGCCAAGAAACACCCATTTCTTGATGCTTGGAATGCCCAAGAACAATCAACGACATCATTGTTAGGAAGTATGCAAATCAAATCCACAATCTCAGCCTCTATAGTTTACCTGCATGCTGAAACTACAAAATCAAGAAACAAGAAAGTTAATCCACATCTACATTCCACAAGCAAGAGAGTAAGCAAAAAATCTAACTAATCCACAAACACAAAAGGAAATTAGAGCATGCTCATAGAAATTTCACTCAAGAAGATTGCCATGAACAACGAGCTTTACAATCATCAAGAACTCGTGGAAGATCTTCTTTATTCACTCAAGAGCAATTGACAATACAATCAAAGCTCCCTCACAAGAGAGGGGGGCCCTTAAATAAGCAAGAAGGCTGACCATGTGGAGCCCAAGTGGCAATTTCACCAAATTATACATGTGGAAATTGCCCTTCCACTAGAGGTCACCATCAAAGGTGGCTCACTCTAAATTATTTAAGGGGGTCTACACTTATTTACAATGCCTAGGAAATATTACTAGCTCCTACATGGTCGTTCCTTCTGTGGGATACACCATGTAGGCTCACATAGATAATGATTGCCATCCTAGCTAGTAATCCTCGGCTCTCATGCTCGGCTCTCAGCTATGTTGTAGATGGTGTTTCAAATGAGCTAAGTCTACCTCCTCCTTTTTAGGGTACAAACCTAAATTTTTAGCTAAATGTTTTGTGAGAATCTAGCATCAAAATTAGAGATAATATCGTTTTAGTTCATATCCCTATAATCCTATCTTTTCTCTCGAAACCAAGAGGAAGAGGTAACTTCACCCTTTTTGAAAATTCCTTGAAGATCAAGTCGAAGGACTCTTGTTGATTTTTTATTCTTCTTTCCCTGAGTTATAACCTTTTCTAGAAAGAAAAGTGTTATTAATATCCCTAATTTCCAACAAAGATCGTCTCACCTTATTCTCCCAAGTTGAAATTTCTTCATGGTGCTAATCCAATATGTTTTGAATTTCTTTGCTGTCCTCGTTCATTGAACTCCTATTGTCGAACTTGTCAAAGCATACTTCGATAACAAGTTTTTTAGAATTTCCAAGTTTGAATTCAACAAATGATCAATTGTAATTGCATCGCTACTCCCTTTGGTCGAGTTTCGATTTCCAACTCATTGAGCTTTTAATTTTTCAAGTGATGGGATCCCCATTTTACAACTTTAAAGAAGATGAATTACCTACACACTAGAAGCAATACTTGGAAAAAGTGCAATAAGTTAACAAGTCAATAAAATAGAAACAACTATGATTATGATGAAAATTCACAAAAGAACTATTGAATTCTGCTTGATATTTTGCTAATTGGTTAGCTAGATAGAAAATGGACGTATTTCCGCTCTAGTTAGTAGAGCTAACTTGAGCTAATAATCCATTTGCAAGGTTGTCCTAATAGACCACAAGTTTAGCTTAAGAAACAGCTCGTAGATATTTTTGCATCACTTAAGTATTCCATATAATATAGAGATGTGTGGTCTCTTGTACACATTAATAGATGTCAAACAATATAGGTCAACCATGTAGAAGACATCCTATGGATTTTCCAAAGAAGATCAAGAGCATATTTGAAACCTAACATTACAAGAAAAGGTGCCAAACAAATCTATTTTTATTTTTTTGATCGAGACAAATAGCAATGGACTTCAAGTGGATTCTAAAAACATAACTATTCTATTTATGCTAAAGACCAAATTCAGTTAGCAAGATGCTAGCTCAACTAACTAGAAATAATTTCGCTTTTAGTTGTACAACGAATGTAGATTTTATTGTGAGACACGCTTGTGTCCAAACAACATTGTAGCAGATAGCTTGTATTTCCTATTTCAAGGAAATGTGCATATGATAGGAGTTTGATTTGATCCTAAAGGTCTTGTTCAAAATTTGTGGCTAGATGCTTTTGAATAGATCATCTAATGTAGTAGTGGGTCCCCTCTAGAAGACACGAAAAGGATATGCCAATAAAGTCCATCAGTGGAAAAACTTGTGGGTGCCAAGATAAATAAAACGTCTCACTTGAATCTTCGTAGATAATGTTAAGTGCGCTGATACCCACCTATCTGCATATGCATTTTTAAATGCTACGTGTCTTTAGAAGTAGATGGTTGATTGAAAAGAAAGCCACTAGTTATGTGGGTTGTCTAATAAACTCTACTGAGATGATTTAGTTCGAGATTGATCATCTTCTTTGAACCGTGTAGATATTGGAGACATGTATGTAAGTGGTAGGTGTATTTTTGGACTATGAAAATTACCATTCATGTGTAGTAAAATAATTTTTGTGGTCAAAACGCGAACCATTTTAGAAGGTTTTTTACAACATGGATGCTTCAAGCTATGCTAATCATGCATCTACTTTGCATGGGAGGTCTTGTTTAGCTAATTTCTATTGCATGAAATATATCACCAGATTTTGTTGATGTGTGGCATAGGGTCAACTCTAGAGATCAATTAAGGCATTTCATAAATCTACGATGGATCCTCCACAAGTTCTAAGAAGGGAGATTAACAGGTCTCTGGTTTAAGTGAGGGGAGATTTAACTTCTGTGTTGTAGTTGTCTTGCACAATTTTTTGCTTAAAGCTTAAAGGATAGACAATTTAGGATGTCTATCTTGCATCTTGTGTTGGATTGAGATGTTGTGTATTTGAATCTCTTTTGTGGTCGTTGCTTGAATGTGAGTATTTGTATTGATTGTAGGCTCATCCAAAGCATGTATTGATAGTATGAGCATCAACTTTCTAGTTTTTGAATCCTATGCATGTGAATCCTAGAGCATAGTAGGGCTAAGAATTGTTCAGCTCATTATCAACATGTCATAGACTTGAGAAAAGCAAAAAGTAGTTGTAGCAGGCAATAGATTGCAAGGCAAGAGAATCAGCTTAGGAGGCAAGTGAGGTAGATATAGACTTGATGGAGCACATTAGAATACCTTGAGATTGCTATTATCAGATTAGTGCGGTTTTCTTTGAAAGATTAGCAAGAGTAGCATGTGCAGGTAGAATGAAGTTGCAATGGATTGGAATTTTGGGTGGATGTGAGGCACTATAGTGGGAAAAGGGTTCAAGATGAGAAAATAAGAGCATCCAAATTAGACTATTAGGTCAATGTTAAAACGTATCTAAATTGGTGTGGCAATACCTCAGTATGTAGGTTTCAATCTTGGATTTTAGTACGCAACCATTTGGCGTTGTGATCACCAAAAATTTCAAAATCAAATAGAGTGCAGACTTGGAAATAACTTCCTTGATCTGCTCTTTTCAAAGGGCATTAATGTAAGAAATTGACAAAGGCTAGGTATCTAGGTTGTCACAACTCTTAGCACTATAAGTTCCGGCTAACGCTTGGTATGAACTTCTGTGCTGGAGCAGTTTGCAGTTCTATATTTTAAGCCCAATTTAGTTGTGCAGATTGAAGAAATGCTTGCTTGCTTGAACAAAGTCAAATGTCAATAGGCTCGTACATACGCATCGTAAATAGGTCCATTTGTAGTCTTGTGTTTTCGAAAAGATAACCATTTGCCTTTGTCCATCCATTTTCCTCTTTAAGGTCATCTTTGAATGGAATAAATGAACTCATTTTGGACAAAAATTTAGTTAGTGTTTTTGGTTCAATTGTAGTGTTGTAGAAGATAGCCATTTGCCTTTGTGCAAGCACCAACCATTGTTCAATCTTTGAGGGAGCATGCAATTTTGGACAGTTGACTTTGAGAGTTCTATTTTGTAGATTTTCTACCTTGTTAATATATTTGATGTCTTGACTCCTAAGCAAAGCCACTATTTTCAAAAAGAAAGGAAGTTGGTTCCAGCCAAAAAAATAGCATACAGTGTGGTTTGTTTGACGCTCATTCAGGAGGTTATAGAGCTTTTTTGAAATCTCACGATTTCAGCCCACACAACAGCCCCCTACCCTAAACTTCACATCCTTAAGCTTGAACCGGTTACAGATCTTTTTACTTTTGCCTTCTATAAAGTTTCCATATCAAAGAGGGTTTCCAACTTCCAGAGAGTCTCTTATCCACACAAGTGCAATGATGGTTATGAAAAACCTTCACACCCATATATTTGTATTTGTGTGTTACTGTAATTTTTGCCTCATTGTAGAGTAGATGAGTGTCACTTACACAGTTTGACAGGAAGACCATTTTGATTCACTCAATTTCACCAAAAAATGCAAAGCCTCACTGTTCACAGATTCCAGCTGATTCTGTGAACACGATTCTTTTAGCGTTCGTTCTTCTTTTTGTTACTTCCGTTGGTTACAGTTCTTTACGGTTTGGTCTTCTTGTTAGAACGGTTTCCAAGCAGAAATGTTTCTCAGATTACAATGTGTATTCCTAGCCTGTCAGTGGGGAGAGACGGTTACGTTACTCAGCTACATGCATTTACAAGCAATGCAACCAGTCCTAGCTCAATATAGATCAACGTACTGAATCAGGGAGCAAATCTACAATCTATCTACCAAAAATCAGGGAACAATGCAATGACAAGATTAAGCTACTCAGCAAGAAACAAGAAACAAGAAAACTAGTTTCCTAACAGCATTCTAGCAGCCCAAGGATCAAGAAACACTCATTTCTTGATGCTTAGAATGCCCAAGAACAATCAAGGACATGATTGTTAGGAAGTATGCAAATCAGATCCACAATCTCAGCCTCTATAGTTTACCTGCATGCTGAAACTACAAAATCAAAAAACAAGAAAGTTAATCCACATCTACATTCCACAAGCAAGAGAGTAAGCAAGAAATCTAACTAATCCACAAACACAAAAGGAAATTAGAGCATGCTCATAGAAATTTCACTCAAGAAGATTGCCATGAACAAGGAGCTTTACAATCATCAAGAACTCGTGAAAGATCTTCTTTATTCACTCAAGAGCAATTGACAATACAATCAAAGCTCCCTCACAAGAGAGGGTGGCCCTTAAATAAGCAAGAAGGCTGCCCATGTGGAGCCCAAGTGGCAATTCCACCAAATTAGAAATTACATGTGAAAATTGCCCTTCCACTAGAAGTCACCATCAAAAGGTGGCTCACTCTAAATTATTTAAGGGGGTCTACACTTATTTACAACGCCTAGGAAATATTACTAGCTCCTACATGGTCGTTCCTTCTATGGGATACACCATGTAGGCTCACATAGATAATGACTGTCATCCTAGCTAGTAATTCTCGGCTCTCATGCTTGGCTCTCAGCTTCTTCTGCTCTCCTCCTTGGTCATGGGTGAGAGATACTCTGTGTCTTCAGGTTGGCTCTGCATCTTGGGATTCTCTGGAATCCGCTAACACTCACATCTCCTAAGATCATCAAGATGATGTAGGCTATGTAAATTGCAGGCAAAAAGAGCCACAACATTTTCATAAAGAAGAAGATTGTTAACATGCGACTTTCTGAAGCTTGTCAATGCAAATATTGACACCAATAGAGGAAAACCTTGTTTGACAATATTGTAAATTTTTTTGCTGTTGAATCCCTTCGAAGAACTTGGTTTTGCTGTTAGTTTATTGTCCAATCACTTGCATTAGATCCATAGGGACATTAATTTTTCCATTCTTTTTCATAGTTTGCGCCATAGATGTGTCATGTTTTGGAATGCGTCGTTCCCATCGTGTTCGAGAGCGTTTTGGAATATCTTGTCCTTCTTGAGCGGCACGGTTCCTTTTTTGTTTCTTGGGTTTTTTGTGTAAATTTTTTTATGTGGGGAAAGTTCAAAAAAAATTGATACGTATTGGGTGTTAGGAATACTAAAATATATGTGTAGTTGCATCATTCCTCTTTTGAGTCATACTTTGTTACACATCATGCAAGCAATTACCGAAGTGAGCTTCATCCAAATTCCAAAGTGACAAAACTTGATCATCATGAGGTTTGATTTCCTCTCTCCTCAACATTGTAGATTTTTAAGATGCAAGCTTTGGCCTTGATATCACTGAGAAGGCATGACAAGGAGTCACTAACTTGACATAGATGCGTTGCGTACAATAGAACTCCTTAGATTTTGTAACATAATATTGCTCCCAATTTACATGTCTTCTAATGGTTCCCTTCATTCGTTCGTTCCGAAACCCTTCGCCAATGGAATGTCAGTCTGATGCAACACGAATTTGCGCCTTGGAAACTTGTCAAATACTTGGCAAATGTGCACCAAGCAACAATTGAGGATTAGTTGTTCTTTCGTCTTTTTTCAATGATAGATCTTGACGTGACTAAATGTTTGATAATGTAACAAGTTTAAAAACAATTCTTTCTCTTTTGCATGCAATCCATCAATTCTCAACCAAGTATTAAGTTTTTTTCCCACTATGGTTCCTTAAAGGTTTGCCAAGAAATGGCCGATAATAATTGTTCTAGAGTACTTTTTGTCACTACTCTTGAACAATGAAACAATTATACTATGTGACCATAGGTTGAGAAAATCTATTTTCAATTCTTGAGTGGACAAATTCGTGATTAAAAGAACATGAATCATTTTACCTATTTTGAATAATCCAATCTCGGCCTCCTCGATATGCCATTAGAAGATGCTAGAGCTCATGATTCCGTTTTCCACTTCTACCATGAGAAAATATGTTGTGTAGGACTGGTTGCTGGTATACAATTCATACAATTCTTTGGTTTATACAGACCATGAATCCAGCCAATGATCAATGTATGCCAAGAGATGTGATTGAAATTCTTTGCTAAACAAATCAAAACTTGTGGAATTTGAGCTTTTTCCAATAGCTCTTAGGATTCTTTTTTCACATATTTGAAAGCAAGTCTTGTTGCTTATATATAGAAGTTGATCTTTGATTTGAAAGCAACTATGCATAAGAATGAAAAGCATCACGAACACCATTACATTGCTTTGACTTCTTGCTAGCCTCTTCATAGTCTTCATCAAAGATATATATATATTTTTAGTAAAAGAGCCCTTTCTTTTTGACCCTTTGGGTAAGCCTTATTTTGAGGGAATTTTCATTGCTTTCCGTACTTGACTTGTAAAACCTTACATATCTGTGAGTGATATCGTGTCCTCCATGGCTATGTTGTAGATGGTGTTTCAAATGAGCTAAGTCTACCTGCTCATTTGTGGGGTACAAACCTGAATTTTTAGCTAATTTTTTTTTGAGAATCTAGCATCAAAATTAGAGATAATATTGTTTTAGTTCATATCCCTATAACCCTATCTTTTCTCTCGAAACCAAGAGGAAGAGGTAACTTCACCCTTTTTGAAAATTCCTTGAAGATCAAGTCGAAGGATCTCTTGTTGATTTTTTATTCTTCTTTCCTGAGTTATAACCTTTCTAGAAAGAAAAGTTTTATTAATATCTGTAATTTCCAACAAAGATCGTTTCACGTTATTCTTCCAAGTTGAAATTTCTTCATGGTGCTAATCCAATATGTTTTGAATTTCTTTGCTGTCCTCGTTCATTGAACTCCTATTGTCGAACTTGTCAAAGCATACTTCGATAACAAGTTTTTTAGAATTTCCAAGTTTGAATTCAACAAATGATCAGTTGTAATTGGATCGCTACTCCCTTTGGTCGAGTTTCGATTTCCAACTCATTGAGCTTTTAATTTTTAGATTTTATTGTGAGACACGCTTGTGTCCAAACAACATTGTAGCAGATAGCTTGTATTTCCTATTTCAAGGAAATGTGCATATGATAGGAGTTTGATTTGATCCTAAAGGTCTTGTTCAAAATTTGTGGCTAGATGCTTTTGAGTAGGTCGTCTAATGTAGTAGTGGGCCCCCTCTAGAAGACACGAAAAGGATATGCCAATAAAGTCCATCAGTGGAAAAACTTGTGCGTGCCAAGATGGATAATGACATCTCACTTGAATCTTTGTAGATAATGTTAAGTGCACTGATACCCACCTATTTGCATATGCATTTTTAAATGCAACGTGTCTTTAGAAGTAGATGGTTGATTGAAAAGAAAGCCACTAGTTATGTGGGTTGTCTAATAAACTCTACTAAGATGATTTAGTTTGAGATTGATCATCTTCTTTGAACCGGGTAGATATTGGAGACATGTGAGTATGGCCCAATTGTTGGTGGTGCCTATTGAATATGTAAGTGGTAGGTGTATTTTTGGACTATGAAAAATTCATGTGTCTAGTAAAATATTTTTTGTGGTCAAAACGCGAACCATTTTAGAAGGTTTTTTACAACATGGATGCTTCAAGCTATGCTAATCATGCATCTACTTTGCATGGGAGGTCTTGTTTATAATCCCTATTGCATGAAAATCTCATGGACTAACGACTTCATGGACTAACTCCCTAAACAGTGCAAATAAATGCCTATTGTTCGCTGAACCCTGAATTAGAATTAGAGCTGATCTCCACAGTTTTTTGTGCATGAACTTTTATGAGATGTGCCTTGTGAATAAATTCCAGTGTGTCATACTTAACAATGCAAAGCAACTAAGATGTAGAGCTTCTCAATGAGCTGATGTATTCCGTTGAGAAATTTTTCCCAGCTGTGAAAATTTCCATCTTGCCTCTTTCCTAAAATTTGATTATCTTTCTTTCTCAGTTTGACTTTATACGTTATGGAAAGTTATCCATCTTTTAATTGTTTCTGACTTTGTTCTTCCAATTTTCAAGACCTGACATTGCTCTATACAAGATTCACATTTCATGGAGTATCTTGGAATTTGGTTTCACTAGTACAAGCCAAATATTTGTTATGTGCTGATTGTCGTTATTGTATTATGACCGAAGGCTTTTTTGTTTCTTATGCCCAGTTCTGTGGAACGGTACAAATGCAATATTTTTACTTTGAAATGCACGCAGCGAAGGTAATGTTTTTCAGTTCTCACGGGATCTTGCCATAGGTGGCTATTGAACTTCATATATCTCTACTTCTGGGAGTCTGCGTAGACAGTTCAAAATATAAATGCCGTGTAAAATGTTCATTATAATCTGAATGATTGGGATACGTGCTGTACTTTTGGTGCAGAGCTGCTTTGAAGCAGCTGAAGCAAGAGCGAATAAAAAAGTATGAGTACTGCCTACCGTGTAAGTGCTTTCGTTGATTACTGATATCTAGGCATGAGTATCAGAAAAATCTTGAAGCTGCCCTCTGACATCTATTACGTAGTCATCAAGGCAAAAGAATGTGTAATAATGAGTTTGTGTATGTTACAATGCTCTTTTTTGTTATTTAGAAAAAGCGCATATTCTTTGATTCGAATCGATTTTAGTGATTAATTCTGTTTGAAAGCTTTCTGTACTGTCTAAATTCTTACTTGCTATATTACTTGATGCAGACCTTTATCAGCCATTAAAGGAGGAAGAACAACAACCAGATACAGTTGTGCCTGTGATGTATCCTCTAGATGATGAGAAGCCCCCTGTATGGTGTTACATCTTTCATGAACTTGTGCTTTAGTGTTTCTGCTGACTTCAATGCATTAATTTGAAATGCTTGCCTAAAAAGCTTTTTATAACAATGAGACAACTGCGATTACAGGTCGTCACGGAATTTGATTGGGCGTTTGATGATGTAGAGGTATTTCTGCTATTAATCTTTTGTACTTTTTGGCTTGAAATTGCTGAGCGTTTTTGCTAGTGAAATCATAATGGCTGTATTAATGTTGAGTTGTGTGCACAAATGCTCGACATCTTTGGTTTTAACTTCCCAAGGGTTACATGTCTGCTAAATCATGTCTGCTAAATCATTGGCGTTGTGGTGACTACCCTGATCAATTGGTGCACGGATCAAAAGCATTCAGATGCTATTTTCTAAGTTGGTAGCATAGTTCAAGTTAATGGGCATCCAGAATGTGATTTTAGGTCATTAGCAAAACATTCTTCACTTTACTCAGATTTTCAATTATGCAAAATCCAAGTATGCATCTTTATTTCCTATTCTGTGAGAAATAGGCCAACTTGTTTTCGGCACGTTTGTTGCTAAGAATTTCCTATCATGTGGCATTCTTACAATGTCTCCTTTCAGTATTCATGAATCACAATGTATACGTTGATAGATTTTAGGCTATAAATCCCTCTAGCCTACTTCACGGTTAAATCACATTGTAGGAAGATCAAAACGCGAGCATTGGAAGCAGAGTGATTCACACAAATGACTACATTTTCATTAGCTTCTTCCACATTACAATGTAGAGAAGGAAAGAAGAAACATGCATTAATGTCTTGTAAGCAGTGTTTGATCCGCTGCAAAAACGATTCGGATTGTGCGATCCAGGACCAGAAACATGGTCCCGGATCGCAGAAACATTTGCACCCGCTGCTTTTGCTATTGAAATGAATATCAGATTTTGAAAGGAAAATCTGATTTTGTCTGTCTTAATGCCAATGGTTTGCAGATCTACTGATGTCCAGATTTCTGATGAATGTAGCCTGTGAATGCATATCTGTGAATGAAAAATCAAATATTTGCAGATCTGTGATGTCCAAATGTTGATGAATGCAGCCATCTGAAACCAACTAAAACCAAGCAACAGAACTGCATAATAATTGCTATTTTGATATCCTTTCACATGATACCCATATTGGCAACTTTTCAAATTAAAAAAACAAAAAATTTTGCGATCCGGGAAACCCTAACGGAAGTTCGCAGATCACGTTCCGGATCGCGATCAGAACGTGCATCTTTACTTGTAAGGTACCCGAAGGCACAAAAGATTAATGAGTACATTTCAATTTTGTATGGAGGTATGGGAGCATAAGAATGTCTTTTAAAAGTCTTAAATAAAGCAAGCTCTCAAATTTATTAGCAGTTGGTAAACAGGTACATTATTGCATACGCAATGTGAGACCTACGATCTAAATAGAAGAACTAGGAAAACTTGTAAGAGAGTCAAGATAGAAATTTGAAGTATGATGTGATGGTGGCAACTAGAACCCCTGCTGAGGCTGGAGGGTGGGGATGTGAAGTGTGTAGATGGAGAGAGAGAGAGAGAGAGAGAGAGAGAGAGAGAGAGAGAGAGAGAGAGAGAGAGAGAGAATTAGAATTAGAATTATTATTATTAACGTCTTTTGGTACCCAAAGGTACATAAGACAAAAGAGAGTACAAAAGGTGAGGAGCATTGTCCGCATACGGACTTATTTACTAGTAGAAAAGAGAAGAAGACAAGAAACTAGCATATCTATCTCGCTATCTCTAAGAAGAAGAAATATCCAAGCTTGACCACCAGCTTGCAAGGGTACAATGCAAGAGCTTAACCACCTGCTCTGCGAAGGAGACTAGCTACGAGTAAGCTGAAAATAATGAGTGATAGTAGTAGTGGAGCGTGCTGTGGACTGGCGAGAAGCCTGTGAAGATCTAGTGATCCTGGATCTAGCAGAAATATGTGAGACTCTCTGTGTCTTCGATCTCCGAGTGGGGACTTCAAAATCCAAAACGGAAAAGTCCTCTCTGTCTCGCTTCTGGAAAAACTGGGTAATATGAGCCTGGCTGTGATCCATATCTGTGGTAGGTAGAAGTGAAGCTCGTAGAGTATACATCTCTCTCAATAGAAGACCTACACATCTGGAGTCTAGATACTCGAGGAACGATCGCAACGTGAGAGGGGTATCTCTGTATAAACAATGGTAATGCCCCCTGATCTCATAATATACTGGACAACGAAAGATGAAATGGAACTCATCCTCCATCTCATGAAGAGAACAAAGCTGACATATCCTCTGCAATCTGGGAGTGTCCCTGTATCTACCCGTCTCAATAGCCAGCTGATGAGAAGAGACTCGGAGCTGTCCCATACGGTACCGCAAACCAAAAGATAATGGCTGTGTAAGATATGCTGGAAGGACAGGGGTACCCGTAGTATCCAATCGTAGTAGATGTGTGCCATAGAAATGTATCTTGACCTTATCAGGGTCGGGCTGTGACCATATAGTGCGTATGTAACTACGATAAATATGCTGTCTGATATACGCATGAGTCCCGCTCGGAAGATCAAGTATAGATAAGCCCCAAGTCCGAAGAAGGGCTGAGACACTGCCAAACCAAGAATGCCTGGCCCCCTGTCCTGCAATGGTGCGTGATGAAGTGAGAGTTGCAACAATATATCTGGAAGTGTCTAACTCTGATATCTTGTGAAGAAAGGTAATGATCTGAAACATAGCACCAATAACTAGGGGAGGGGAAGCAAACTCCGCTAATATGAGATATCATGTGGTACCGAGGGCTTAGCCCTAATCATCCTGCTAAGCATGAGAATCTGGATACGAGTAAGATCCCTCCAAGTATCACGTGATAAATCCGGACACCAAGTCTCAGCAGAGTATAAAACAACCGGGGAGCAGGGTCCTATACATAATATGTGGAGCAGAATCTCTCCATATGAACAAGAGAAGTGTGCCCCTTACGGAGTCTGGTGAGGGCTGCCGGTCGGAATGTGAGTAGCGGACCAGAGAGAAGTACTCCCAAATAAGTGTAAGAGGTCACAATCTCAATCGGCAACCCATCATAATAGAAGGTCACATCTCTCATATGCTGTCCATTGGTGTTGAACACCATAATCTTGGTCTTCTTAGTATTAACCGTCAATCCCCAAAGCTGGCAGAAGTGATGTACAACAGAGAGGTGTCTCTGTAAGCCAGGTACAGAGGATGAGAGAAGAACCACATGGTCAGCGTATAGGAGAATGGGGATAATAATATCTGCTAAGGGACAGCCCTCTCCACCTTCCTCTCGAATAATCCGCTCGAGTTCATCAATATATAGTGCAAAGGGAGTAGGAGATAAGGGGCAGCCCTGCTTCACTCCAATGGTAGAATGGATCAGCGAGGACCAACCACTACCGTCCTTGAACCGCGCCCAAACTCGCTCATAGAAAGTAATGATCGCGGCAATAGTCTCGTCTGTGAAGCCAAGCGAAGATAATCTCTAGAAAAGGAGGTGTCTCGGAATTGAGTCAAAAGCTTTGCGGAAGTCCACAAAGCAACAATAAGCTCTCTGTCTCTGATGTCGTGCCTCCTCAATGATGCATCGCAAAATGAAAATCTGATCTGAGGTAGAGTATCCTGGTCTGAACCCAGGCTGACCCATAGCATGTAAATCCTCAGTCTCAGCAAAAGATTCAGTAACCGTCTGTAAAATGGAACCATAAATCTTAGCCAAAGTGTGACCAATCATAATAGTACGGTAGTTTTCTACATTTATGGGTTCACCTGCCTTGAGAATGGGATGAAGAATATTGGTACACCATGCGGTAGGAAAACCAGAGGTCACAACAGTGTTAAAAGCGTGAGCAATAAAGGGCAAGATAAGATGTGCTACAGGTTTTAGGAAATCCACGTTTAGAGAATCATAGTCAGTGGCTTTATGAAGTTTGGCATGGTTAATGGCATTTTCAACCATGTGTGGAGTAAAAAGCGTGCAGCGGGCAGGTCGTGGTGAGAGTAAGGTAAGAGGGGTATAAAGTTTTGTGGATAGCCATATGCTTCAACTTTAAATGAAATACTAGATCTTTCGTAAGGTAGATTGCTGAAGTGTTATCCATTAACAAGATTCGGTTGCGATGGGGGCCATATTCGATCTGGTGAAATGTTTCCAAAAAAAGGAGGAAGCGGAATCTAAAGAATCGATCAACCTGTGGCAGAGTGATCATCGTAGGTATGTTATCTTCTTTGTTCTGGTGTTGTTTGAGTGTTATAGGGGAGTGTAATCTGGCATTTGCCACATGTTTGTGAAGAGAGCGACATTCTGCATCATACCAGCGGTTGTGAACACGTCTATGAGATATATCGTCTTGGTGGGGAAAGATGAGGACGCTGCAGATAAGAGGGATTTAGAGAGAAAAGTGGCTTGTTGCTCAACTGATGCCGAGCTGATGCGTTTCTGTGATAGCAAGTGGATTGTCGGTGAAATCAGTGATGCCTTCTAGTGCAGCTAGCGGTGGGATTGCTGTAGGTGAAATAGCATCCCCCTCCCTCTCAGATGATGGAGGAGGAGAAGAGGTGAATAGAGGGGGGGGGGCGTAGGGGCACCCCCCTTTTTCTTGGGTGCCATGGAGCTAAGGATAGCGCTAGGCAAAGATATAGCTCAGAAAGAGGGTGCCAGATCAGGCGGCACCAGGACAGGCGGTACCAGGTCTGAGCAGCACCTCAGTGTCCACAGGGGAGCCTCAGCGGGGAGGCATCACGCCAGAAGCTAGGCAGCGCCAGGTCAGCGTGAGATCAGCGGGCAGGCATCGCGATCAGAGGGCAGGCATCGTGATCAGAGATCAGGCATCACGAGAAGGAAACCAGCCAGGTCAGCGTGAGATCAGCAGGTAGGCAGCGCCAGATCAGCGGGCAGGCATCGCGATCAGAGGGCAGGCATCGCGATGAGAGAGAGAGAGAGAGAGAGAGAGAGAGAGAGAGAGAGAGAGAGAGAGAGAGAGAGAAAAAGAAAGAAAGATGTATTAATGTCTTTTCCATGCCAAAAGGCATCTAAAACCAAAAGGTACATATCAAGTGTGTTTCACCAAGACGAACCAGTGTCGTCGTTCCAAAACTACAATTACTAACTAAAAGTACTATATAGAAAAAACGTATGAGGAGATGAAATAGTATAGGAAAATAATGGTACTAGGACCATTTACAAATCAACTGAAAATTCCTCATTTTCCTAACTCTGCTACTACGGTCTCCTCTACCTCTTTAACTCTCTTTTCTACAAAACGTATTATCTGGTCTCTGTAAATGAGATGTTTCCCCAAATCTTTTGCTTTCTGGCGGGCCTGTTTCCGTTCTTCTACTTGGACGAAAGTTAGATCTTCATCCAACAAACTACAAGTATCTTTCAACTTGGCTCGACAACGGAGAACATCTCTACTATGTATGGATGATGAGAAGTAGATAACTAATGTTTCCTCATCTTTCTTGGTGTGCCAGGCCTTGTCCAGGCCAACATCGTTGTGCTGGAGCGTATCCGTCCAAATTTTTTTGGCTTTCCCAATTGCATCATGTGTATTGGGGATTCCACGCACTCGAACGTTGAGGGCTTTTTGTTCACGGAGCTGATTCTCGGTGAATGTAGCAGATATAAAGGAAACCGGAGTATGTCCACCTTGACCCTTGAGAACATCAAGCCACGATTTCTTGTGCTGTTTTTCTTGATGGTCTCGATCTGGATCTTCGACTTCTTGGGACTCCTCTATGAGAGCAGCCTGGTCCTTGACTTTGGCGTTGAAGATTGCCCAAAATGCGATCCATGTTGTGAATGTGTTGTACCTCGGTGTCATCTCGATATTGGGTAATGTGTGCAATCTGCCGGTCCTGTTCATCCACTTTCGACTTTAGCTTGTTGACATGTTCTTGGAGCTGAGCAACTGCCGTTTGAAGGATCGTTATCTCCTGTAGGCAGAAGCCGTATTCCCATCCAATAGTTGGGGCAGGTGTTTCGACTGTTAGAGTAGCGAATGCATTAGGTTGAGGAGAGAGAGAGAGCAGGGATTTGTGACAGGTGTAGTAGAGATCTCAGTAGGATCGGCAACGTGCACCACTGTTCCACCTGCTGCATATGGAGCTGCGAAAGTAGAAGCAGGCGAGTTCTTCTTATTCTTGGCCATCAAGCTAGGCACATTGGGCAGTCAACATTAGTAGCGACAGTCAGCAGCAACGACAACATCCACTATCTTTATGTTTGTTGGTTTTGCTTATTATTGGATTTGTTAGTGATTGCTAATTGAGAGAGAGAGAGAGAGAGAGAGAGAGAGAGAGAGAGAGAGAGAGAGAGAGAGAGAGAGAGCCCCAAAGCAAGATCAGACCGCAGTCCTTAGTGCGCTTTCTTCTCCTTCGCCAATCAGAGAGAGAGCATAATAACTCCACAAAACAGCTAAAGAACTATAATATGAAATAGAAATGCAAGCTGAAAGTACTTAATGTCTATCACTAAAAAAAAAATTACAACAGACAGAAGTAAATCCAAGACAGAGAATGTATGTGATATCGGCTAAGACCACTGAAGAAATCTGTAATACGAGGCCCCGAAGATGATATTGCAATAGAGGATGGGCGCCGATGTCGTCTGTGAGGTCTATGTGGGTGCTGACTCTGTGCAGTCTAGGACCTTTGAGGGCAAACTCTCCTAGTAACCGGAAGTGCTCGGACCATGGTAATACCTGAGGTCAAGCGCTGTCTCTGATCGCGATTACAATGTCGATGTCATCGTTTGAAGCTGAATTTGGTCGAGGACGGCGACTAGTGAAAAAGTCCGTAATCTGAGGCTGTGTATCACTATCCACTGAAGCACGGGCTCTCCATAACAAGGACATCTCATATATCATAAGGGCGACATACCTAGGATCCACATGAGTGATAAGAGAGCATAAAGTGGGTGCACCTGTAAAAAGACAATGGTAACGTCCCCGGATCTCAAAGTAGGCCGAACATCTGAAAAGGAAATGCTCCTCCGACTCGATGTCTCCCAAGGAACACATCTGACATAATTTGTCCTCACGTGGAGTACCCTGGTAACGACCAGTCTCAATAGCAAGCTGGTGGGAAGATTGGTCTCGTATATCTCGACTCCAGACCTCCATCCGCTCTCGGATGATTAGGACTAAGCCCTCAGTTCCACACCAGATTATCACTGCTGAGTTTGTTGTTCCTCCTATTTTAGTGGTTGCTCTTTTAGGCTCATTATATATGTCCAGAGAGTATTGGCTCTCCCTTCTAACAGATATTCCTACCTTGCAGTCACATCCTCGACATTACTCTATGATAGTGGAGTCCGTTTCTCATGGTACTCTCAAGTTGCACGCCTCTTGAACACATTTGGTATTTCAGTTTCTGATCTCCCAGCAGGCACTCATGCGTACATTAGACGTTTCATTTATCGGGCTTATATCCAGCATACTTGGCAGGGGCAATTGAGTGTCAAATCAGATTTCTATCGGACACATTTTCTAGAGTTTGATGGAGCAGATTTTCCTATACGGGCACACTATCTTGACTATGGGCTCTCACATTGTTTACGGTTTACTCTTAAACAGTTCCGGGGGGTCATACCTATACACCAAACCTCTGCCGCATATAAAGTTGTAGGAGTGACCATAGTGTCGAAGAGATGACACTTACTGGGAGCATCATGAATATAACTCCTGAAACAAAATATCTCAAGCTGGACGAGGGAAGCATGACCCTTCCCAAGTCGATCTGAGGCTGCCTGCCGCATATTGAAAATCGGACCATTGAATAGCATACCCAAATTAGTGTAGGATGAAACAATCTCCAAGAGTTGACCATCAAGGAAAATCTCCTAACGCTGCATGAAGACTATGGAAGTATTGAGGACCATCACTTTGGTCTGCGATATATTCACCCTCAATCCCTAGCGGGTACAAAAAGTATGTAGGTTGTCCAAGTGTCTCTGGAGTCCATCTCTAGTCGCTGAGACTAAAGCCACATCGTCAGCATATAACAGTATAGTAATAAGTATGTCACCTAGATTGCAGCCGATCCCACTATCCTGTCTGATAATTGACTCAAGCTCATCAATATATTGGCCAAAAAGTGTAGGTGAAAGGGAACATCCCTGTTTCACCCCAATGGTGTTCCATACCGGGTCGAAAATCCCTGATGTGTCTCTGAAACAACCCAAAACTCTCTCATATAAAGCCATCATTGCCAAAATGGTGTCCGTGGAAAAGCTTAAGTCCCTGAGCCTCTGGATGAGTAAATGGCGTGGAACTGAGTCAAAAGCTTTCCTGAAGTCTACAAAGCAGCCAATAGCCATATCACTCGTGTTGGCATTAATGACGAAAGGGATATTTGAATCCGCTATTCTCAACATGGGATTAGAAGCTTGAGTTTGGGAAAACTCTCGTCTAATTTGCTACATGTAGTAGTGCGCAACGGCCTGCTGCTCCTCACCAGTTGTAAAATCTTATAGGTTAAGTTATGAGCACAATATACAGTTAGATTATTGGATCCTTATAGAAACTAGCATAAGGATGATAGTTTCGCTCATAAGCCAAAGCAGAACAATCCTGAGCAAGGATGTGAGTGGCTAGAGCGGTAATATCAGGGGAGGATTTGCCCACCACACCCCACCATGTGAGAGGCTCCTGCAAAAACTCGTCATACTCCCTTGAGATCCAATGAAACATCCTTGTCTATGCTCGAAATCTAACGTGCATCTCTCGATGCTGCGCAATAAGGGGCCATGACCTACACAAAGATGGGGCATTGTCAGATTCTCGAAATGAACGATTCGTCAATAATCACAAACATGCTGTTGACAATAAAATGAGTGCTTGGGGACAACCCTGACCTGAATGCGTCTGTGTGTATGGCTCCAGTAGCCCACATATGGTGAAGCAAAAGAGCAACTGCGTTGTGGAAGAAATTCCACTTGTCAAGCCAATTCTCTCAAATAGCTGACATCCTACAGAAACCAGAAAAGTAATCACTTCATTGTAGGAAAAGAAACTCAACAATTCTAAAAGCTTTTGCAAAACAAATGCACCAAAGAAATTACAAAAAAGGTATACTTGTGCTCATCAAAAAGTGGTCACTGAAGGGTCTCCCAAATCCTGTCCATAAGCTTGTAAATGAGGCTGAATGTAGAACCTCTCAATCCACCAACCTAAGCACATGGTACACTGGTTGCAGGACCCCAACCAACTACTCAGCGTGTCGCCAGGAATCATCTCCCAAAACAATCCTCTGGAACCTAAGTCTAGTCGGCTCGCCGCTGTGATGCCACTGTGTAAACTCGTGGCTGGTTGCCATCTGTCTGTTGCCACCTTGCATGCACAGTGGTTTGTTGATATTTGCCCGCCCTATCCTGTGTCGGTGCAGACTCTAGGACATGCGTGTGCTCTACCTTGTGCTCTCTCCCCAACACCTCCCATAGTCGCCATAGGAATTGCTGCCTCTGCTGTGAACCTGGGCCACTACTCTCAGTAGGCCCAACTGACTCCTTTGATGGAAATGCCTTTCCGATAGATGATGGCCTTGTTGCTGTTGTCGATGGTAGCCGTGATGGGCCTGGCTCTGTTGACGAAGTCCGTGATGGCCCTGCTGCTACTGATGGAGGCCGCGGTGGGCCTGTTGCTGATGAACTAAGCCGTGATGGCCTTGCGTCGCTACTGCCAGCCCTTGATGATCATGTGTCAATAGAACCTAGCTGCCCACCAATCTGTACCTTGGGTTCAGTCGTTGCTACTGCTCCATATGTGCTCAGTAGGTGCTCTAGCCTAGGTGTAGAACTACCACGTATGGGGCAATGCCCATGGTTCCCCCATCTGACCTAGTCAAACCAAGCAAGTGTCCTTTGATCCTCATCCGCGTATTGCATAAGGTGGCATTGTATAACAAGCAATGCCATCTCCGTGCACTTGAACCTATAAAAACTACAAAGTCTGCCTCCAAGAGATCTTCCACCCACATGCCTCGTCTCGCCATAGGCATGGCTATAGAAACCAAGGTCAAAAACTCAATGGAAAATGGATAAGAGGAAAAAAGGGAGCCAAGACAAGCCTAGAGCCATATAAGACCTAAACCGTAATATTAATGGATGCCTAAGACCTACCCTAAATTACTAAACCCTAACCCGTAGACCTCATGCACAGCAACCACATGAATGCTCATAGTGACCACCTGTGATAAAGAAGCTTGGGAACATGCAATCACTCTCTGCCTAGCAAGCCTACGTCTAATCATAGCAACAAGAATCGTCCCAAATGATGCCCTGTAGCCTCCAAACAAAGCAAGGAAAAAAAAGGGTGAAAAAGAGCTTCAAAAAGTTGCTTTGCTTGTGAATCCGCACTTTGCTTGCCCTCTTCTATGTGCTACATTCACCTTCCACTCATCATGGCCGTCGCATAGAGTGCTCAAACTACCCATTGGCCACCTATTCCTCTCTCCACAATTTTTTTTCTGTCCAACATAGTGCACTGGAAATGGGGCATCGTGGCTGTCAACGTTCAAGACAGCGTTCGGGAACTCAGCGTTCAGGAACGCTGCGTTCTGAAATGCAGAGGTCCGGAATGCCGTTCTGAAAGCCCTACACCGTACGATCCATCAACCATAAATGAATCCCATAGTGGCTTCTTCTCTGTCAACGACCTTTAGTGGCTTCAACATAGGTTTTAGCAAGGTGATAATCTTTTCTTCGTCATCCCAATATGTTGGAGCAAGCAAAATACTCACACATACTTTCCTAACTCAGATCTGGATGACTTTAACTCATGCCACTCCTCACTAACTACTAAGTGTTGAAGGGCTGCCTTAACATCCAACAAGTTTGCCAGAATATTATACATATATGCAAACCTTGTTTTTGTTGGGTTTTAGTAGTTCATGTTTGCTCAGCTTATGAAAGAGTGCAAGTACTTTGAGTGAGTGGTGATGAATGTAACAATCTTTCGTGCTGTCTGCAAAACAGGTTCAATCTGATGTAGGCGTCCAATATCCTCAAATAACAAGTCCAAGCAGTGACATGTGCAACGCGTGAAAAAAATCTTAGGATACTCCTCTTCTAGGATAGAACCTGTGCTAATACAATTACAGGCATTATCCATTAGCACTTCACCACATGTTTATTTACGTCCAACCTCTTCAATAACCACGTTCATGCGTTGATAAATATACTCGTCTTCAAACCACTAGCATCAATGTGCAGAGGAAAATATAGCCATATATATATTTTTGGCTAAGAAGTTTATTAAGGGCCTTTTTCGACTGCTTGTCCAACTGTCAAATATGACGATAGCACACCCATATTTGACCCATTTCTCTTTTCTTACTAGCAACTGTGCTATTCGCTGTCCATTCCTGCAATGTGTGCTGCCTTCTCCAAGAACGTTCTTCCATTGCTGAAATTTTGGCGGGCTGACCTTGTAGGTTACCAAGTTAGGTGTTTGAGCCGTTGAAGTCACCCAGCTCCTAAAACCTAATTTTTTGGGCCAAATAGCTCAAAAAAAAGTTCAGCCGTGGCCATTTGAAGCTTTTTTGAAAGGTGTTTTAAACGGCCGTGTTTGCAAATGTGTTTGGAAGATCTTCCAGACGTTTTTGGTTGCAACTTTGGTTCGACTGAAGTGTAGGTTATCTAGATTTGTATCTTTGCATAGAAAAGATATTTTCTGACTACAGCTATAAACAGCTTCTCACAGCTATACAGAAAAGTTGTTCGAATGTTGCAGATATTGTCCTAAGGCAATGTTTTTCATTGATTCATCATGCTTTGAGATATTCATTTCGTATGTTTTAGCTTTCAAAGGGGTGTATTCAGATCAAGTAGAAATCTGTTTAAGACTTGTTTAGATTAAACGGTACTGGGCTGCTCATATTGACAGGAGTTTACAGACAACCTTATTCAGGATGAGGCTTTACCTGCAGAAGAGAAGCAGAAATTCAAGGTAGTGAATCTTTTACATAGCACGGTTAGTACTATGATTCTAGACATTCCTTAGACGTTTTTGGTGATGGAGCATGGCTTTAGCAGGAATCACAAAAGATTGTTTTCTTGGAAGTTGGCTTACAGTTAACCTTCATTGGTTGGTTTGAATTTTGCAGGATTACATCAAAGATGCTGTAGCTGCAGAGAGAAAAAAGCAAAGAGAGGTATTCTACTCCCTTGTATGTGTTTTTAAGAGTTCTTGAATGGTTTATTTTTAAAACCCTGAGAGATTCAGTTTCAAACCATTGCAAATGTGTCCAAAAGGAGTGTTCTGGAATGCTGCTTTCAAAATACTGCATTTTGTTCTGGAATGTTGTTTGGAACACTTGGATTTTTTTTTTTCTGAGTACTGTAATCGATGGGGTTGAAATGATCTCAAGAAATGCATGTTTCTGTGCACTTGAAAAGCCACCATTTTTGAACTGTAATGATAAGCAAGCATTTTGTGATAATGTTGAATGAATGCAGTTGAACCATTCCAATCTCGTCTAGCTCTCCGGCTCTCTGCCTTGCATGCGATGTTGGCAGGGCCCTGTCTCTCTTCCGAAAAACAATGTCTTTTGCATTCGTTTCAGAGAATGAAGGACGTTTTGATGGCAACTAAGATAGCACATTAGTTGTAACTTCTCATACGTATTTTTACACTGTACTGTAAATTACTCATTTAGTCTACTTGCAATGAGCTTCAAGGTGATAAGTAATTTAAGGTCCAAGTGCCATATATGATGTAATACATGAGGTTCAGTCCCTTCTCTGTATAAAAGGACCGAGTACTAGTGGACCAAATGTTTAGGGAGACTAGAGGTAACATTGGCTCTCTTACATCACAAAAGCAAGCGAAAAAAGAAGAAGAGAGATGTCTTGTCTCTGCATGCATTGTGTGTTGTGCAAGTTCTCAAGCAGAGTGTTCTAATGATCACGTGCAAGGTTGATCAGTGCATTTGTGGTCTAATTTCGAACATCCTTAACTTTATTGAGATGCTCCATGATCAATCATCTACATCCATCCTTAATGTCTGTATCCTGTTCTTCAAATAGAGGATTCATTAGGGTTTTACAATTCTGAACATCTATTTGATAATGTCTCCCACTTCCTTTCGCCCTTTTGCTTGCAGGATTTGGGGTATGTTTTTTCTTTAACAGACAAGTAGATTATATGATGTGGTTTTGGACTTTTGACGAATTCGTTTGGTTGTCTTTTCCAGTGTATGGTTGTCTCTTCCAGTGTTCTTGATTTACTGATTCAAATGGATTTCAAATTCTGATTTCAATTCGGATTTCAACTGGTAAATCTGAATCAAAATCACAATTAGTGTATGGCTGTGTCTCTTCCAATGTTTCTTGATTCACTAATTTGAATTGTTTTGGTTTTCTTGGATTTTTCTTCAAACTTGTTTCTTTCAATGATCCGGTTCATTTCCGGTTCAGAAAATAGAAGATATGTTTAGTCCTAAGGAAGGAAGTGGACCCTGCGTCCGAACACGCGCGAAATAAAAAAAAAAAAATCTGGACACGTCCGACCCCGCATCCGAGGGTCGGACGCGTCCAGGTCTGGACGCCGGACGCGGACGCGGAATGCCCGCGTCCGGCCCGGACCCTCATGTCTGGCTTCAACTTTAGTCTATTTCAATTTCTAAATTTAGTGCAAAATCGTTGACCCTGCTTTAAGTTAGTAGTTCATGAGTCCAGAATGTAGAACCTAGTGCAACTTGTGGTGGGCAATAACACGTATCCAACATAAATTTATGATTTTAAAGAAACACCAATCGTTTTGATTTGATTTATTTGGGGTTGGCCTAAAACCTTTTGCAAGTGTTGGTCTCCTCTCCTTTCACTTTGCCGAATAATCTTGATCCATACGTATGTTTGCATCTTACACTTCCATACACTAGAGTTGGGGTCTTTCGATTTACTGGAATCAAGAAGAAGAACAAGTAACACTTGCCATCTTTGCTTCAAATGTCTTGTAGAAAAGTGTTTCTAAATGTCTTGTGCCTGCTACCATGCAACTCCATTGACCACATAAGATTTGATATATCTTGCCAACAAGAAAGGTCTTAAACAAGATTATAGTAGTTGATGTGGATGCCTAAGACGCTTTGAATAGCTTTTATTTCTATTGACGATCATGTTTCCAATTGCTCCAACTATTTGGCTAGGGTTTGTCACCATTGTACTCAACTCATTAGGTATTATTTGTGTGGATGGATTGCTCTTTGCTTGCTCTTCAAATGTGCCCTATTGGAAGGAAGTGGCCTTTTGGAAGCATTTAGACTCTTGCACCTATTTTTTGCAAATTTGATATGGTTATACTCTTCTGGCTATTAGTTTTGAGATCTGATTGCCAGGTAGTAAGATTTTAATTTTCCAACTTGCAGCTATTGTTGACAAACCAAAGATGATGGATCCTAAAGCAACCACCACCAAATTCAATTCTAAACCTGTAGGATTAATTAATGTTTCACATTCTTTCAATCAATGTGTTCGTGTCCTTCAATAATCTTACAAATGTAAGGTGTGCACTCCTGGAAGCTTATGCTGTGTGTCCTTGCACACAACTTGATGGGATATTTGAAAATTGAAGAGATCTTTAGATTAAATGCTCGCTAGAACCAAAGCAACGCTCTTAGAGCATGGATGGAGATAACTAAAATCTTATATGACTCAAAATTATATAGTAGGAGAACTCACACAAATAAGACAATTAGTATGCCTGAATCATAAACTTTGCTGAGTAACTCTAAAGTACAATACAGAGTAAAATACCTGAGACGAGACTCTCTGCAAGAGCTGGATTCTTTCGCAATATGTACGCACATAACCACAATAGCTAATCTACCTTGGGATCAGAGCCTTTACATCATGGTTGGGACCCAGTTCAAAGTGTATGGTAATAGTGGACGAATGTGCCACATTTGACAAGATAGTGACGACTCATGAATCACTTGAACCCTTTGTGACTTTTGAGTATTATGTTGAATATATGGCTCTAGTTATTGTGAAGTTCATTTTGAACTGTAATTGTGTTAAGATTTTATTGCACTGATCTGAACGATGCCATCCCAAGTTTTCTGAGCATTATTTCATGTTTAATCTATAGGTGAGAGAAGCTAGGAGGAAAGCTATCAAAGAGATGAGTGAGGCCACTAAAGTGGGACTTGAGAATATGCGATTTTTTAAGTTCTATCCTGTACAAAATCCCGAGACACCTGATCTTGCAAGTCTTAACCTGAAGGTCTGTTATGCAATTTGATAGATCTTGAAGCTTTCAGAATTTGTGCTTAACATGTCAAAGTTAAGCTGGAGATTATTAAAGATTTGTGACTTACTGAGCAGTGTATCAAACTCATCTCTTTATGCAGGCTTCATTTATCAACAGATACTATGGAAAGGCTCATGAAGTCTTTTGATGCAGACAAATTCAGAGAGATCTGTCTAGTGTTTAGTTCCAACCATTTGTTGCACAAGTAATTGGTTCAATTTTTTGGTTAACTAAGTGTGAGGCCTCTCATCTTCGTATTCGAAGTATGCTATATGTTGCGGCCACTGGTAAAATTATGTGGTGAAATAGTAGCATATATCATTTTGGACTATTTCATTCAAAGGATGAGATAATTGTTCAGCAGAGTTCCGGTTCACTTTGTTGCGGGAACATTTTTGGTCCAGTTCAATCTAGTGGTGGAAGATTTCGTTTTGAAGCTGATGAGCTAGACTTCTACAATGCACAAGGTCATTTTTTAGATTGATCTGATTGTTGCCAATCCTTAAGTATACCAATAGCTGCCCCCCTTTTTAAATCTGAAGTTAGGATATCCAGGTGGTTGCGAAAAGGTATTTTGTCCAAATTTGGTCAATTTAGAACTCTAGTTTTATGAAGTCCACAAATCAAGATGCTGTAAAATGATTTAAAATTCAATTGTAGAACAGATATGATATTATTATTCCTAATGGCCAGGCAATCTGTTGTCAAACCTATCCAGCATGGTGGTCTCTATGACATTTTGATTAATTGACATCTATCTATATTGATAAATCCTTTGAGTTGAGCTTTTGAGTGGAATTGAAGAGTGTGGTTCTCTATATTCCACATTATGTGAGCAAATTGTAGTTCTCATTGTTGGAGGATATGTTTGGCATTGATTGATTTCTTTGATGTGTGCTATGGAGAGAGAGAGAGAGAGAGAGAGAGAGAGAGAGAGAGAGACATCAGGCATGAAGACGAACCTGTACATCAGATAAGATGGAAGCCTGACAGATCGATGCCGTCAAAGTAAACTTAACTAAAACAACTCAACAAAGATTTATAGCCAGGATCATATGGTACAAAAACCATTTACAAGTTCAATTGAACATCTCTTCATTTCTCGAACTTTGATTCTATTTCAAAATTTAAATTTGCAATAGTAACCATGGGCTTTTACGATCTGCAAATATGGTGGATACCATCTTGATAGATAAGCCGCCTTACAACTGTTATAGCTTCTTGTCATGGTTTTTCGCGTTCTCGCACGTGTAAGGCCTTCGTCCAAGTATATTCTGTTGTACTGCAGCTTCAATCTCTTAACACTTCAGACCGGTGAGAAATGATGTTAGGCGTATGACAAGAGTATCCGGATCCTTCTTAGTCCGCCAAGCAGCTTGCATGCATGGATTTGTTATGATGCTGAAGATTCTCTTCCATAACTTCTTAGCTTCTCTAACATCTTGGGAAAAATTGTCAATGGAGTTATGGATTATCTACACCAAAGCAGATTGATGACTATTTTGCCGACTATACTTGGTGCTAACATATCAACAGTTTTCTTGTGAGCATTCTGGATTTGATAAAGAACTTTCTCTTGTTCCACTTGAAAATTTTGGGAAGTTGTGTAGCTATATCTTTTATCGATGGTTTACAAAGTTCAACTAAATGAAAGCTTTATAAATTCATTATAAAACTGTAACAAGGTAATTTTATTGAGGATACTTTCCAAGTGACTAGTGTGCAAGTTTTGTGAGTTGATTTAGTAGCAAAGCTTTGGTGATTGTAATTTACAAAGATGACCAGACTAAATCAAATAACCGTGCCAGGCCTCAATATAGCTTATAAGTTGAGGAATCCTTGAGTGTAACTTCCACATGAAGGAATCAGAAAACTGTTTTACACCAAAAACATTTGGCAGCTGTTGTGCCATTGGCAGCACTATTGTTGATAGATTGTCCAGCCAAGCTAAACACGAAATCCTTCCCTTGTGCCTTGAGTCCTCTTGAAAGGCACCGTGAGATGGATAATGAATAAGCTATATTGTGTTCGACGATGAGTAAGTCTAGGACATTTGAGAGACTACCATCTTTGGCCTGTACAATGTGCACTATATCGCCTTTATATGTGACACTAATGATGCATTCAAAAATCCTCACTAATGGGCTATCTGAATGTTTCTTGCTCTTGATACATATCTACTAATATGACATGCAAACTGCTTATGATCAGCTTAGTTCCATGCTAGCAAATGAACATGCATCTTTGCGTGCTATTTCAGAATGGATTAAAAAACACCTAACCATTCAACTTCCTATTCACTCGGTCCTTCAAAGTGTCTTTCTAGTTTAGTAAAGCAAATGATCGCCAATAACTGCAATGAGACACGGCATAATTTATTATTCCATCATTTGGGTTTTATACTTACATGATTTTTCTAATGTGCATGAGCTCATTCTCTATCCTATGCATTGCTTTGTGAGAAAATATTTGATACGAAGAGGTTGAAAGTTGTGGAGCCTTTTTGTGCAAACTCAAGTTTCTCATTGCAGTTGAAATCCTATCCAAGGAACTTACAAATGACAAGACCAACCTACCTTATTGACAATCTCGAATCCATGTTCTTTCTTATTATATCACAAGATTTAGTCTTTCAAATATCAAACACCAAGTGTGGTGACATTTTTGTGGTAGTTTTTTTCACTCATGGAAAGTTTTGAAGTGTGATATATCTACGTCCTTTTTGTTTGCAAGGATCTTCTTTGCGTGGAAGCTCCATGCAAGTTTGTTGTACAGTATAGTATCTTTTTAGCTGGCAATGAATTTGCATGCATATTTGATGTGTATTCGTTAAAAGAGCTGTCTCATTGTGTAGTCACTCATCAATACAGCCATGCACAACAAATTATTTTCACAGGAGCTTTTTTTCCACATCTGATTTTGTATTTTGACAATAGATGGTGGCACTTAACAGTCTTTCGAGATCGTGTTAAATGTATTAGAATATGAGGATACAACCTCTTTGTCTTTAATTAATCCTCGTTTTGGACATGAATTTTGACATTTTTATGCGCACATTGACATAGTCAACCAAAATAGCACAAGCTTTCAGAATTCATCTAGCTAGGCTATTGTAGCGAAGCTGTGTGAAGGCGTGATCTTTGAAGGCTGCTATTTTTGTAAGTGATTGTCTGTAAAACTAATTTCATCTCTAACAAACAAACAAGTAACTGATTTTAGTGTTTAAATTAGTTCTACAGATATAGTTGTTGAAGAGTGTTGGAAATGTTGGAGTTGGAAAATCTTAAACCAAAAGCCTGTAGAAGCAATCAGAGCACGAATCAAAAGCCGGTAGATCAAATAACGGTACGATCGCATTACAAGCCTTTGAGATATGACATACTCCTTTGGGGATGCACATCAAACATTTCTACCAACATTAAAGAGAGTTCATCTTGCATTAGCTAACAAATAAGTTTTGTACAGGATGAAGTAAGATATTTCAGGGTTTTGGCAGCCGCTTAGACGACTAAGGCAGCTGAGGACATAGTTGGAGATGTGGCTGAATGGATCACCAACGAGATTAAGCTTTATAATCATTTAGGATTTTGCAGGAATCCAAGGAAGCTGGGGTTTTTTTAGGCGAAATGAAGTACAGCTTGCTGGCTAAAAGCGGCTCTTTAGATGGAGCAATTGCAACCCGAATAACTCAGAAGGAGCTAACACTCAATAAATAGGTTCTCTACTGTGAGTTGTGGATACCTAATGGATAGCACTTGACGAATGAACATTGCATTAGAGAGGAAGCAAAACCTTCATTAGTTTTTTGACGGACGATAACCCCAAAAACTTAACAGTAGCTACTGTAGAATGCAAGGTGACTGTTGTTAACGGTGTCTCCCTTTTGGTACAAGGCAAGCTAACAAGGCAAGCCCGTCTCTGAGAACTTGGATAGCGCTCTCACTTACCCAAAGGTTGAACTGGAATTCAATCATCAGGAGCAGGCAGAGCAAGAACTAGAGACTTCCGAGTGCGCTGGTTTTTCATCCAGGACACTTTAGGTCTGAACTCTTTCTACTTATGTTTCAAGAGCAAGAGACAACTGAGGCAAGGAAGTGCTTTTTATCTTGCTAGATACATTTGTTGTTTCAATATAACATTCTGGTTTTCTTTTAAGAATAGTTAAATGGCATTGCCAAAACTCTTCAGGCCTTTCTGCGAGATGTTCATCTTTTTCTTATAGACAGACGATTTTGAGGTCTTGTAGATAACTGAGGACTGTCCCCAGGTTCTTTATTTAGTTTTTTTTAGCTTTATTGGGCTTCTTGTGAATATCTTGTACACTTCTTGATAACCTGAATAGTAAGGAGTAGATCAACTGTTAAATTATTTGATTGAGTCTTGGAGAACGACTTTTGTGGAGGAAAAAGGTGCCGACTTACTTTTCGAGAGCGACCGCTGAATGTGCAATGTGGCATCACAGGCCAGATTGTGTGGGCTGGTCACTACGCCCAGGCCCCAATAGCAACAGTGCCTCTGTCTCAAGCGTGTACATTGAAGTTTTGAACCCCTTAAAGAATATCCATTCTCTACTTAACAAAGAATTGGGAAATGTTTCAAAATTTTCTCTTACAGGAAGCTCAGAGACTACTGATGTGGTTGTCTTTTCAACATCTGTGATTGTACCTAGTTCAAGGATCTTACAATCTGATACCAGAGGAGTCATTTCAAGAGGAAAAAAGGACATATTCAGATAAAATGGTTATGCTGTTCTTTCTGACGATGAAGGGAATATGCGGATGATGGTAATGCTGTGATTGAGACAAGACAGAGACAAAAACGTTCTAGGGAGCAATCTTATGAGATGGGCGCCCTCCAAGACTTTTGCTGTACAGGCTTTTGCTCCAACGGGGTCTGTTTCGTAGGAAAGGGACAACTTTTGAGTTTTAAAATGTTAGCACCTTTGGATTGCCTGCAAAGAATGCTTTGGATTTTTAACAATAGCTAGTTCTCGCAAATACTGCCTGTGGCAGGTGACAGGGCACGAGCAGCGATCGCTTTGTAGGTAGACCATAGGCTACTGCAGCACAATTTCAAGATCGATCTATCTCAAATTCTGAAGTGGGAAGTCTGGGAGCAACTTTGATGCAAGGCCATAATATTCTGATCTTTGAACGCCCTCTGTAGTATTGACTCTTCAAATTTCAGTAATTACAGTTAGTAGCGGCAATATTCTACATATCAGACCTCTATCTGCGACAACACTGATTTCAATCACAAACAACGAGCAGAAACGTGGAACTGTTTAATATCAGGTATTGGAACAAGGGTTTAAGAAGAAGGTATTGGAACGAGGATTCAAGCTCCAAAAGAATATCGAATTTCTCTGCTGCCAAAAACGGACCTCATGTCGGAAATCAATGGGTTGTGCGGAAACTGGGAGCGAGCTAGATGAATGGATCGGAAACACAATAGTTAGCAGCAGGATAGTTCAAACGACGGATCAAACAAATGCGCAATTGCCAATAACAACTATAGAACAAATCGCACTCTGATTATTAGCAACAGATGAGTACAAAGGCTTGAAGTTATTACTTTAGCTTGTTGAGCGTGATAACGTTGGTACTGATTATTGAAACATAATTTTTCAGACGAAGTTTTCAGATGAAGATTCTAGTTTAGATATACCAAAAATATCTATAACTGTACATCCTACATTTATTACAATCATCTCATTGTATTGACTGTATGTACAAAGTGGACGGACATCAATGTAGAGTCGTCGGGTCAGATTTTAGATCGACAATATCGAAATTTACATGGGTTCGGATTTTTATAAAAGTGAATCAGGTTCGAAAAATCTAGAATCGATTCGAACCGAACACGTTTGGAAAAGTTAGAACCGATTCCGCTCCCGATCCAAACAAGTGTCGGAAAAATCCGACTTTCTATACACCTTTCAGGATGCTCATCAATAAATGGATTTGAGCATGAAATTCAACACTCCCCCTTAATGTGGATTCTGGAAGGTTTTGATATTCAGATTTAACATGTCGTTGAATATGAGATGATGCTCCATAGAGAGGGCTTTTGTAAAGTAATGTGCTGCCATAAATTCCGTCCTGCAGTACACCAATGATATCTCCTTGCTTTGCACTTTCAAGCATACATTAGTGAGCCAATGATGGAGTGAAATGGATGTTGCTTCATCTCCTCCTTTTCTACTTCATTTTGAGGAGATTGCTCCTTTGATAGCTTCAGTCCTGGGTCGAGTGAAAATTGACTTGGTTTGCAGTTAGCCATTCCATACCTTTTCAACACGTTGGTAAGATATCTCTGTTGGCTGATGAATAATAGTCGGCTAGTTCGAATTCAGAAAATTTCGATTCCGAGACAATAGTGGGTTGGACCCATGTTAGCAGTCATCTTGTACTCCTTGGCCAACATGCATTTCGTTTCCTTCATCAGATTCAGATCGTTACTGTAATAGTGTATCATCCACATAGAGTGTGATGATGAAGAAGAAGTTTGATACAGACTTGAAGTAGGCATTCGAGTCTGCTGAGTTTGGAGTAAAACCATTCTCAATGAGGAATGTATTTATCTTCTGGAACCAGGCTCTAGGTGACTGTTTCAGCCCATAAAGTGCCTTGTGTATTCTGCATACAAGGTGTTGCTTGCCCTTCAGCTCGTATCCTTCAGGTTGTGCCATGAAAATTTTCCTCTTCAATGGTCCCGTTGTGAAAAGCGGTCTGGACATCCATTTGATGGACTTCGAGATCTGTTGCAGCTGCAAAGGAGAGTAGCAATCTGATCAAAGCATGCTTGACAGTTGGGCTAAAGGTTTTAGAATAGTCCAGATTTGGAATATGGGAATAACCTTTGGCAATCAGCCTGGCCTTGTACCGATTTAGCCTTACTTCAACATCATACTTCACTTTGAAAATCCATTTGCATGGGATGGATTTTCGATCATTTGGCAGCTTAGTGACTGTCCACGTTTGATTCTCCATCAGAGAATCAAATTCCGTGTCCATTGCTGCTTTCCAATGATCAGCATCATTTGTAGATATTGCCTTTGAAACTGAATTTGGTTTGATAGTTCAAACAACGGAGCAAACAAATGCGCAATTGCCAATGACAATTATAGAACAAATCGCACTCTGATTACTATCAACAAATGAGTGCAATGGCTTGAGGTTATTACTTCAACTTGTTGAGCGTGATAACCCTGGTATTGATTATTGAAACGGATTTTTTCAGAAGAAGTTTTTTGATGAATTTCCTACATTTATTACAACAGTCTCATTGTATTGACTGTATGTACAAAGTGGGCGGACATCAATGTAGAGTAGTCGGGTCGGACAGTATCAAAATTTACATGGGTTCGGATTTTTATAAAAAGTGAACCAGGTTCGGAAGATTTAGAACCCACCGAACATTTCGGAAAAGTTAGAACCGATCCGATCGGAACAAGGGTCGGAAAAATCCGACCTTCTGTACACCTTTCAGGATGCTCATTAATAAATGGATTTGAGCATTGAAATTCAACACCTCAGTCGCAGTAGATTCCAGCACACTTCCCAAGTGGACCTGTAGCAAGTTATTAAGGGCTATACAATTAGGGCAGCTGTAGCGGCAGTTTCCAGCATGTTTTTCCGACCAACGACTGCCAACAATTTCATCTGTTTCTTGTTGTAGAAGCTATTTTTTCTCTTTTCAGGTATAGTTTGAGGATAGTCCCCTTGGTTTTAGAAAACAAAGCCCGTCTTCATCTCGCTGTTTTTCATTTTGCCTTCTGCCTGTGCATTCCTCGTGTTGTTTTAAAGTTGGGATCATCTTTACCTGTCAATATGGTTCCTCAAGAACCTTCTTATCCTTTGCAACTCACGTATTTCAAACCTCTTGCTTAGTGTGGAGAAAAGAGACCTGCTTCACCTTCAGACCATCCTTCCAGTGCTTCTCCTTCATGCGCACGTCGTGAAGCCCATCGTGATGTTGCGGATTCCTTGCTTGTTTCCTCTGGGCAGGTGGTGGCATACTGTTCGCCACCACCTTTCTTGCTCTGTTTCAGTTTATCAGCTTTCTCCTTCTTCCTCTTCTTGCCCCCGTCTTCCATGTGCGGGCTGTGGTCACCTTTATGTGCAAGGTGCCAGTCTTTCTCCCCATCAAAACGCTTGCTCTGCTTTTCGTCAGCAGCTCGCATTTACCAATGTCGACCTTGCACCTCATTTTGCTCCCACTTCGCCACCCGACTCAGCTTGGACCTGGATTCGCTCCCTTGATATTTTGACCACTTTTCACTTAGGTTTTTCTCGTTCTCGTCTTTATGCACACATACCCTTTGCCTAGCGCTTAGACGTCCAAAGAGCTTTGTCCTCACCTTTGTCTCCTCTGGCTTCCAACCCTTCTGATACCTCAGCCTGACATGCCTTTTTGCTTTTTCCTCTCTGGTTTTTGCCTTTGGCTCCTCGGGGTGGTGATGCTGCTCACAGGGAATCTCGCAATAGGATTCATCGCTTTATGTCAGGAGATTGGGAAAATCTGCAAGAAGAGCATTTCCTTCGCTGCCATGCGCTTGCTGCTCAGCGGGATTTTACTTTGGATGGTGTTTTTATACCCCCTGTTCATCGTCGGTTGCGTCGCTGTGTTTTACTTGGGCAAGTGGGTGAGTATTCTCGTGCAGCTCGTGCTCTAGCTCCTACAAGTCCAGCGACTCCTTCTGTTGCCACCCTTAAGGCTTTGGAGCTTCTTCATCCACTGGCAAATGATTGTCTTCTCTCTTTTTGTTGAGGACTTTGAACTTGATTCCGATCTACAGCTCTCAGAATCTCATTTTCTTAATGCTTTTCTACGCAACCCTCATTTGTCAAATGGGGGACCTTCCGGTATGGTTTTCGAGCATCTTCGTGACTGTTTCTCTCATGATGATTCTGCGAGCGGGTTTGGTTTGCTCTTCCGTAGCATGTGGGTGTATTCCTCTTTCTATTGCTTGTATTCTCTGTGCTGCTCATTTGATAGATAAGCCTGGTGGTGGCGTGTGTCCGCCAATTGTTGTTGGAGAGGTTTTATACAGATTGGTTTCTAGGGCTCTTGGTTTTCAGCTTCGTGACAGTTTTTATGACCACCTATTTTCTCATCAGTTTGGTTGTGCTCGATTGCGAGACAGTCGTACATGCTCTGCGTGCTACCTTGGATGTTCATCCAGATTGGGGCCATTATCCGAGGGGCCATTTTCCAAGAACTTTGTGCGGCTCACGGTCCACTCGCTCAACTCATTCCATTTGTTCGCTCTTTTTATTCCATGGATGCGCCTCTATATTTCAGTCATGCTTCTCGCTCAGGTGATGTTTTGGTTATCCCTTCTGCTGATGGTATCAGACAAGGTGATCCTGGGTGGTGCTCTTTTTCCTTTGGCACACTTTTGAGCATTGTGAGCTTCTTCTGCTGCTTTTCCATTTTGTTTGTTTCTCTCTATTGTTGATGACACGCATATTGTGGGACATGCTAACAACGTCTTTGTAACTTTCATGCATTTCTCTCAACAACTTTCGGCTTTGGGCCTCACTGTGAATCCTTCTAAGTGCGTTGCTTGGTGTCCTCAGGGCCTCCTTCCTGAGCTCCCTTTACCTACAAGTTTCAATACTCCGATTGATGGGATTCGAGCGCTTGGTATTCCTATAGGTTTCTCGAACTTTGTGGCTTCCTCTTTGCGGGACACTTTGGATCTTTGTCACACTGATTTGCTACCAAAGCTTGGCAATGCTCAAGTTGCTCTAGGGATTCTCACTCAATGCTTCGCTCACGGCCAAGTTATATTCTACGGTGTGTTCCTCCCTCTCCCGATGTTTTGGATTTGCTACAGAATTTTGATAATACTTTATCAAATATTCTAGGTCGCCTGATGGGTTCAGAATCCTTTCATATTCCCAATGGCCAGTTCGTTAAGCGACAAGTCTCTCTTTCCGCTTCTTCCGGAGGTGTTGGTCTTTACTTGCACAGCTTCTATTGCTCCAGCTGCTTTTTAGAGAAGTTGGGCCCTTGTTGCCTTTGCACTTATCTCTCGGTTTCAGCAAGACAACAAGCCCATTCTTCTTCATTCGGTAGCTCATGTGGAAATAGACATTCTTCCTTTCCAACATCATCTTCGTGTGACCAAGGATCTCATCCCTCCACCTATGCGAGTTTCTTTGCCTCCCTTTGAGACTTTGCTTAGCCATCAACGTGCCCATTTTCAAAAGTATCTTTTGGAGTGCTTCCACTTACATGCTTTCACTCAGCTTCTCAGTGATTCACCTTCCAATGAGACTCGGGCTCGCCTTCTATCTTGTGCAGGCCCAGGTGCTGGTGCTTGGCTTGTTGCGCGCGCTGTTGTTCCACTGTTGCGCCTTTCTTTAGAGTTGTTTGTCACCGCTCTTCGAGTTAGGTTGGGTCTCCCTCATCTAGTACTGACAGGTTTGACAAAATGTTCCTGTGGTCACCCTCTTGATTCTATTGGCACTCATCTCATGCATTGCCCTTTTGGCGGAGAGCACACCGAGTGCGGCTTTCATGTTGTCTGGGACCGGGAGCAAACCCACATCTTGCCTGTGTTTGACTCACAGTCGCCTCGACATCGAGTTGATCTCGTTCTTTCGCACGAGGAGATTCGCACGCTTGGAGATGTTGTTGTTGCTGATCCTTCGCGGCCAGACCTCCTTCACCGTGCTTCAACTACTCAAGGCGCCACTACTTCTCATGCAGCTCAAGTAAAGAGCGAGATTATTCACATCGCACTCCTAGAGAAGACTTTATTCCTTTTGTCTTGGAAACATATGAATGCCTACATAAGAAATTTGATGAATTTTTATCATCTTGTGCAGGTTTTGCAACGAAGCTCCAAGGATGTGGTGACTCACCTTTATCTATCATTACAACTTATTATCGTCAATGACTTTTCACCACTTTACAACGCACTCAGGCACTTGCAATACTTCGACGTGCCGTAGTTGCATGAACGACACAGCTTTCTGCACTACCTAAACTTCCAACTGTCTTGTACAATATCTCAATTCGACTTACGGCCTTTACACTCTCTACATGCATTCCTTTGTACTCCGATGAGTTTCCCCATCTTTTATTAATAAAAACAGGAAGTTTCTTCTCCTTCTTCTTGGAAGTTGTTTTCGTGCATAATGAATAGGAGATGCGCTGTTTGATACAGGCTTCTTTCACATTATAAGGATGGAGCCTTCCTCCCTTGCTATTTCTTACCCACTTTAGTATTATAGTGAGTGGTGCTCTAGCATGTTGCTTACTCAATACGTATTACGGAAGGTGCCGGGGGCAGAGGACATTTTGCCCAGTAAAGATTTCTAGAATTGTTTAGGCGAGGCCCGGATGGGCCGAGCCTAAACTTTTTTGGAAAGCTAAACCGGGCAGAATGTCCTCTACCTACATAATGGGTACCTTGACTTTTTTCACATGTACATTGTGAAGCATAATAAGAAGTTTGACTTTGACTGATCTCTCTGAACGTGCCATGTGGCAGCTGTATGGATGTTGTACGGACACACAGGGCAGAAAGTGCAGCACCACCGTTTGGAAAAAAATACATATATATTCTGCTTTTTAATTTTTTCAAAATACCATCATGGAAATTTGAAGTTCATTGTAGAATTTGATGTCAAGCTCATAACGCATTAGAAGGTTACATTATTTTACTTGAACTTGATTTTGATGTGGAAGAAAACTTAGATGCTACCGGCCAGGGTGCTATTTTTTGCCATGAGTGGGGGTGACTTATACGACACAATTGAGGTAGAGAAAAGAGAATCTAGGGAGAGGAACATTCTCAATCTAATCATCTTCAAATATGTGGCTTGTATGTTGCTTTGTTTGAACAACATACTAGTTGTTTAGTTGGTCTGGTTGAAAAATACCTAGGTTTTTGACAATCCAAGAATATGTGTACATTCTTTTTATATAATTGTAGTTTACAATAAATAAAAGTAATTGCATAGATTAGATGTCTGAAATTGTTGTATTGATCGACAAAAGTCCTTAGAAAAGCATGTGATGAGTTGGTAGGTTCTTTCCTAATGTATTGGTTAGATTGATACCAAAAAGTCCTCTAGAATCATTTCTTCTTGTCCTATTTGAACGTCTACATTTGATTTTAAGCCATTTCAGACAAATGGAAAGTTATAGCTATTTTGGCCAAAAGACAAATTATATATATTTCAATGCTTTCTACACAATCAAGTTGTCCCATAATTGTATTTTGGCCTCGTGTACTACTTGAACTTTTTTTTATGGAAGTATTTCATTACATCACATTAATGAGTGTTGTTTGGTGTTATGTTCACCTTGGCGATAATAGCACACAAGCTATTAAAGGTGAAGATACTGTGAGATTGAGCTTTGCAAATGATCAATCTAAGCTACTTTCTAAAGTCTTGTATGTACCAAATTTATCTACGAATCTGCTCTCTGTAAGCAGGATCACAGATCTAGAGTAGAATTCGAATGTGATCAATGAAAAGTAGTTGATAGGACAGACAAGATCCTAGCACTCGGAAAGAGGCAGAGATACTTGTATAAATTAAGTCATTGTTTTTCTGCCTCTAGTCAGGCGCTCAGTACTTCTATTCATGCATATAAAAGTTTATTTTGGCTTTATAGACTTGGTCACTTGAATCATGCTGCTGTACAACAAATGTCTAGACAATCCATTGTTCTTGATCTCGACTATCCTCGTGATAAAGTCGAGTTACCTGTCTGTCAAGACTGTTTAGTTGGTAAACAGACTAGAAAACCATTTAAATCAAGCCATCAACATATTGCTAGAGGATTGTTAGACATTGTACATTCAGACATTTGTGGCCCGATGAAAAATCCTTCGTTGAAGGATGCAAAGTATTTTATAACTTTTATTTATGAATTTTCTAGAAGGACTATGGTGTACTTTATAAAAAATAAATCAGAAGCCTTCAACTAGTTCAGAATCTTCAAGGAGCGTGCAGAAAAGGAGACTAGAAGGACGATCAAGGCCCTAAGGTCAAACAATGGTGGAGAATATATCTCTACCGAGTTTAAGGAGTACTACCAAAGCCAAGGCATTGAACAACAATTCATTACTCCTTACAGTAGTCCTCAGTTTAATGGCTTAGCCGAGAGGAAGAACCGTACCTTGGTTGAATCAGCCAAATGTATGCTAGCGCATGCATCGCTGCTCAAGAGATTCTGGGCCGAAGCTGTCTCCACTGCAGCTTACGTCCAAAACAGATGTCCGATCGAGGCCCTCTCAAGCAAGACAACCCATGAGGTGTGGACAGGCTCTAAGCCCTCTGTGAAGAACCTAAGAGTGTTCGGATGTGTTGCCTACGCGCAGATCCTGAAAGACACGAGGAAGAAATTGGACTTCCAAGGTCTCAAGACCATCCTGATTGGATATACTTCATCTGATAATACATACAAGCTGTATGATCCTGATACCCAGCAAATCTTGTATAGCCGGGATACAGTCTTTATCGAGGATCAATTCGTCGAAATCAAAGGCAAGGATATTGCTCCAGGAGAACCTTCATCACTTGCCATTGACACGACAATCCGAGCTTTTGGCTCAGGCGTGTCCATTGACTTGATGTACAAACAGCTTATCTGAATGGAGTTATACAAGAAGACGTCTACATGATCCAGCCCGAAGGATACATTCTTGAAGGTATGAAGAATCATGTCTGTAAACTCCACAAAGCACTTTACGGCTTGAAACAGTCTGTCAGAGCTTGGTTTCAGAGAATCAACACATTCTTCACCGAACAAGGATTCCATCCAAACACTGCTGATTGCAACATCTATTCCAAGTCGGTGCAGCAATCCTTCATTATCATCACCTTATATGTGGATGATACGTTGTTTTTCAGCAACAATACCAATTTGGTCAAGGATTCTAAGCAAATGCTGTTTTCAGAGTTCGACATAATTGATCTGGGCGAAGCTCACTTCTGTCCGGGCATTTAGATCCACAAAGACAGAGTGAGACGACTGATCTACATCACTCAACAAAGGTATCTTCACAATGTTCTTAATAAATACAATCTAATGAATTGTAAGTTAGCTCACTCACCGATGGATCCAGGCCTGCATTTGTCAAATGACCAATGTCCTCAGACCAAGCAGGAAGAGGAGCAGATTAGAGAGTATCCTTATCAATCAATACTTGGATCTCTCATGTACGCAATGGTCTGTACAAGATCAAACATCTCTTTTGCAGTAAGCTCACTCAGCCAATATATGGCCAATCCTAACATTACCCCTTGGAAGGCTCTCATAAGAGCCATGAGGTATATTCGAGCTACCATGGACAATGCATCTGCTATGGAGATGTCAACAACGACAATCTTCATAAGCTCAGTGGATATTCTGATCCAACCTGGGGAGGAGATGTAGACAATCGTAAGTCCACATCTGGATTTACATTCTTCTTAAACGTCGGTCCTATCTCATGGAACAGTCGTAAGCAGACCTCTATCGCTCTTTCTTCTACATAAGCAGAATACATTGTTGTTTCGGTTGAGAAATTTACTGTCAGACATTAATCTGTATCAGTACAGCCCTACAATTTTATTCTGTGATAATCAGAGTGCTATTGCCTTATCGACCAACCCTAGATTTCACTCTAGGAGCAAGCACATTGAAATCAGATATCACTACATCAGGGAGCAAAGACTTGTCAAGGAAAAACTTTGCTTCTTCTATCAAACCTCCAAGCCAAATATGAAGTGATCCGTGATCAAATTATTGCATCCTTATTTTTCTTTCTTAGGCCTTGCTTTTATTATGTGTTTTCATTACTAAACATGTTTTATTTGAGTATTTTATTACTATTTTTAGTAGAAAAAAACTTTTCTTATGCCAAAAACAACAAACGAGTCACAAGATGATGACCAATATGGAATTCAGAATATAAGTTACATCATGCCTTTTCAAACACTTCCATTTTATATCAAGACAAGACTCAAGCACTTAGTTAATGTCCCAAATTTAACATTCTCTTCAATAAAGATGACTTGTAGGGGGGGGGCCAACATCCACTCAATGTGCTGCAAGCATTTTCTGTTCATCCATGCCAGCAATGTTCTATCATTGTAAATCTCTTCCACAACTTATGCCTTGATTGGAATGGCACTCATTTTCTTGCACACAACACTATGAGGGGTCCCTCATATTCACTTGATGGAAACATACTCACAAAAAGTATATATGTCGTTCAAGTGAATTAAGATATGAGAGATTTGGACTTGCAATAAATGAAGTGAATCCTTTGAAAACAAACAGTAACTTTAACATGGATGTCTGGCTTGCACCCATTAATGAGCACTTTTAAAAATCATTGAAGTAGAGGTCCTTAGCCAAAATGTGACATTGCCATAATAGTAGGGGCCAATCTACAAGTGCCAGTATATGCTCTAAAGATTGGATACACTATACACTATGGAAAAAATCCAAAGATAGTATAAAGATATCATGCATGGATTGAAATTCACAAGAAGATGGAAATGGTAGATATGTTTTTCCTAGTAGTGTGTTATAAGTTTGAAACAATGCCCCTTTTTTTTTTTTCTCTTTTGGAGTGATTTACAATGTACTTTCACAATAATTAATTCTAAGATTTGTGCTTTTCATGTGGCAGCGTTGTGTTTATAGTCTTATGTGAGGAGGGGACGTGATCATCATCATCATGTCAAATCAAGGCGTGAGAATCAGCTGAGGAACTTGAGGCTTTGTTCCTCCGCGTGTCTTCCTGCAACAACATAGTAATGACTCTCGAAAGAGTCAGTTCTGGATGTGTCGTGATGATCATCACCCAGTTGTCGTATGAGCTTGGAAAGCTTGTAAGCAGTTGCATCACCGTGTCTTGATCGTCTATGAGAGATCCGATAGCGGCCATTTGCTTCAGCAGATTTTTGAATTGGTTGATGTGATTCTGCAGGGAATCACTATTCGCCATCTTGAGGGAGTAAAATTTCTACCTGGGATGTAGCTTGGAAGCTATATCTCGCACTTCATATAGTGTGCTTAAGATGTCCCAGACTTCTTTCGATGTCTGGGCCTCGCATACATGGCCGATCTAGGTATCCGTAATGTTGAGGATGATTAGCGCGAAAGCCTTTCCATCCTTCAGCTTCCATCTGGCGATTGCTGCATCGTCTGCTTCGGGTTTCCCTTCTGCACATGTAACAACGTCATATAATTCTTTAGCAATTAGTTCAGTTTTCATCTTAAATTTGCACAGTTGGTAATTGGCTCCATCAAGCTTGTCCATGATAGGATTGGCTTTCCCTTGGAAATCCATGTGGAAGATTAGTCTATGTGATAGAAAAAACTATCAGTACTTAAGTATGAAAATCTAGTACTAGATTACAGAACAAGAAGACAATTACTCTATTGGTTGGTAGAGTCTTGTATTGTGGAAGCTTATCAGGCTACAAAAATAGCTCTGATACCATGTTGGAGAAAGAGGGTGTGTGAGTGTGAGAAACTAAAATAAGCTCTAAAAGAAACGAACACGAAAAGAAGAGAACTCGAAACTCGAAAGAGAAACAATTGCATAGTGGAATGAGCTATCTCACTCTTTCCCTAAGCATGACTACGTCTATCAGACACGAACAGATTAAGCAACAAAACATCGGAGAGATAATTTGTCACGAATGATTTGCGAAGAGTTAGACTGAGCTCGACTGATAATCAGTTGCGAAAGACAAGACTAAATATTAGTCGCGAACAACTAGACTAATAATAATTCGCTAAGAATAGACTACCAGATTGAGCAATAAGAGAGTCAGATAGAATGTAGAAAAGCATAGCAATATTGACACAAATCTGAATGCAGAACAAACAGAGCTGTTATCAGATTAAGTATAGCAATATATACAGGTCAATAATGCTGTTGAGCACAAGACAATAGCGGATGAACCACGTGCTCTACAAAGCTAATCCAATTTGTGAAAGAATAAACCTATTATTGACAATACAAAGAATTGATGCACGAAGGCATCTACTTCGTCTATCTTTGATAAGCTTCTGATGCTATTATTTTCACACACTGTGTGGAATACGCAAATGATATCCAACACACGCGCGCGCGCACACACACACACACACACACACACACACACACACACACACACACACACACACACACACACACACACACACACACACACACACACACACACACACACACACACAATTTTACAGGTGTGCAGATGAAAAAAATACAAAGTGGATGTGCTGTTTGTGGGAGATCGTGGGTGGCTGGTGTTGTTGTCAAATCTGTTGGCATAGTTGCATGGGATGAGCGTGAGAAGGCCACGACGTCAGCCTTTGCTGAAATGAACGTTGGTGAAGTTGCGAAAAATGCGACACTCTGACAAATGCCTTAGGATTTGATTTACAGGGTGCCTTCGCTTTTCCATTAGGACACCTTGGACATTTTGTAGTGCAATGTCGCCTTTTTCGCCTGTCACAAATCACGTGTAAAAACACAATGTCACGTTTTTTTGCCTTTTTTGCCTGTGGAAATTTACTTGTATTTATGCAGACAATCGCGTTTTTTGCCTGTCTTATTTTACATGTAAATATGCAGACTGTGCGACAACACGAGTAAAAATGTAGCATGAATGGAGGCAGATTAAATTAGGGTTTAGGAGAGTAAGGAGATAAATCCAACAAAAATTTCATGCCTAAAAATTGGAACCTCCAAACCTCCACTAAGACAAAGTTTTTAATCCTAGTATGCAATACATGCTCCATAGATGCAGTAATGGTGCTCTTAACTAGGAAAAAACAATGGTAATGAGATACATTGGTCTACAAAGACCTCCATGAGCAATACATATTCGAGTCCTCTTAACATAAAAAATAAATAGTTTGATAAGTCCTTGTGCTAATTCGTCTCGATTTATCCTAGTTTCTTGGCTAGCTTGAAACCCACATTATGCTTGGTCACATAAGTCAACATTAGCTACAATGGCAAAAAGGGCCATTTTGCATCCGAATGCTTCCCATTACAAGAAACTTGATTAGTGTTGGGCAACTTTTGGACAAAGGCTTATTTGTTAGATTTGATCCAAATGCTTGTTTTATTATGAAGAGTGGGAATGTTATAGCAAGAGAAACAAAAATTTGGAGCTTTTTCAAGTTGGGGACGAGGTGTAAAAGCTAAGCATTATGGATTGATGGCCGAGGAGAAGACACCACAAGTGAAGCCATGTTACAAGAGATTGGATCACTCCACTCACAATTTCATGGAGGTTATGTGCAAGGAGGAGCCTATTGTCGGGCTGCCTAGATCCTTGTCAAGAGATGGTGATGCATGGAAAGCATGTGCTTTGGCTAAAGCACCTAAGTTGCCTTGCTCAAGGTCTATTACATTTCCATCAAAGTCCTTGCAATATCTTCACTCAAGAGTGCACTTTGCAAGTGTAATAAGCAACAATAAACTTACTATCTTTCAATCCTGATGTGACTAATCTATTATCTTCAACATTTATGATGTTTAAGACATTATGTAGATATGCCAAGACAATGAAGTTGAATGCTTTTCAATCTACTTTTTTTTTTTTGATAAAGCAACTTCATGTGATAACTATGATGCTTTGATGGAGTACAAAACACCAAAATTTCAACGACATATTCAAAAGTGATGCCATATGCGAATATTTGTAGTACTAGTTCACCAACCCAAGGCAATTCAAATGGAGGATATTTGTTCGATACATTAAGTCTTATTTGGTGTATCATTTGTATAATTGCCGGCTCATAATTGTTGTCGAGCATCTCTATGTCGAAAAAGCCATAAAAATTAAGTTAGACAGTTTCGATAGTTTTGGATTTATTTTATGGTCCCACCTCACATTTTTAATTGTATATCAATCCATTGTGTGAAGATAATGAAGAATGAATGTACAGATTATAAAGAGAGAAAATCTTATTGTAATCACTTGCTTCTTCCATCTTGCTTCATTACTTCCGCTTTGCTTGTTTATGGATGCTTCATACAATGTTCCACTATTAATTAGTAGAAATGTGTGTCACAAATTGATATGGGTGGAGTTGTTGGATTTATTTCTCTACTCTCCTAAATCCCGTGCAGTTTTACGTGTATTGGCACACAGTCTGCAAAAAAACACTAAGTGTTCACCCAGGCGTAAAAGCCGCAAGCCGCAAGGCCTCACAAGAACACCGTAAGAACATCACTTGCGGTCAAACAATGATGGTTCTAAGACCCTTCAAAGGTCCCGCAAAGGTCTTGCAAGAGCCCTTTGTATGGCCTATAGTGCTGGTTCTGAGGGCCCACAAAAGGCACCACAAGGTCCCGCAAGTACGTCACTTGCATCCTGTAGCGACCTTCATGCCTACGTAAAAAGGGCGACAACACAATCTTCATGCTCAACTGCTTCAGACTCTTCTCTCATGACTGCTACTGTACCTACATTGACAATAACTACAAACCACGATCTATCTCAGACGACAAACGGCTCCTTGCCATTCTTGTATATATATCTGCACAAATGTAAATAAAACTGATGATTATTCTAATCTCCAAGAGATAGACACACTGTAGATTGCAATTAAAGAGTGAGTTGCAGTTTCAGATTCCTACAAATTGGTATCAAAGCCACAAAAAAGCTATAAATAGTGTTTGGGAGCAATTCGATTTAGCTTGTCAAGTTGTAGATTAGAAGGAGAAAAAGAAAATCTCAGAGTTTTCGAAAATCACCATAGCTAGAAAGCTTATGAGTGATGTGAGTGAAAGTGGACTGAGTGCAGTCCAAACTACACCAAATTGAGTGCTGTAAAGTCCAGTAGAAGGCCAACAATAGGGTGACCTCATGCAAGCAAGCCAATGTAAGAGCAAGCTCACAGAAATGCTGAGGGATGGCCAACAAAGACATTTTTTTGAGATGCTCCCGAGTCAATACAAAGGATGTAGAAGAGCTCAAGGCAATTCAACTTGATTTTGATAGAAGTGCAATATGTGCTTTGGGAGTGATCAATATGTCAGTACAAGATCACATCATTCCAAATAATGCTTAGCTTTTGTTTCTTTAGAAGCTTGGATTGAATCTAGTCATTAGATTACTCGTGTTTTGGTAAGTACTTGGAAACTACCAATAAGGGCAATAATTGGCAAGTAGCCAAATGACATTTTGTTGCTATATATAGCAAGACCGGCATGGAGAAATATATCAAATGTTCTCTCTATCTTTGGAGAACTTTCTTCTTCTATCTTTTCTCTCTTGATATTGGTGATCATAGTGTGTAGAATGCATGTAAACTTGTATGGAATGATTCTACACATGTGAAGACTATTGTACGACTACTGTAGTATGCATGGACAATAGGAAATCGGATCTTATGCATAATTTTTCTTAAACTAGCATGCTAGAAGTGAGATTTTCTACATTGTTGATGTTGTCTGATGTGCACCAGATTAAGCTAAAGATCTTAGATCTATTTGAGTCATGATTAGATCTGATTTTTCACATCAGTCAAAGTAAACATCTAGGTTGCTCACTCTAAGAATAAAATTCTTCAAAGCTATCAAAAGGAAGGTGAAAGTGCTAACTCTTATGTGATGAGGGTTAAATCTCTTAATCGTGACTTAGCATGTCTTGGTGATGCTATTGGTAACATTGAGATTGTTCAAGTGCTTCTAAATGGCTTAGGAGAGGGTTATGCTAATCTTGTTCAAAGTTTTGCTATTAAAAAAACTTTACAATCTATTGAAGAATTGCACGAGGTGTTGGTGGCTGAAGAGGATAGGGCTGTCAATGCTAACTAGAAGTGAATCTACTTCTACTCAGGTTGGAGAGGAAGAGGCACTCTTCACCAAAGGCAATGGCGAAGGAGGAGGCAAGTGGAACTTCAATAAGAAGAGTACCATGGATCAAGGGCAAGGTGAGGCAACATCCTATTATGGTGATAAGAGGGATAAATCTAAACTCAGGCGCTTTTATTGTGGCAAAAAGGGTCATTTTGCTAATGAGTGCAATAAAAAGAAAAGAAAGCAATTGGAAGATAGCAAGCAAAACAATCTCACTCATGATGAGGATGTTAGTAATGAAGTTGTTGATTCTCTTATGGTGTCTTCAAGTAATATTTCAATTGAAAGTGATAGAGTCATGGTGGATTGATAGTGGAGCTAGTTCTCATATGGCTAGTCATAAGGAATTCATTTCTTCCTTCGTCACTTATGATGGAGTCAAGCAAGTGATCTACATGGCAAACGATGGTTGAGTGTGTCATTGAAGGTATTGGCTCTATTTCTCTTACTCTCTCAAATAAGATAAAATCAAGACTTGAAAATGTATTGTACATTCGTTCACTTTCAAAGAGTCTTCTTAGTGTTGGATTGACAATGGACATCAAGTAGAGTTTGATGGAGATGCTTGTAACATAAAGAAGATAAATGTCATTAGACAAGGTAGACTTTATAAACTTGATACTTGTGTGATGGCTAATCAAAGGGCTTTGATGAAAAAGGATGTGACATCAAGTGCAAAGTCTCATTATTTTCTCACATTGTGTACTTTACTAGTTTTGATGATACTAGTAAGCTTGTTCTCTTCAAGTGTGCATTTTGCAATGGCGGTGATTCTTTTGGTGAGGATCCAATGAGAGTGTTTTTTCATCAAGTAATTTCACATGGTTCAATTAAAAAAGTAGATCAAGTGATTCTATGTTGGATAGAATTGAGGTGCTTGACAAGCAAGCTAGTCAAGAAGAGGAGTCTTCTACCTTTTATGATTTGTTCATCAAGAGGGAGTCTTGCACGAGTAATCTTGATTGTGTGCTTATTGAGGATTGGAAAGGTCTCAAAGGGGCAGCAAGTATCACGTTTGACACTCATCTTCACCTATTGTATTTCATGTTGGAGGAGGATCATAGCTGTCTCATTTTTTATGGTGGTGATATTGGAAAGAGTTTTTGGTGTAATTTTCTGTGATATCAATTACATGTTTGAGGTTCTAGTTTAACATAGTTTTGTATCTATAAATTTTTTTTTTTTATTATCATAGGTTATGATGTACTATTGGAAGAGCATATGGTTGGCCTTAGTTTGCTTCATCAAAACCAAGTGAAATTTGGCAATTTGGAGCTCGGAAAAGGCATCAAGATGCAACTCAAGGGTCAAAGAAATGAGGATCTATTTTTGCAGGTGTTTGTAGACTTGTGTAAAGGAAAAGGATCATTAGGCTAGTGTTCTTATATCTTACTTTACTCATTCTATATCATGTTTGAGCAATTTCATGTGAATGTGTGCAAATTGTCAAACTAGTCACATTGTTCTTTGTCATTTTGATGTTGAGGTTGGACTCGTATTCTTGGCTAGTTTTGCAATGGAGATGGACCTGAGGGAGGTTCATTATGTCACTCATTCATACATAAGCTCTCAATGGCAAGATGGAGATGGAGGCTCATTCATGGAGTTTCATGTTGCAAACACTTCACATAAAGTGGAATATGGAGGAGGCATGCAAGCATTTGTTGATCACTCACATTTACTGCTTGGTTGCTACTTTTTTCTAGAGATATCAAAGGTGGAAGCATAGAGGAATCTATTCATTATGATTCTGTGTTATATTTCATGTTGGTTTTTCATCTTGATATGTAAAATTGATAGTAAGAAATAGTGAAGCATCCAATATGGACACTATTACCTATATCAATAATGAATATTTCTATTTTGAGAACTACATGATCATTGGGAGGAGATCTATTCTTAGTATGGAGATCATTCTTAATTTGGATCAATGTAGTGTGGTTAAAATAACAAGTAGAGTTGAGAGGAAGTGTGCTCGTATTGGCAATTTGGAGGCCAAAGTTTGAAGTAAACTTAGAAAAACATTTTGATAAGCCCTAAAAATAATAATTTTACTATCTTTGGAAATTTCTAGAAGGTTCTAAGGTCGGATTTGGTCCCAATGACTTTGCATTTAGAGATACATTGAATCTAGTCATTAGATTACTAGTTTTTTGGTAAGTACTTGGCAACTATCAATTAGGGCAATAATTGGCAAGTGGCCAAATGAAATTTTGCTACTAGCAGGACCAACATAGAGAAATTTATCAAATGTTCTCTCTATCTTTGGAGAATTTTCTTCTTTTATCCTCTTGTCTTCTTCTATCTCTTCTCTCTTGATATTGGTGATTCTTGCGTGTAGAATGCATCTAAACTTGTACGAAATGATTCCACACATATGAAGACTATTGTACGGCTGCTTTAGTATGGACATGGATAGTAGGTAATTGGATCTTAGCATTCATAATTGTCTATGCATGATTTTCTACATTGTTGACATTGTGTGATGTGCGCCCAATTAAGCCAAAGATCTTAGATCTATTTGTGTCATAATTAGATCTGATTTTTCACACATCATATTGAGTGCTTTTCCTCATCCTTACAAGTATTTAGTCACCATTCTTATGATAAGGGAGAAATGACTCACATTTAAGGAATTTATGCACTTCTTATGCAGGAGGAAATCATGCAGAAATCACATTCCAAGAGCTCTAAGAGCAATGATGAAACATTAGCTACTGCTTCAAGAGGAAGAAATGGAGGTTGTAATCATCAGTTTGGAAGAGGTGGTGGTGGTAGAAATCAATGGAAAAGAGAACAAACAAAGGTGGATCCTCCTCAAGAGGCGAGCTTATTAAAAGGGGATGAACAAAGATGGAAGAATGCCACTTGCTATATTGTGGCAAGCCTAGCCATTTTTCCAATGAATGCAGGGTCAAGCAAACTGCTATTGTTGCAAGAGGTGGATGAACATGTGCAAAAATCGCTATAAGCCCAATAATATCACAAATTATGTGGAAGAAGATGAAGAGAAAAAAACCAATTAATCTTATACTTCACTCGTTGTTGCAAATGATGTCGATCCAAAAGATGTTTGGTACATCAATTCAAGAGCCTCTTCTGACATGGTATCACACAATGAATCAACTGATATGCTATGGCATCTCAGGTTAGGCCATCTCAACTTCAATAGTATTCAACAAATGTGTTATACCATATTACATGCCTATTTTTCTTGAAGTACTAATTAATGATGCAAAATTCCAATTAACCTACTCAAGTGATGAAGATAATCAATGAATATGAAGAAATATCTAATGGACTCGACAATGACAACTTATACAGAGATAAAATGAAGACAAAGAGGCCTAAATAAATGTTACTAAAGGAAGGACTATATCCCGAAGGGCAGATATGGAATGACATGAACCTTAATAAGAAGGCTAGCCCTAAGAGAAGAACATTCCAGAAGCCCTATCGATCACGCATCAATCATATGTTGTAACCTTCCACGTGCTTGCTTCTCATTGGAGCAAAGCCGCATGACAAGGATGCCATCTAGGAAATGTACACTTGTAATTTTCCTATTGGATGTAATTAGTTAATTAAGCTAAATGTGAAGCGACCTATCGGTTACTAGAGAGCTGCGTACTCTCGCGCTCATTCTCTATATGTACTCCCTTTACGCTTCAATACAATTACCGAGTTTATTAGGAGATCACAGAGAGTGTTTGAGTTTTCGAGTTCTCTCTTCTCTCTAGTTTCATAAGCCTTCTGTTTGCTGAGTACATCTGTATCTGACGTTGGTAAGTCTCACCTTGTCGGATGTGCTTGTGATTGTAACTCTAATCAGACACTTCCTTAGCCTTGGTATAGTCGTATGCGAGCAACCGTGAATTCATTACTAAGATTGTCTTAAAACTCATTGATCATTTGATTGCCTATGCGATTGAATAATCAATTGTTTGAAGCTTAATCATGATGTTAACTTTCGGAATCACTGTTACATCTCTTTGACGTATTTTTAGTCTTTCTCATCCTAAAGCTTGCTCTGTGTTGTTGTAAATCAATGCTTTGAACTTTGGATATGGATGCTCGTGTAGTTCAACATAGTAGTCAATCGTTCTTATGAATGAGCGCTCTCTGTTGTTGAGGACAGATTGTCGGACTTCATTTGGAATGCATTGAGACATTTGCATCGTTCTCTGCCTTGGTTTATATGATGCAACAAACCTCGCTTGTCTGACAAACTTTATTAGGAGCACAGGCCGATATATCGGACTATCCAATAAGATGGATATACTGATACGCTTCATGTCTCATATGAGATTGTCAGCATTAATATCTTTTACTTTTGATTGTTTGGAACCACAACTAACGGGTGATACTGGTCGTCGATACTCTTGAATGTCTATTGACAACCAGCTTTTAATCCAAGAACAATAAAACGAGTTAAAAACATCTAAAATCATAGCATAATGCAGTCTCGTACTACATATCCTTACATTTAAGATAGGTATAGCACGACATATGCTTATTTTTGGCGCCGTTGTCGGGGATTGCTAATCTGTTAGATTTAGATGTTTGTCAGTTAAAGATGAATGCCAACTGCAGGAGTAGTTCAAGAGCCCCAAGCGTTTGGAAAGAGACCAAAGCCATCACGAGAACTTTTTCAAAAGTCTTTTGCCAATTATTAGAAAGCTGAAGTTTATTTCAATAACTTAATCGATAAACCTGAAACTGAACCTGAACCTGAACTTTCTGAGACTGTCTTAATCTTGATCCAGATCCAGATCCAAAATCAGATTCTTTACCTAAATCAAAAATCGATCCAAATCCAAATTCAGATCTAGATCCAGATCCAGATCCAGAACCCAATCCTGAACCAGAAATGGATCCTTCTCAACCATGATTCAATTCCAGTTCAAAAATCAAGTATGATTACTTTAAGGAACTTCTTTAGATGACGTCGATGGTTATATTTTCCATTTTGAATCCATTGTCATTTTCGATAGTGAGGAAACAAATTCAGACAAATTACGTATATTTTCTGGTTTGCTACGGAAACAAGCCCGAATTTGGTACAACCAAATGGATCGTGCGGCCGTTAACACTTGGGAACTGTTGAGAGAAGCCTTTCTTGATCAGTTTTATGAGATTGGTTACTCTACCCGAGTGCTTGCACGACTGAACTCTGTTCAAAAGAAAGAAAAGGAGTCTCTGAGAAGGTACACCCGAAAGGTAAAAAACTTAATTGGTAAACTGGTGGGTGTTTATCTTGTTGCAATGCAGATTGAATGGTACCTTGCAGGGCTGCCAAGTGATATTGACAGGTACTGTCGACAAGGACCCATGAATACTTTGGATGAAGTCATTGCAACAGCAGAGAATTATGAAATGTCAAAGATTGCTCGGAAGTGTCATTCCAAGAAGACAAAGAAGAAGTCATCAGGTGTATCTGACGATTCAAGCTCGGAAGAGGATTCATCTGATAGCTCAGAGTCATCAAGTTCCAGTGCTGATTTTGATACTGAAAGCTCAAATTCTTCCAAAGATGATAAGAACCATAGGAAGGAGAAAAAGAAGAAAAGAAGATTAAGCCTTCCAAGGAATCAACTCCCAAGACTGACAAAGTTTGAAGAAGAATATCTCGGATCTATCGAAGCAAATGAAAGACATAAAAGTGCAAATATTTGAAGTATCGGATAAATGGCAGAAGACACCTTCTTCTAATTTGAATATCTGGTGTACCAGATGTGGAGCTCCAGGTCACTCTAACCATGAATGTAAATTAAACAAGTTTCTTATGTTGAGAGTGCCGATGGAGAGGTTTTGTATGTATATGAAACAGATCCGGAGGAGCATTCCCGTTATGTGCAAGGATCATCTACACCAGCGTTGCAGCCCAAACCAAAATTTGGACCAAAGCGCTTTGTATCTACTCAAACGGTGATCTCCAATCAAAAGACTATTTATGCACCAGTCAATTTGCCGCCGAAGAAGCTGGCGGACAACTGTCATAATTGTGGTGCACAAGGCCATTATTCACCCGATTGCCCGGAGCCTCGTCGACCAATCGGCTATGTATGATTATGTTTAAATTGTTCAGGAGAAGGACATTTAGTTGCAGATTTCCCAAAGACTAAAAAACCGAAGGTGTTGTACAAGTATGTCCAGTCTCCAGGTGCTAAACCAGAGATTAAAAAGAAGCAAGAAGATGCAGTCATTCAGAGGATTGAATGCTCCGACGAAGGCACTCTGCTGGTTACTTATGCTAATTGGCCAAGTGATTTGAAAGATGTTTGCAAAGTTTCTACTCGGAGCACTTCAAAAGCACTCAAACCAATGAAAGAGAGTTTAGCTAAGACTTGAAAGAATAAGAGGAAGCATCCGACAAAGAAGTTGAAGAACAAGTTGTATATTGTTGATATATCTCGTTGGCTTTGCATAACTCCTTGAATTCTGTGGAGATATACTCTCTATAAGGGAAGCTCCCTAAGATCCTGCTTACAAGATAACACACAATGGAAAACACACTATGGAGCAACCACCCAACCAAGTAGAAGCAACCAATCAACTCTAGAAGCTTCACCCCCAAGCCAAGGAATAAGAGGCATGAATGTAGAGTGAAACCCTAGCAATGAATCCACGATCACAATGAGGAGTAGGGCGAGTTTGGCCTCAATATATAGAGCCAAAAACAACCAGGACACATAGCCATGCATAGCCCTAAGTTCCCTATATATAGATTCACCTAGAATAGAGTCCTGTGCATGTACCAACTATTCATAGAACTGCTATTGATAACTCTACACATGCATACACTGTCTCAAACCTTGTCTAAACTCCATTTAGTGTGTTCTGGGCCTCACAAGGATATTAGTTACTTTCGGGTCACATCCAGTATGATGTGGCATAACTAACAGCTTGATTTACTGGAGTACCATGTATCCAAGACTTGAGTATACTGAATCCTACTTACTGGTCATGGACATAACACTCTCCCCCTCCATTTGTGCATAGAGTCTTGATCTTCCTCAGGGTCTGGTTTTCTGCAGATGCCTTGAACTGCTTGAAGAACTTAAATGCTTTGGATTTGTTCTTCATAAAGTAGGTAGCAGTCCTTCGAGAGAAGTCGTTGATGAAAGTTAGGAAATAGAGAGCTCCCTCTGTGGAAGCAGTCTGCATCGTGCCACAAATGTCGCTATGTACAAAGTCAAGTAAGCCCTTGGATGTATGAACTGAGTCTAAAGTGAAAGGGCTTCTAGCATGCTTGCTGATAATACAACTTTCGCATGGAGAAGTTGGCTTGTTGAACCTTCCGGGATTTGTCAAGAATTGTGCAGCCTTTTGTATCGAATTTGACCCTTCGACCTGAATCGGTGATTATGCTAACTGAGAGCAGATTCTTGGTTAGATTTGGAATGTGGAGAACGTGACTGCAGCTTCAGTCATGCACCTTCACAATCAGCTGCAATCCATATGATGGGATGGCAACCAGTTGGATCAGCATGTCGAGAAGATCAGAACGATCTTCGCTCAGCTCGCTGCATCAGGACAGGAGCACCAGCTCCCAGCACCACAGCAGCTGATGTACTTCATGAAATCTCTACCGACGTCCTATCAACTGTTGAGAATGCTCATACTGAGTCTACTAGATATGACATTCGACAAAGCAGTCAGTCTTGTTGCTGATGAGAGACTGATGAGAGACGAAGGAGAGGGAAGTGGTGATCAAGAGAAGCCTCTCTTCACGAAAGAAAAGAAGAAAAACAAGAACAAGCCAAGATTTGAGAAGATGAAGTCCTCGAATCAACAATCTTCTTCTTGCAATCACTGCCACAAACCAGGCCATACGGCCAACAAATGCTGGTTCAATCCAGCAATACCTTGCATGCACTGCAAGAAGAAAGGGCATTTTGCATATGATTGCATATTCAACCCAAAAAGAAAGAACAAAGCTGAAAAAGCTAATGTTGTAGAGTCATCAAAAGATGCTGACAGAGGTGACGAATCTTTCACGATACTCGATGAAGCTTCAACTAGCTATACTGAACACGACTACGATGTAGTCATTGATTCTGGAGAAACATCTCACATAACCTGCAACAAGAAGATCTTGATCGACTTCAGAGAGCTCAAAAACAATAGAGTAGTGATTCTAGGTGATGGGAGCAAACACGATGTCAAAGGCATCGGCACTCTATAGCTGCAAACACTGTTAGGCCAAGCAGAGCTGCCAGGAGCACTCTATGTGCCCTCACTCAGAAAAGAACTGTTGTCTGTTTCCAAGATGGCAAATCTTGGCATTCGAGTTTTGTTCGATGGCAACACATGTCGCATGATCGAGAAGACGACAAACAAGTTGCTGACGGTCGGATGCAGAGAAGGAAACCTCTACCAGGCCAAGATAATCAGCAACTCTGATAGCATATTAAATGCATCAAAAAATGAAGATCAGCTCTGGCATAGGAGAATGTATCATCTGAACATGCGGAGCCTGTATGACATGAGCAAAAAAGACATAGTCACAGGTCTCAAGATTTCAAGGCCCGAAATTGAGTTCTGTGAAGCTTGTCAGAAAGGCAAGCAACATCGGAATCCATTCACACATGAGGGAAGAAGAGCCAAGGAAGTTTTTGAGCTCGTCCACTCTGATGTCTGTGGACCGATGAAGACGGATTCGCTCTCAGGTTCGAGATACTTTATGACGTTCATAGATGATTACAGCCGGATGACCACGATTTACTACTTAAAGAAGAAATCTGAAGTGTTTGATTCCTTCAAGAAGTTTGTGGTATTTGCAAAGCCACACACCTCAAAAAAGATACAAATCCTTAGATCTGACAACAGAGGTGAATATAAAAGCAAAGAATTCTCAAGATTTTGCGAAGAACAGGGGATCAAATACCAGTTCACTCCTGCATACACACCAAAATACAATGGTGTTGCAGAAAGAAGAAACAGAACGCTAGTCGAAGGAGCCAGATGCATGATGGCATAGGCTCAATTGCCAAGTCAATTCTGGACTGAGGCAATAGCTGCAGCTGTACACCTGCAAAACAGATCTACAATGACAACGCTGGAAAACAAAACACCATACAAAATGTGGATAGGCAGAAAGCCTGATTTGACATACGTACGAGTGTTTGGATGTGCAGCATACAAGCACATTCCAAAAGAAAAAGAAGCAAGCTCGATGACAAATCAGAACAAACAATCATGGTCGGCTACTCGAATGGAACACATGTGTACAGACTCTACGAACCAACCACAAAGAAGGTTGTTCTGAGTAGAGATGTGAAGTTCGATGAGTCCACATTCCATGGACTGAAAGACAAAAAAGACCATGAGATGTTCACACTGTTGTCCATTCAAGAGGGAAATCAAGGACATACATCAAATCAAAATGCAGAGCCACAGACTCTAGAGCAGCAAGAAGCAGAGGATCAATCCCACGAACAAGAAATGTTCGAACAGCGATGAAACGAACCTAGAAGGTCAACGAGACAAAGAAGACCTCCAAACCGCTACTCTGACAATCTTCAATGGAGTGAAGACACGCAGTTCGAGTATTGCAGCTTCACTAAGATCCAACAACATACCAAGAAGCTATCTAGAGTCCAGAGGGAGAATTCTGGAAGCAGACAATGTCAGAGGAGATCGAGTCGATGAGGCAAAACGAGGCATGGACATTAGAGCCACTGCCATAAAACGAAAAAATAGCAAGTGGGTGTACGAGAAAAAGATGAAATCAGATGACACCATTGGCCGCTACAAAGCAAGGCTTGTCGCGAAGGGCTATACGCAGATATATGGTGTTGATTATTTCGACACATATTTGTCCATGGTCAGCATAAGGCTACTCCTTGTATATGCCACACAACACAATCTAGAAATTCACCAGATTGACGTGAAAACAGCCTTTCTCCACGGAGATCTAGAGGAGGAAATCTTCATGAAGCAGTCTGAAGGCTATAAGGACCCCGACAATCGACAATATGTCTGTCGATTGCAGAGATGCATCTATGGTCTAAAACAGGCATCACGAGCCTGAATATGATTGCAGATCTGCTCACAAAGTCGCTCGACAAGCCACTCTTTGCCAACCAAAGAAAGGCAATTGGATTAAACGTACAAAGCTGCAAGGTTCAAGAGGGAGTGTCAGAAATGGTGAACTCTTGCAACTTTGTCGCAGCACGAATAAGAAACGAAGGTCGAACGAGAACAATTTGTGACAATCAACGTGCCTTGACTTGAAGCACGAGCGATTCGCGAATCATTCGTGAATCATAAACATACCTCCAAGACCGCAAATCGCAAAGGGATGCAAAACGAAAGATTACGAAAGAAACGAAAAAAACAAAGGCAAACGAAGGGGAATCCTTTGCACTGCCAGCTGGCGGCTCAACGGGCTTGGAGTCGCAGACTTCACGCCCAAGTGAAATGAGTGGCAACGACGGGGACTAACTGATTAGTTGATTAGCGTTAACTAGTCTTGTAATTTGTGCGTTAAGCCATCTTGTAAACTCCACACAATGGAGGTATAAACTATCCTCTCTGGATCATAAACGATATGCGAAGAGATCTGAATAGACAGAAATATTTGTAAGAGACAGAGAGAGAGAGGTAGCGACTAGAGCAGAAAAAAAAATACTAGAGCTGTGTATGAAAGTCTGCCAACGAGCAGAACACAGCGAAAGAGCAGAGTGTCATTCCGCCAACAAACTCGCTCTAAAAAATTAAACTAATAATACAGTCGCTCTATTTTTGTGCATCTCCTTGTCTTGTGCTATCTGTCTTGATTGCTAGAATGAAATGTGTTCTATGATTTGCAGTCGAGTGTCTAGGTTCCTGTAAAAGCTTCCACGCAAAAGAAAATTTAAAGACACAAAATTGTTCGCAAATACGAAAACGAAAACAAAAAAGAAACGATTTCGCCTTCGCGAAACCGAACAATGTTTTCCGCTTCCGTGACAAACAACAAGCGGACTAGGTTGATTCCTCTTTTTCTTTTTATTAACAAATCCTTTTGTTAGATTATTAAGTGGCGCTGCTAACTTAGCGTAATCCTCAATAAATCTCTTGAAGAAAGGCGTAAAATTTAAAATTGACTTTACTTGCCTCACAGTTTTTTAAATTGGCCACTCAATCACAATCTTGATTTTATCCTTGTCAATCTTGATCCCATTTATTGTGATCTTATGACTGAGATAAAGCAACTCTTGCTTGAAGAATTCACACTTGGACTCTTGAGCGTAGAGTAACTCCCGACGAAGTTTCATCAAGTAACGATTTTTAAGTGTTCTACGTGTTCCACCAAGGATTTACTGTAAATGAGAATGTCGTCTAAGAATACAACCACAAACTTCTCCAAATATGGACAAAATAAATCGTTCATCATTTCTTGAAACCTTGCTGAAGCATTTGTTCATCCAAATGGCAACACTAAGAATTCATAATGACCAAATCTGGAACGAGATCCTATCTTTTGGACATCTTCCGACTTAATTCTTATTTGATGGTACCCTGTCTTGAGATCTATTTTGGTGAAATATCGTACTCCACCTACACGATCTACAAGGTCATCCATCCTGGGTAATGGATATTTATTTTTAATACTTACTTTATTAAGACCCTTGTAATCCACACACATCCGAAAATCTTTATCTTTCTTTGCTTTAAGAAGAACATGAGCGCCCCATGGTGATTTACTAGGTTGTATATGTCCCATCCTCAGATAGTTTTCTATTTGATTTGAAATCTCTGTCTTCTCTTTCTGAGAGAACCTATAAGGTTGTCTAGAGACAGGTTGACTTCCTGGAATGAACTCAATCCTATGATCTACTGACCTAGACGGTGGTAAACCATGAGGTAATTCAGATGGAAAAACATCCCTAAATTCACTTATGATCTGTTTTTTCACTGCTTGTTCATGATCTAAATTTATTGAGTTAAGAATTGCTGAGAATTCACAACCTTTTAGATTCATTTCAGGAACATCCACAACTGGAATAGCATATATTGAAAAAACTTCATACTCAGAATAATCCAATGTTTCCATTTTATTAACTATAGAAATCTGATCCAATGGATGTACAAAATTACTGCCAAATAATGTAACTACCTTATCACCCTCCTTGAAAGTGAGAACATGCTTCTCAAAATCAATTAACAGAGAAGTGTTGAAATGGAAAAATAATCCATCTTGACTTTAGGCTTGCTACAAACATTGTACCATGCAAGTATGTTGTTCATGAATGCAAAATGCCAAGTTTGGCCTAGATAGAACTCGAGCTACATGGATATGTCATATTCTAGAATGATGATTGCAACTTGCACATAGATTGTAGACTTAGAAATAGCAAAATTATGCTAGTAGAAACTCGTGGCAATTCACATGCATTAATTGTAAGTGATCCATAGTGACATGCAAGGCATGCACAAAGTGTAATGGACACATGCATGATGATTTGTACATGTCTAGTTAGAACTAAAATTGGTAGAGATCCATGCATGAGATGTGACAAATGTCACATAGACTCTAGTTTTCACTTTAGATGTGATTTAATGATGGATGGATGTGGCTCTACCTCGAGCTACCTCAAAATCCATAAATATGTGTAGCTCTCCTCATAATTTTTTATGAACCAGAGCTTTGTAGCTATCTCATGCCATTTTGGATCCAAACAATTTTTTGCTTGTTATCTCTCTATCTTTCTCTCTCTAACTAGTGTTGAGGCTAATGCTAATACACTGATATCTTGTACTTTTTCTCATTAATGATTCATTGCTATCATTCTCTGCTGCTTAGCATGCTAGATTGTGGTTAAGCCATAACTTCTGTACTAGATCTTGCTAATCAATCTAGAATCAGGATATTGTGCTAAGCATAAAACTTAATTAGATCCATCATACTTGTGGATCTTCCCCACACGTGTGAATTCTGAAAATTTTGTCAAGAAGGCGATTTACTAAATAACCATTCTTAACCTAATATCAAATCAGTACTAGCTAGGTCTAAAACATGAAAATTAACTAATTTGCATCAAAACTGCGAGCTTCGGGATTTTTATGTTCCAAGTCTCCAACTCTGCTCCTAAAGCTAGATAAACTTTATATCTATGATTGTTGGCTTCAGTTTCCAAGCTGAGTTTCTGCACAAGACGAGAATTAATAAATTTATGAGTTGAACCACTGTCCAATAAAATACTCACTTCTTGATCTTTAATTGTGCCAATTAAACGGAAAAGTTCATTAGGCAAGAAAGAAGTAGTACTAAAAGAACATTCACACTCACAATTAGTCAGGTTAATTTCCAAAGTCTTACCATTGCCTCCTGGGATCTCAATCATGTGAGCAGATACTTTCTTCCTTTCTGGACAAAATTTCATCATATGTCCAGGCTTCTTACAGACGAAACATAAGTTCTCTTTCTTGGCCTTTTCTCGGGACATAGATTTCTTAAATCTCTTTCTCTTCGGCTTCCATTAGAGGAGTTCCAAAATAAAAAAAGACCCTTTGTAAAGATACTTTTATTTTTTTTCTCTAGTTTCGACCGTCACCAGGCCCAATCAAAATGCACAAATTTGAAATCTACGTAACGTAGTTCAAATTAACTGAGAAATAACATATAGAAAACTTTGAAATTTGTGTCCGAGCAGCATGGACTTATCCCATTGGTTTCTTCTTCCTGCTCAACACGTGCTAATCTGCCCGACGTCAAATTTACTTAACTATGCTGGTTAGTATAATGAAATTTGCTAATCATACTAGTTACAGTTATAGAAATACAGTATGTACAGTTATTTAAAATATGATATACACAGTAACTATGACTATGGTGGCATTCACATTAGATTAAATGTGATACGAAAAATTGAAATTAGGTATCATATCAGAGAGATTTTTGGCGCCCAAGCTTTAAAAATAGCAATGGCAAGGAGACCCAGATCTACAGTCGAGTCTGTGATTCTTTACAATGAGAAAGATGAAGCTGATAACTGGAAGCCAACAAAATATACGAAGAATTCATGGGTGTTGCTGCATCCATCATCAAAGGGCAATTTCCGACAAAAGAAAAGAGCAAAAATGACATACAAATCTTATTGGAAAGCAAAAATTCTGGAGATTAAGATTAACCTGGGAGGTCAATCGATATCAAAAATTTTAGTAGTACATGTATTCATAAATCAAAGTACATGATATCATTCCTCATGATCATCGAAAATGTAATTGTACGTATATCAAAACATATGCACAAGGACACCAACTTTATTTGTTTGCAAGGATTTATCAGATGAGACTTTGTCAGATCTCATGGATCAAGGCTGGGATAGTAAAACAAATAATAACATAGAATGCAAGATTAAAAAGTCTTAGCAAATTCTCAGTCTCACACTTAGCTATCAGAGATACAAGAAAATTGAAGGTACATGGCTACCACTGGATCAAGACTTTGAACTAAATGGTCACACAAACCGAATGGAGATAAGCATTATCTACAATGAAGAATATTTGACTATGGTTGAGGTGGAAGAGCATTGGAAGCTTGATTTTATCGGAACAGAGCTCATGCTATTACAAACCAATCTACCAACATATTTCAGATTTATCATCAACGGAAGACTCGTAAGTACTTTATGTTTATTGCCATTTCAAAATAGTACAAAATAATTGAAAATGGCATCATTTACAATTGCACATTCACTAATATTTGTCATGTCATAGATGCGAAAAAGACAGGAGCTGATAACGTGCTGCAAAGATCTACCTACAACAACCACCATTGTGGAAGAACAATAGCTTCAAATAAAGTTTAGTAAAGATCTGTGTGTAGACTCTTTCATTCAATAAATGAAAGCCCAAGTTGGGCATTAGTACATGTATTTTGTGCTCCCAAATTCATAAAATGGAACAACATTTGATATATCAATGTATATTTTCTATAAATTCTATACATGTGCAATCTATTTATGTTCTATGCTATCTATATTGTTCTAATCTTTATTTAGTATAATTACATCATCCTTTGCACCATCATCAACAATTGGAGGCTGAAGCCTTGCCCTAGCTAGTATGCTTAGGATAATTTCTTGTCTAAATCTGTACACTTGGCTTGATGTGTACTCAGGAAGTGTAATCTGCAAGATAGAAAATTCATGTATTAGTAATGGCTAAAAACATCAATAAAATAAAAAACTAATCATGATTCCAAAAATAAAAATAAACAAAATTAATTACCTTAGAAATATCAACATCTTCTTGAAGGTTGAACCACTCAAAAAATAACTTTGCATTATATAATATGTACCACCCACAGCTGAATGAATCATTTTGCTGGGGTGACTGCAAAAAACTTCAGCACACAAGAAATCAATTAAGAAACAGAATGAATTAGAATGAAACAAATACATTAGAATACTGATTTCAAAATGTTGTTAAGAAAGAAAGAATTTATCTCCAAACTAACGATCTGCCAGTCCACTGAATGGGGAACATCTGTTGGAATATATTTACTTAAATATGGCAAGTATATATCTACATCCTTATGCGTATTGCTAGCCGAGTTCATCTTGACACAAAATCCTTTAACAGTATTATCTAGAGATCTCTTAATAAAGATCAGGTTTAAACTCCAGTGGTCACTGCAATAAGATAAAAATCCATTAGCTGCAATTCTGAGAACTATTTCCATTGATAATTCCAATGATAAAAGCACTAAATAGCAAGAAGCATTTAACATATCTTACTTGGTATGATAAGGCATGACCATGTATTTTGTTGTTGGTGTGAATCCACTAGTCAGACATTGTGAAAATGTGTCGTTATTCTTCTTGAAGGCCTGAAGCAAAAAGTTACTGAGCACCAGCAATTCATTGGATGAATCTCTTGCAATGTCATATTGCAAGAGTGTAATCCCAGTCTCTATCATAGGATCACTGATAGAAGCCCATCTATTTTTGAGATCCAAACAATCGACAACTCTATAATTTATACTAAAGTCAAGTTCCAAGTGCAACTCATATATATCGAAATCTATTTCATCGGGATCGTATTGCTTCCTATTTCATCATTATCATATTCCAAGGAAGGTCAAGCATTGCCATGACAATGAGAATTGCACCAGAACTATTGAACCAATCTAATTTCTCCTCGATGTCTCCTACCGCGTGATGATGATTCATGTCCATTTCAACTTGTAAATTGACCAAAATATGGCAAGCAAACTGTAACTGTAGATTTATGTGCTCATTTGAAACTGCAAAACTAGCCAAAAGTTGAAAAGTCTATCAGGTTCCAAATTCTAAAAACCACAACTTTTCACAAAACCCCGAGTAATTGTCCACTTTGACGAATACCAAAAAGCTATTATCACAGGTTCCGATGACGGGTCATTGGTTGAGTAAATACCTACAGAATGATGGGGTTGATGCCCGAATTCATTATTTCAAGATTTTGACCGTCCGAATGCATGACAGTCCATGATCTAAAATGTGCGAGCTTTCTTCGTACCTGATATACCTCCAATGTTACAAGTTTGCTCTTTTATACAATTCTATCCCAGAAACTCGTAATTTGTTCCCATATCTTAAGATTTCCAATTGAATCTGGCAAATCATACAAAAAGTTCTATTTTATAGTTTAAATAAGACGTTTGGTTATTGTTTTTTTATCAGTTCTTGAACAACCTATATTTTCTACACAACATTGCCTTACTTTGCTGGTTTCGTGAAAAAACATTATGCTTCCTTCATCATGATTGCCTTTGCACAATTTCCATCCGGAATTCCTTGAAAGAGCTAGTTGCTTCAGAGAAAAATGAGCAATATTTTGAATTGTTCATGGTTGTAAAATGTCGAAAAACGTGGCTTTTGGCATGTGGCCTTAGCCCATTACCAAAAGAGAAAGCCTTCGCTACACTTTTGTCCTTCAAAAGCTATACAAACCCGCATGAAGGATTGAAATAGCCAATAACTAGAGATTTTGGCTAATTTGTGTTCACTACAACAAAATATGTTGTCTAACGAATGAGAACAGAATTCATAGCAAGTAAACTACGAAAAAATCAGATCACAAAGACCTAATTATACCCCTTGATCTTTAGCTAATTTAGAGAGCACATCTAGCTTCATTACAAAGGCAGAAATCATGCATCCACTATAGAAGATGAAACCTCAATAAGAACTCGTCATAAACACTTAGATATGATAAGTTATTGTTCATGTCCATACAACAACAGTACAATAACAGTACTCACACGTGTAGATCCATAAATATAAGAAAAATAGCATTCTACACACAAAATCTCACTATATCATGACCAAAATGCAAAAATGGATGTAGAAACCCAAAGAGATATCTTCCATAAGAATGAATGAGAGAGATGAATTTCTCTCACACTTGTATGCCTATTTATAACAACCTCTTGACCTATTTGGATGATCTTGCCTAAGCTTAACAACTTATAGAAGTTTCTAGATACTTGCCAAAAGCCTAGATCTAACATGACTAGATTCAATGTATCTCTACTAACCTTCTTATGTGCCAATTCTTTTAAGCGACAAACGTGGCATGGCCTTGGAGGATGTAAAAATCATGTTAGAAAGGGGTAACTATATTTTATTTTCACAATGGACCATGTTGATGATTTTTCTCATTAATAATGTTGCCATATGCAACACAATTTAAAACTGTTGAGGTTTCAAGGTCTTGTGTGGGTAGGTCCTCCAAGCTGGAAGAGAGCAAGATATAGGACATAGCATTGTCAGTTCTCACAAATGTTTGTTGTATCAACAAGTTGTCTTCTTGCCTGAAGCTAACTTTTTCATATGTTGGTGCAAGCATGGCCTCAAAAACAATGTTCTTAGGCTCACATATACAAGGTCAAGAGACACAAATGTGCTGCTTTACTCAAAACACGAATTCCTTCTTTAATTAAAACTGTACACCCATCTTTTAGGCTCCTTTGGGGAGGCTCGCATGTTAAATCATTTGTAGGGGAGTCACTCTTTTCACATCTTTTAATAGAAGAGTGTAGCTCGTTGCTCTCTATGGAGAACAATCATGCATGTGAATGCACTATTGATAAGGGTCAAAGAGAGAGAGGAATTTCCAAAGTTTTGAAATGTTGGAGATAGTACATTAGTTGACATGACCATCAAGTTCAAAAAGATGATAAATAAATTGCTAATCATTTGAGACAAGAGTAAGAAGACCCCCATGAGTACCATTAGTTGAAATCAAGAATAGTTGAAAGTTTTGACAAAAGACTTAACTAGGACATCAAAAACTTACGTTTGGATACTTGGATACAAACAACAAGATCTAAAGGATAAAACGGGGAGAGGTGATAGCAAAAGAGAGAGTGTATGATGGGGGAGTATAAGTCTCTAACATTCCATGAGACAATATTCATCAGAAGTAGAAGAGAACATAGTGCATTGTCATGCATAATTATTTGAGCATATATGCTATCAGATCCATCTTCAAGAAAAAACTTAGCAAACTTAGCATCAATAGTTTGGGCAATTATATAGTGACTGTTGACTATCAAAGGCTTGTCGAATGTCGAAGGTGTAAGGTGAGTCATTCGGTTGACTTGCATTAGTGTCGCAAACTCTGTTAATAGATACAATGGCAACTAGATCAAATGGTTGAAGTGGAATTAAAATTGCAATATCTTCCATTGTTGCTTGCAAGATACGCAAACACACAAGCATTATGCCACATGCAAAAAAAAGGCCATTGCACTTGGCGATTACAGTTTGCAAAAACACAAATGGAGCAAACAACAATATTGCAGACTATTCGGGCTAGAAACATACTCTTTTTTTTAATCGATATCTAATGATACAACATAGATAAACATACACACATCAATGTAATTTGATCAAAAATCAAACAACCAACATTGTTCTTAAGACAGCAACCCAAAGAAATTGGAACAAACAATTTCAATCCAACACTAGCATCCCTTTAGCAAGCAAACATTGATATTCAATATATTTTGGAACCATATGTAATAGCAAGCTATTGTACACAATACTTGACAAAAATTGGTAATACAATAACAAGCACATTACAAAAAATTACATCAAAGCACAAAACAAATCCTACAAACGATAGTCAACAAATAACAAAACTAGGCAATGTATTCATAAATGCACAACAAATGCCAACGTAACTAGTAGCTTCCATCAAATTGTCCAATTCCCTTTCAACATGCTTCAATTATGAATACTTGCTCACAAGAGAATAGAGCATTTGTGTTGAAACCTAAAAATATTTCAAATAAAAAGTAACTCAAATAAACACAAATACAATGTAAGTCCATCGTTGACAAATACGTGTTAAGACCAAAATCTACAAAATCATTGCTTGGCATCATGATATAGTGTCTCAATACATAATGGAAAGCATAAAATATATGTGCTTTTTTCCAAACGCAGATTATCACTTTTCTGTTGCCTGCTCATACGCCTGTTCGTACGACATCCATACGACTGCCACATGGCACGTTCATAGTTGTCAAGCAAAGTCAATCTGCCTATTATGCTTCGTAATGTGCATGTGAAAAGGTTTAAGGTACCCATTACGCAATGGAAGGTGCCCGGGCACAAGCATTTCTGCCCGGTAAGGATTTCAAAAAAGGTTTTGGGTGAGGCCCAGAATTCTGAAAATCCTTACCGGGCAGAATGGCCTCTACCCGGCTCCTTCCATAGTACAAAATAAAGCTCTACCCAAGGTGTTATCTCAAGATAAAGAGCAAAATTACTGTCATGCGCTTAGCAAATCATCGCAGTGGTAAAATGCCAAGTGAAATCACAAATTGAAAAAACGGCGAAAAAAAAAAACGTGAAACAAAAATTAAAAAAAAAATTGTTCACGGTTGCCATTGCAGAGGGGAAGGCCCTCTTCTCCTCTAGGGCCTTGGGCCTTTGCTTGCCCGAGGCCATGTGCCCAAGCAACTCAAACGCCCTCCCCCCGCGACAAAGCTAAAAAGCAATGCTTGCGTGTTATACACGTTAGGTCGTCTCCGCCGATGCCTATAAATTGGCTCCACTACTTCTCCCTTCTCCATTTTCATTCTCTCTCTCGCTTGCTCGCTCAGCTTCTTAGCTTTCTCTCTTCATTCATTGCTCCTGTGCTTTTCTCCTTGCATCTATCCATCCATCCAGCAACTGCAACCGCCTTGGACAGGTTTCTGGAGCTTGCTTAGCTTAGCGGCTTTTCTGCTTATCATTTGGCGCTGGCTCTCCTTTCAAAAGTTTTCTTCAACAGGGTTTCTGAATAATTGTAACAATTCATGCTGGTGCTTGCTTCAGTTTCACGGGCGAATGTGGATTTAAGCTATGCTGGTTTTTGGTCAGAGGTGCTCGTGGCGGCGTGGCGTGGCTGCTTAAGTAAGCCGGTTTTTCTGCAGCTATCTTCATAATTTGTGGGTGGAAACTTGAAGGCGCTGGGATATTTTTCTCTTTTGGACATACCCTGCGGCGGCTGATAACCCTAGCATCCATTTTACAAGGTTGCTTGGGAACTTCTGTGAAGCTGTTTCCATTATAGATTTTGACGCTTTTGTGATCGGCGCCTGCTCATAAGTCCCCTGGATTGGGCAATATTGTTTGTAACCGGGCAGTAAATTTATAGTTTAGTTTTTGCCCTATTTTTGTGCAAGAGCCCTTGTTTGGTTCTAAAACATCAAAGGTTTTTTAACTGTAAAAGAGCCGTATGGCTATATTTTATAAGTTCAAAAGTGCCAAAGATTATGATAGTATTCCCGTTGAGGGAATTTGTACAAGTGTTGCAAATATTAAACGAATCATTGCTGAAAAAGTTTGCATGGGGAGAAGAGGTTGTAATTTTGATCTGCTGATTTACGATGCAGAGACGAATGAAGGTAGGAAGAGTTGTTTACCGAAGTTACCATCATACTGTCTTGATTTTCTCATAAGAACACTTCTATGATGACTACAACAAGATGCCTTCTATGGCGCCCTTTCTCAATAACTTGCTAAGCTTGTATAGTTTCTTCCAAAAGGCCATGTATCGCATTTGCATTAATCAGTTGGCCGCATATTGTTGTTATGTGACTAGAAATTTACAAGTTGCAGTTTTCATAATGCAATCAGTTAATGTTTACATCATATACATTTTACCAAGCACACTAAGGCCTATGCACTCACTGTCACAAGCCCCATGCCATGAGCTCATTGTGAATATGCGGTAGGTGGTCCACGCCTCGGGACGCTAATGAAATTACAACTATGTTTGCTATTTATTTTTGAGTCTGATCAAAATAAGCTTTTGATGTACTACAGAATACTGCGATCAAGCATTTTTGGTTCCAAAGAACTCGGCTGTGCTAATCCAGCGTGTGCCCGCAAATCTTGACATGTCAATCACCTCAGATCACAAAAAAAAGTAAAACTAAGCTTCACTCCCTGGGCGAATTTTCCTGAAATAGTCTGAATGAAATATAGAATAATGTTCATAGTCATCTGTTATTCAAGCGAATCGTGCTGGATTCTTTTCACATTTTTTTGGACATAACTGATGCATGCTTCAAGCAACTTCTTACTAATCAAAAGCTAAGAAATAAAAATTACTGTGTACTGTTTATTGATATGGTAGAATCAAAAGTCAAGAAATAAAATTTGCTTTATACTGTTTATTTAATATTAGTATCAAAGTTCCTCACGGCACTTAATATTAGTATCAAAGTTCCTCACGGCACAGGGGCCGTGGGGTCTGAGTGCCGTGGCAAGTGCCTTACCACAGCACATGTGCCGTGGTACGGCACCTATATATATATATATATATATATATATATATTTTTAATTTTTTGACTTCAAAAGGAGCATTTCATGGTTTTTTTTAAAAAGTGATGTACGTGCCGTGGGTGCCGTGGCACTGAAAAGGTACAGAACTTACGGTACTGTGTCGTACCACTACGGCACTTACGGTACGTGTGCCGTACCACGGCACTCAGAACTTTGATTAGTATTCAGAGCAACCTTTAACCTTGTCATACTCCATGTGATTGTAATTTCAAATTTAGGTAATGTTAACAATTTTGTCTTGAGACTGAAATATTGTATTATTCTCTCTGGAGATGAGTCCTTGCATTTGACTCTATTCTGTTGTGGAGAGATCATTTTACATGATCATACAAGAGTTTGTAACTGGTGCAAGCATTTGTAGTAGAGAGTAAACTGTACGTTTGGGATTGGGGTTCTGACAGGTCTGAATCAGCTGAGCATATACCTCTTCCAGCCCTACCCATTAGAACTAAACTGAGGATGGCAGCACCATTTGAATGTGATCTTGTAAGTCAAATGCTTTGTCAACTTTTTTCACAATTTTTTACATGATTAAAAAAGGTTCAATTTTGTGCAATCACTGTCAGGCTAGGATCTTAATCAAGTTCATGCCTTGAATTGCTCTTGTTTTTGGATTTGGTCTCAGCCTGAACCAGCTAGTTGTTTGGACACTCTTGGAATTGATATTATTGAAGATGAGGTCCTTAAAAGTCAGCAGTCAAGTATTAGCAAGGATGAAGACGCTAGGATAAAAGAGTTTGTTAATGCCTCTGCCTTGGAATGGCAACGGTAAGGATCAGGCTTCTTTACAGATTGCTTGTTGTTAAGGTCCCCAGCAGTCTTCCTATAGTTGCTAAAAAAAATATGATCCTACGTGTCTCTGTTTTTCAAAGAGTATTGTTAGACTGCCAGTTATGCTTTGACCAATCTGTTGTTGTTTAATTGACCAAGAATCGACTTCCTGCTTTCTCAGTTTGGGCATCATTTGTTTCAATGGCTATTTAGAATTCCAAGGATGTTCATTGAAGGATACTTTTGTCATGATGCTTTTTGAGATACCCGCTGCTTCATTTTAAACTTCACAGTAACTGCTTAATTCAAATTGACTAGACTTTACACAGATTCAGTTAGAGAGTTTGGGTTCATGAAAAAATTCTCTTATAAGAGCATTCAATTGAACAAGGCATTGATTACTCGAAAGAACATTCGTAGCAAGATTCATGTGCATTCTGTACCCCTCACACACTTCTCATCATCAACTAAGAGTTTCATACATTTTGAGAGGAAAACATGTTAGCTGGGGATAGAACGAAGATGCAAATACTTTATCAATTAAAACACATCTTAAACCTTTGAAATCAAGTTACTGTGACTATATTGAATGGACAAACATATGGTTAGTTTTGAATTTATCATTTGATTTTTGGGCAGGAGCGTAACAAAGATTCGGATCTAACATCAATTTGAATTTCAATCCATTTAAAGTAAACCTGGACAAGCCACTTTCAGTTATGGAAAATATTGTGCAGTATATAGCTAGTTTGAAATTCATTGAACTTACATCATTCTGCCTAAGTAAAACTGACCAAGCCACTTTCAGATACTGAAAGTTCATTGGTTACAAAAAAGTGTAATGGATTCAATGGTTACATCTTTTAAGAAGTTAATATATTTGATCAACTTCAGACAAAATTTGGAATTTGGCTCTAAGCATCAGTAGTGAGAAAGAATGTCAGAACAGAATCTTTCAGTAAAATGGATCATGCTAAGTAAATTGCATACCACGAGCATATTATTTTCATCCATTTTTAGTTCTCAAGCATTAAAAAATATCCATTGTTACTTCTCAGAAGTGGTGAGAACTCACGGTTTTATCGCTTGTTTTCCCTTTAATACTAAGAGCCTGTGCTTGACCCTCAACCAGGTCTTCGATTTTACTTTTCAGGGTGCTGTGTTTCAGGCAAATTGTGCTGTGATCCATGTCCATTCCATCTTATATTGAGCTTCACAATTGTTTGGATGAGTGTTAGTTTGAAGTCTTGAATATATGAAATGAAAACGACATGTAATTTGCAGAAATTTTGAAATTCTCGGGGAACAATAAGGGTAAAAGTTAGTGCTTCGTCTACTTTTGACAAGATCACAGATTGGCATAAAGGATAAAGAATCCTTGTGAATGTCAGTTTATTAAGGATGCTTTCGTAGGGGTTAATTAGCACTTTATAATGAATAAACAAAATTTATAGGTGTGCAACACCCTAGTAATACATTAAGCGTTCCCTCTTATATGGCACTCGGCATGTTTGTTTCAACGCAGACTCTTTGAAAATAATAATTAGTATTTTTTGGTTTCTGAGACCTTTCTGTATCAGCAACTAAAAGGGATCCTGACGACGATCTGGAAAACTTTTCTGACAACCTTTACATCAAGATTATTGAGATTTTACTGTTCCCTGTATATCATAATCAAAGAGAGAAGTTTTTCACCATACATTTATTCAACTTTGACTCATCTTTCTTCAGATAGTTTGCAATTAGCGAGGTTTGCCTAACACATCAATATCACAGGTATATTCAAGAAGGGTACTCTATAGGTAAATTCTTTCAAAATGGTCGAAAAGGACGTCTTGCCAATGAATTTTCGTCTGGTAAGTCACCGAACTTTTGCAAGCCTGATCATTTTTGTCAGAGAACTCAATCAGTGACATTTTGTTTGGAATGTGCACACTATATGTTTCCGTGCTTCAATTGCATTTATGGCAACATGACGTAGCGTCCTGAAGTCTTGGTTTTCCATTATTTGCATAGAATCACTGGTCATAGTGAGAAGATTATTGTTGTCGATGCCAAGGTAAAATAATGCCAGAGTAGAATTCTGAGTGCCGTGCTTGTTGATGAGCATTTTTGTCCCATTAAAAACATTTTAGATTGGCATAACTGGAAGCATAAACGTGTCCTGCTTAATTACATAAGTTTCATTTTTCCACCGTGTATGTTCATAGCAAATTCACAAGGGGACATGGATTTCATCCTCTGGCTTCTATTATTGCTCAGGTCATAAGGTTCTAAACGCAGAACCTCATGTGGGTTACATTTGTCATCGATGCGGGACTCCAGGTGCTTATGCCTCTCTTCTTAATGTCTCACCATTTTCTGGTTTCCTTTGTATTGGGATCCTTCAATGTAGATTACATTTCTGGCTTAGGCTGTAACTCAGTGACAGATGAGACTAGGCTGTTCCTCAGTGACAGAATAGACAGTTACAAGATATAAATGGTTTTGTAAACCAGGCCACTATATACAACGTTGTCCAACAAAAGGTGACCCAGCATATGATGTGAAAAAGGTCAGAATACCAAAAGGCATACCAAGAACCATGCTAACTGTGAATCCTGATGGTTTCTACGTGCTGCCAAATGGTGAAACAGCTGTTATAACTCCCAACGAGTAAGCTTGTAAACCTGGAAGCCTCAAACTTCTCATTTATATCTATTTTGTAAAATGATGTCCTTTCAAGCATCATCACTCATGTGTTTCTTGCAGAATTGCATTTGACAAGGAAATGTCTGGTTTACTCTTAAAGAGTACAGCTTTCAATATACCTCTGGACTATTTGTGCCCTTTGTGCCATGAAGTTATGAAAGACGCAGTGATCAGTAGCAAGTGCTGCTTCAAGAGCTCCTGTGATCGATGTATGTCTGATGTGGTTTAATTTGTCTTTTACTCACGCTTAGCTAGTTGATTGAGATTAATTTTTATGACATAAAAGTCTGTGATCAGCATTTAGTCCCTACAGAGAATCTTAGAATCCATGCACATATGCATTTCAAAATCACAGTCATAAAGTAAGCATTTACTCATAGTAGCTTACTGGACGTTCTTCCACAATACAGGCATCCGTGACCACATTATTTCAAAAGCGAAGTGTGCTTGTGGAGAAACAAATGTTTTAGCAGATCATCTGCTTCCAAATATTACCATTCGAGATATCATCAATAGATTGCTACAGTCATCCGCAACAAGTAGTAGTACAGGAAGTGCAGGACGCAAAGCGCATAGCCAAGGTTTTTTGAAATCATTATTTTTGAAGTGGGGTTTTTTGTAGTTGCTCATAAAATAAGCACTTATTTTTTTATCAGCTGCTTCATTTCATGGTCATTTTTTATTTGTTTCTTGTACTTGGTAGAATGTGTGCCACTTCGGATTCTTGATCATAAGCTTGTGGTTTTCTACAGCATCTTTCCCGACATTATCATCAAAAGAAGTTTTACCTGTAGCTTCAACATCAGAAGAATCTACTTTGACAACTTTAGAAGTTCCAGATGTGAAGGTTCCTATGCAGTCTGCAAATTCTACTAAAAAACAGAAATATGTGAAAGATGAAGACTATACCCAAAGTGTGAAGGCGGTTGTTAGAGGACCTGTTACATCGAAAGTGTCTGATTTACACCAGGGAATAGTTCAGTCAAAAGAGAAACCTTCAAGAAAACCAGGCATGCTATTTTTGGTTGATAGTTTTTGAGAAAGATAGGTTTTTGCTATGAAATTTTATAAGGTTATTACCAGAATCGCTATGTAAGACCAGAGATACTTCATTACTGAATTGAAGTGTTGTAAATCAATGTAGAATGCAAAACAATAATGTTTATTATTTATTCTGTTTTCCACTGCTCTTAGATTAGACTGAAAACCTGAAGTTTATATTTGCGCAAAAGGATAGAAGTTTGTGTTTGACGCATGTTCTCTATAAGGTATCTCTCTAGTGGCATTACTGTAAAATTGGGTACACTTTTGGTGGCAGTCACATTTTAATAACTCAACCAGCTAGGTTCACAACTACCTCACTAGTATTCATAACTTGTTTCATGACTCCACTTTCTGCATGGAATGACATTCTCCAGTTTCACACTTCATAACTTGTTTCGTGCCTCCAAATTTCACCATATCATCTGCATACAGTTATTATTCTAAGGTGGAGTTTGCAGTTTGGATTGGATTTGTTCATGTTTCCTATATGCTGCCTGCGTTTTGTGTTGATGGATATGTATTTCTTCCAGAGAGAAATCTGAAAGGGCACCTATTTATGGTCATAGCTTCTACAAAACATGCAGCTATATGATAATGCTGAATTTGAATGTTGCTGTAGGAAATCGTCTGCTTCCGATGCTCACCCATGACCTGTCAATGACAAATAGTGATATGATTGCCGCATCAAGTCAATCTTTGCAAGATTCAGTCATGGACTGTGAGGAACTTTCATCACGAAATGCACGTGCAACAAGTCCCAGCTTGCATTTTCAAGAGGGCATGATGGGATTCGATTCAACTCCTGAACGATTAGTTCCATCCTCGAAAAGGTTTCTAAAGCATCACTTTTCTTTAAGGAAATTCTTGGTGATCTTTTTGTCTTCCTACATCTGTGATTTTCAGAAAAGTAAAGAAAAAAACAGTTCAAGTATATGCCTTGGAGTTAATACACGTTGCAAACTAGTGGTTACAAATAGCTTCTTTAATAATCTACAGTCAGACAAGTTGAAACAGAAATATGGTTGCTTAACTTGCTGGACATAAAGCTACATGAAATAAAAACACCATATGTAGAGGAAACAAACACCTTGGATACTTAACAAAACTGCATGAAGGATATGGTGATCGTGGCCTAAACAAATAGACTCCAAGAAAGATGTGTAGAAGAAGAATGCCATGTCCATTGCAACTGTTGGCCACCCAACATTGACCAATGCCATAGTGGAGGCAGAAGGATTTATAAAACTAGAGACCATAGAGGAAATGGGCAACTAACCTCCATATAGAATCTTCTTCGAGAAGAAGGTGACAACCTCAAAGTAAAAAACTTTGTAGAAATTTTTTCATCACAATTGGAAACAACACAAATAGTGTGTATAAATAGGCATGTGGGCCTTAGTGAGCTGTTGATTACAGACGAGCTCTTTGATTTTGCCCTACGCATATTGAAATGGTGAAAATGAATTTATTGTCGGGGAAATCTGCTTGATTTTCTACAACAGATCCTATGAAACAATTTCGCTCAACCTTTACATATGCAAATGGTCTCTCTAGTGACCTTATGGGTGGTAAGGGTCCATTGAGAAGTTACAATGAGCCTCGTGATTTTGAAGTTACCTGAATCACCAGTGAACCACAGGTAGAGGTCACTGGAAAGACCATTCCCTGATACATGAGGGTTCAAATGAATGTCAATAAAGTGCAAAGCTCCCTTTCAAACAGCTGTCCATTAATACCTATGCTAAGGCACGGCAACATAAGCAATATCTTCACATTTCCAACAGGAAAATTGGTGTGCATCTACTGAATTGCAGTTACCCAATTTTTTTCTCTCTTTCCCCACAGTAAGCCACTTGAGGTCTCAAAGCTACACACAAGTTCTCTGAACCATATCCTTACAAGTTTTGCATGATCCAACAGAGTTGCTCACTTCGATTTATTTGCTTCTGCCAACATCATTCTGCTACGTGGGTACTTTAATTGTTGTTTTTTTTGTATGCATGATCTTTCTGTGAATGTGATAACTAGGACTATTTGCTGATTCAAAGAGTTTGTTGTTTATTTTGCAGACACCAACCAAATCATGCTGAAACTCCACAAATATGTAGATTGGTAAGTTTGACAACTTTGTGGTTACCCAGTATGGGAAGATCGTATCTTTTCAATGACTTACATTAGTGTGGGTTCTCTTACAGGTTGCTCAGCTTTATCACTGTTCAACTTTTATTATACTTTGAAGGCTAATTTCTTTATTTGTCTATGGTACAGAATGCTTGTGATTTTTATGGAGCAGATTTGGGTTTAAGTGGAGACATTCCAGACATGAATGTGAAACGTAGACGTTTTCACGTTATTGATGGGCGACACGTTTGTATGGGAGCTCAAACGTAAAGCTTTTGTATGCACATGGAACTCTATCGTCCAATTGGGAGGTTGTAAGATTGGCACTGTGACCAACGCATCTTTAAGCTTCCACAGCATTCCACATGCAACGGAAGGGACTTTTGTCCGATAACACTGTGTAATAATCTCATAAACACGTGCAGGTGTGGGTCTGATCTGAAAGGCGTAACCCTAAACCTGCAGGCGTGTGTGAAACGTGGCAAATGCCCATTGCTGCGGGGTTTAACCTTGGCATTGGTGTCACTAAGCGACATCGAGGTGCTATAGCATTAGAAGGGACGGCATTATTTTGTAGCCACAAATGGCAACCCCTCAGATACATGAGGATGCTGAATCAAGGTCTTAGAACTTGCATTTTGGAAGCCATATAATGCTTACAACTTTCAAATGACTACAATTTATCATGCCATTGGTGTAATGGTATGTTTTGTAAATACCTTCCAATCACCTATATAGTAACAAAGAAAGAAACAACAAGGTGTGCTCTAGAGTTAGGTCAGATCTGTCGCACATGAGAAGTTCTCAAGCAAATGGGAAGATAATCATGTTCTAGTGAAGCCCATGAAAAGGATTCAAGTTGTTAGATGTCAAATTTGGGGATAGTTGGACCAGATTTGGTTTACAAAAAGAACAAGGCTTGTATAAAGGAAGACGGTTTCACCAATTTTTTCATGATTTTTTAGAGGCAGCTTGAATGGAAGTGTGTTGCCTGTCTTGTAGTCCTTATTATATTGAGGTTCATTCAGTTTTCATATATCAAAGGATGTACAACATTTTTTGGAGGAGATTTGATCACCGATGAGTGAACACTTTATCATCAATATATGCAACATTATATCTTGATTACATGGGCAACAAATTATGGGTTTTGTTTCGAAGGGTTAAGTCTTGCTTATGTGCTGCTTTCATAGCTTAAGTCTTGCTTATGTGATGCTTTCATAGCTTAGCTTTAGATCAGCTGTGGCTTTATTCGTAACTGTTACACAAGTAGTATGCCGCAATGCTAAGAGGTATATGGCCAGCAATTGACATCTCTTGAGAACAATTTGGTATTAAATGAAAAACATTTGTAATTATTAGAAGTATTTCATTTCAAACCATTTATGTAGCATAGTTATTCACTTTAGGTGTCAAGATAATATATGTGCAAAACCACTCATGATCAACCTTGCTTAATAATCATAATGCTTTCAAGATCTTTTTTGTTGATCACAAATCAAATGATATGTGTCACTTTGCACTATCTTGAAATTATGAGACCTATTCGTACTTTTTCTCTAGATAAAACTGATCGAGAGATAGTTACGAATAGAGCCACAGCTGATCTAGAGCTAATCTATGAAAGGAGCACATAAGCAAGACTTAAGCTATAAAAGCAGCACATAAGCAAGACTTAACCCTAGAAAGTAGGAAAGAGAGAGATTAAGGAGACTAAAGAGAGAGATCAATATCATCAGCTGAATAACAAATGACACAGTTTCCCTACTTATAGCCAAGAGGAAGCTTCCGGTGGCTAGGGCCCAACTGGGAGGGAAAATAGTGCGCCCTCCAAGAAGGCCCCCACTCTCCAGTAATATGTCCAAATGGCCTAGTAATGAATAATAAGGCCAAAGCCCAACCATAGACTGAAGGATGCTCGTATACTCATCTAGAAAGATTCCAGCATATAAATACCCTAGATAAGTAATAGTGACCATCTCGCAAATATCCTCGGATGGAAAATGTGTAACGGTAAGGGCGAAAGGCTCATGAATCATGTCAAGAATCGTAGAAATATCATGAAGCAGCTCACAAACCTCAAGCAGAGATCCATGGAATAAAGCGAAAGAAGATACAACCTGATCACCAATAGCGAGGGAACCATCAAACGTGGACCCGTGAAAAACACCATAGAAATCAGCAGGAACATCGGCCATAACGGACTCAAGAGATGGAGATATAGAGATCAATGGAGAAGATACTGCACCGGCCACCAAACCAAGAGGGCTATCTGAGGTAAGCGCAAAAGCAATAGTAGAAATACCACCAAGGTATATAGCGCCTGAATATCAATGAAACCACGAATGGCCACTGAATACAATATCTATGAATCAAGGCATATAGGCACAAGGCACACAGCAACAACCTATAAATCCAAAGGAGCATCAACCTGAGGAAGAGGACCCACCAATGGTGAAAGTGAAGCAACAACTGATGTACTATGAATAGAAAGAAGAGCTACATCTTGAGCCTTTGGCAGGCTACGCATAAACTGCTTCCCAGTAACCAACTGATAGTCACCTTGGAAATCATTACCAGCAAGTGAATGATACGAACCAGCATGAGTAAAGGAAAGTGTCTGCTGAGAGAGATCCACAACAACAGTACCAAGTGGAGAGAACCAGGTTGCACCAAAAATAATGTCATAGTGCTTTAGAGAAATGATGTAGAAATCTGCCTGACCAGAAAAATCACCAATGCGATAATCCAAGCCCTGAATCATCTGACAACTGTGAAAGAATGGGAACGAACAACCTCAACACTGAGAGGCTGGGAAGCAGGAACAGGTGTAGCACGAATCCTGGTGGAAATGTAACTGCCAATAAATGAATGTGTACTGTCTGTATCCATTGATGCAATATACTCTTGCCCCGCATCTAGAATAATATGATCCACAAATGGAACAACATACGTAGGCATAATAACAGAAGCATCAACCAATAAGTTCTGGCCTAAATATGCATCTTGAAAAACTACATACATCTAGACAGGTATCAACAAAATTAGCTAGTGAGTATACAATAGGACCATCATGAAATGTATAATCGCATGCCATATGGAGATCTACTGGAGTAGCCAAAGCATCTGAAACCGTAGACCCATGAATAATATCGAAATAAGGAGCATAGGCGACAATGTCTATAGCATGGCGCTCAGGAACACGAGTAGCATCAAAGTACTCAACAACAATATCAAAGCATGGAACAACATCATCAATAGGATCATAGCATGCTATGTCAGTATCAAGGACCATATCAACCGCAACCTGTATATGTGAATCAACATCAGTAGGAACCTGTATATGTGACGCTGACTCACTATGGGATACAATGACGAGCTCAGGTAGATTAATAACTATCGCAAGTAAATCAGGCAACTCGCTCAAAGTGTGTGATATAGGATCCTGAAGGTCAGCGAACTCTGCAGACGTGTAATGTCAGGTTGAGGGTCCACAATGCAAGGAACTGGAACTTAAGGAGCAGGTGTAGGGCTGGACATAGCAGGAAAAGATGAAGCAGAAGGACGGGGTCTGGAGAAGCGGGAAGGAAAGGTGTCAAAGTACTTGTGCTGTAAAGTACTGGCAAGAGACATCGCCTCAACAAGTGTGGGAGGACGGAAGGAAGAAACATCGTAACGCTTACTTTGCGACTTAACCGTGACAGCATATTTTAGCTGTTTTCAGCGGACTACCCGCTCTGGTGTTTCACAGAGGTCAGGCCCAGTTAACACTTTCCATAATAGAGTCACAAAACGGTTTCAACTTGGAAATTTCAAATAGCGTACTAACGGAGATTTTAGCACAGAGTGACTAGTGCTAGAATTCACATAGTATCAAGCGATTGCTTACTGTTCTATCAACAGGAAAACGATTTCATCATGAGTGAAACAACATTCAAGATTTCGGTGATGCTAGTAATTTCATGCAACGAGAAAGCATTTGTCAACCGTTCTCACAATCCTTACGTTTGTTAGTTTCCAGATAATATGACATAAGCAAGTAAGGACTTCCAACCTTAAACCACCGTATGGTGACGTGACTTACTGCTAGTCTAGATCCAACATAACATGCTTACGAAAAGTTTGTACACCAAATCACTTATGTTCACTAGCATTGCGGGTATTGTATTGTAAAATTGCTTGTAAGTCCCTTCACTATGTAACACAGGATTTCGGATCCCATACATATCCACTCTTTCACGGAATGGTGTCACCAAACAACCAATTGTAAGAAACTACAAATGTTCAAGCAAACATACTATGGGACAACTAGCCTCAAATCTCTCTCAAGCAAATTAATATTGAACAAGTATGTCTCCAAATTTTAGCATACTACGTTCTCAATCGTCAATTCTAGCATGGGAGACAATGAGACCACAAGACACACAAAGTGAAGTTAGCTTCCCACATCCCGTACAAAGCACTAATATTGAGCAACAAGAAAGTAGGCATACCCAACCTCATCCTCAAACTTATCAACCTTCAATCAACAACCCAAATGCATTTCAACTCACATGACTTCTAACTAACTCTCAACAAATGTGATGAAACTCTCAATCAGCATTCAACTATCACATCAAACTCATCAACTCCAACTCTCAAATCACTATCAACTCACTATCACATCATTATCCAACTATCACCCAACGGGGTTGGCTCAACTGGTTAGCTTGGCATCCAAAGTTTCTTTGGTCCCAGGTTCGAGCCTCCCCCTGGAAACCAAGAAGCATTATCCAACTATCAACCCAACAGGGTTGGCTTAGTTGGTTAGCTTGGCATCCAAAGTTTCTTTGGTCCCAGGTTCGAGCCTCCTCTTGGAAACCAAGAAGCATTATCCAACTATCATCCAACTATCACATCATCATCCAACTATATTTTAACACAAAGAGTGGCCTCCTTTTATAGTAAATCCCAAGTGTACCCCTTCAGAATGAGGCTTTGCCAATTTTCGTGCCCTTCCAGCCTTCTTTCCATTTGTCCAATCCCCATTGGCAAGTACATCAAGTGGCCTCCTTGAGGGTGTAGGGGTTGGTGCCATTTAAGGCCCCTTTCCAAAACTAGCCAAGATGCTTCTTTTGTCAACAACTAGAGGAGGTATCTACCAAACTTTGCTAGCCTCTAAGGTCTTCTTGCATTTATGATCCAAAAGGTTGTTGAAGACTCTTGCCAACCTTTCTCTCTCTTGTTAGGTGTCCTCTATTTCCCTCGGTCCTCCATTTTCCTTGGCTTTTCATTTGATTTTCCTTGTAGTATGCACAGCTCGACTTTTGGTTTTTGGTTTCTCGGGATTACCGACTGATTTGCGTACTTTACCCATTTCCCGTAATCTGCCCAATTTTCCCCGTTAAGGTTTCTGCCAGTTTTCAGTGTTGCCCATAATTCACAGCTTGGGTTTTGCCCGATAGATATTTTTCTTTGATGGCTCTTTGACTGGGGTTGACTTTTTTTGGCATTCATGACTAGGGCTCCCATGACAACACGGTTTCCCTGAAAATGCACTAGGCAACCATATATTAGTAAAACCAACTTTGTACATGGTAGGATTTTAGCACGGCTATGCCGACTATTTTTGCAATTGGCTAAAAAGCTGTAAAACTTTATCACAAGCCATTTCTAAGGCTGCAACCTTTTCTCTAGCCACATTTAGGGTGGGTTGGGACCCAATTCTAGGTGGACCGACATTTTTGGCTCGGTCTTTACAGAAATTGACCACAAAATATTTTTGATGGTTTTTTCGAAAGTCAGCTTCTTTCTTTTGAACTGTGTCTAGCCACTTTAGGGCGGGCTAGGACCCAATTCTAAGGCAAACTTGTGCCGATTTTTCTCTAATAACCGGGTTTTACATGCCGGTTTTTTACGATTATTGCGAACTTAAACTTCAATATTAGTCCGATTTTCCGTGCGGAAATATCGGCTAACATTGGCGACTACCAATGGGTAGTATGGTCCCCATACGGCGGACCCAAAGTCTCTAGTTTTGTAGACCAGCTCCTGGTGGTGGATCAAGTTTAGTGGGCTCAGCACCCTTGCTAGGTGATGCTAACCACAATGAGTTGGTAGGTTGTCTTCAACAGCTTCCTACCCAAAGGCCATCGATTTAGCCCTTAGGATCCATCTGCAACCGGATTGGATTTAACCACAGCATCTTTGAACAATTTGGTGTCTTCATACCTGCAAAAACCCACTTGTGACCTAAATGGCAAATGCTCCCATTCCCATCAGTGTAAGACAATGCCCATTTTCAGACCCATGCATGGAGGGATATGCAAATGCAAATCTCAAAATTGGAGATGGGATGATATGGATTCAAGTGAACAATATTGTGTCTAACACCGTGTCATTGACGTGTGTGTGAATGCATACGCAATGAGGCTTTGATGCCCCAACTCTGAAACCGGTCCAGATTGGTGATTACCAATTCTTTTTTTTTTTGTTTAGACATTCAACTTATACTCTCTAAGAACTGATTCAACAGGGAATAACCATCTAGTCTCCTCTCTGTACTGACTCTTCTCTCAAGCCCTATATTCTGACAATAGTCCATGTAGGACAACTTACTATCCTAAGATCCAATACACAAGATGGTAGGAAGTACTGGTTTTCCGCTAGTCTATGGAATCAATTAGGAAAATCGTCCTCACCTCTTATGGATGTGCGAGGCGTCACTCATCCTCACAAATTGGTTCGAGATCTGATACATACAGTTGAAGTCTTTTTCTTTTTTCTCTTTTTTCTCTTACTTTTCTCTCAGTCTTTCTTTCTCTCTCTTTTTCTGTTTTTCTTTTTCTTTTTTTTTTATATATATTTTTCTTGTGGGTTTAGTCTTAGTGCCCCAAGGTTGTAGTAACCAATTCTGCAGGCAATAGGCATAGTGGCCGGCCAATCTAATGATATCATCTTTCTGGTGCGCGACAACAACTGAGAACCTACATAAGCTCTCGCAAGAATCTTTGTAGTTTTCAAAACTACCTGGGATGAGTGGCAATGTGAATCTGAGGGCGAAACTTGTTGATGGTCGTAGCTCAAAAACCTGGACATCTAGCGGAAACTCCATGGGCGGTAGATATAAACTGTAAGTTTCCTTGCGGTGCACAGGGTAAGCGGGTAAAGGGTTGGGGGAACTCTGAGGCCTAATTGGTCCTCTTGCAGCTTCTTTTTTCTGATACTCATGTAACTGCCTAGCTGGCATGGCTACGGTAGTTTCGGTTGTAGCTAGTTCCACCTTGGTGTTGGCTAGGATCTTTTTCTGCCCTTTATACCCCTCCCTATGTCTTATCTGTCGTCTGTCATTAGCCTCCTTGAGGTCATTGTACTTTTGCTTCCAGGTATCTTGCTCCTTATTGGTGCTAACCAGCTCGTTAGTGGCTCTGATTCGTAGGTTCTTTTGTTTCTTCAATTCTTCTTCATGCGCTGACAATGCTTCTATACTCTTTGCTTTCATTAGCATAAGCAAGCATTGCTTGAAACTTAGGCTTCACGGATCACCAACACTTCCGCTGGAACAACGATTACATTGTCATCAAAGCAATCATTGTAGATTGTGTAGTTGTTTAAGCATATATGATTGCGCCCTCATCGTTGAAAGGACAGCGATGGTTGAAGTACGGAATACATAGAAATCTGTCTCTTTGTCAATACTGATGGGTCAGCGCTGGTAGACAGCAAACCACTACATTCTGAAAAGTTGGTTCAATCATTTTGTGACTTATGATGTATGATATGTTGAGTGCATGCAATAAGAAACAATGTCATATGTCTCATTCCTCACAACGACTTCTATACTAAACATTTGCATCCCAATTACATTGCCGGATTCAAAATACGCTCTCATACAGGTATGTGTTATGACTAGCATCTCCATAAAGAAACCAAATGATAGTATATGGGTTGGCTTATGCTCTCTTTGCCTAAATCTAAACTGAATACTTCGTTTCATACATAAATGTATCTTGAATGACATGGTTTTGTATGCTATCACTGTTATGGCAATAACTAGACTTGAAATTCGCTTATTAGCACTCTTTGAAGGAAACGACTTTCATAAACAAATATGACTTCCTCACAAGATTCATATGCAACATCGATTCAGGTTAGTATTGCAACACTTCACTTTGTGCACTGGTTTACAATTTGGTATTGGCGTATACATTAAAAATAATAAACGTTTATGAATAGTGGTATGAAAAGGTTTTGGTTTGTACCTATAGCAGGATAACGAAAACTATTTTACTCATTTCTTTTGTCTCACACTGAAAACATGCTTTGGTAACTTTGGCTTTGATGACTTTGCTATTTTTTTTTCCCATTAATAAAGGTTACAAATGATAATACAAGTAATAATAACCTTGGCGTCCTTAATGTGCATGGATTTGTGCAAGGGATCGCTACACTAGTAGGGATTGGTATGGCATGGATTTTCCCTAATCCTATTGCAAGTGTTAGGGTAAATCATTTGGCTAATTATAACCATATGCAGGTATTGTTGTATTGTTCTTAAGACACAATCGGTATCTAAAATTAATGAAACTGAGCGGTAGCTGGCATGCTCTTGGAAAACATGGATATGCTCAAGAGTTTCGAAAATGGTACTTTATCTATTATAGGTTCAGGTATAGGTATGGCATGGATTTGCCCCATATCTAAATACTGATCCATGTTGTCTCTTGTTTGCTACGCACAACCCATATAGCACATTTATTTTTCAAATGCATATGCTCTAACTTTATAAATTGATATGGAACAGTACCTTAAAACTGATCAAAATGGTGGAATGCCATGATACCGTAATAATATGAGAAAGCCTATCGCTATTAATTGCATTTTACATAGGGAAGATTGGACTATATCTTTTCATCAAATATTTTAATCTATTATTCTGTTAAACTTATTTTGGACATGGATAACAACTGACGTTTAGCATTGACACCTGTCTTCCTCATTGTGCTAACTCATGCGGTTTTGTGTGGTGGGATGGTGGCAGGTACCAGCTGGATGTCTTGAAATTTGTTTCACTTTATGGTGCTTTTCTTTAAAGTATTGTATACTTTCAACTATGTTTTATCTTGTTGGGTACATCACTTATCTTATAACCATTGCTTTTTGTGCAATGATAGAACCAGCCTTTGAGCATTGCCATAAGAGCAATAAATCGTGATTTACAGCATACATTACATTTTGAAATGAGTGGAGAGCATTCATCACATAAGTATCATTCCAAACGGTATTGAATCGCAATCCAGTGCCCTCATTATGCCATAGTTTACACATAATCAAAACATTCTACACAAGCACTTCTTCCGTATGCTATCGAAATGAAGAGTAAAAGCGAAAAAAGGCATACCATTCATTCTATGTGATCGTGCTGAATAGAGAACTGTAGATGGGCATCACCATGCAAAAGCCAGCATGAGGAAGATGAAGATGAGGAGGAGAAGGAGGAAGCGTACTGAAGATATTGATAGTGGTGCCCTCTCTTATATCTTTTTTTTGGTAGCATGAAAATGGAGGGAAAGTCCTTTTTTTGGATTTTGAACCCATCAATTTTTTTTTTTGCATATACATCAGGAGGTATAAAATGACTAATAAGACCACTCGACTCACTCACAAAAATTCTGACGAGGCACGGTTATATATCATTGAGTATTGTTCATGAGAGAGAGAGAGAGAGAGAGAGAGAGAGAGAGAGAGAGAGAGAGAGAGAGAGAGAGAGAGAGAGAGAGAGAGAGAGAGAGAGAGAGAGAGAGAGAGAGAGAGAGAGAGAGAGAGAGAGAGCGGGACCCTTTCAAGGAAAATAGCGAACCTTCTTATGTGCCAAGTCTTTTTAGAGAGAAACTTGTCATGACCTTGGAGGATGTTATAAAAATCATGTTAGAAAGAGGTTACTATATTTTATTTCCACAATGGACCATGTTGACGATTCTTCTCATTAATAATGTTGCCATATGCAACACAATCCAAAGTTGAGGTTTCAAAGTCTTGTGTGGGTAGGTCCTCCAAGTTAGAAGAGAGCAAGATATTTTTAGAGGACTTAGCATTGCCAGTTCTCACAAATGTTTGTTGTATCAACAAGTTGTCTTCTTCCTTGAAGCTGACTTTTTCAGATGTTAGTACAAGCATGACCTCAACAACAATATACAAGCATGACCTCACATATACAAGGTCAAGAGACACAAATTTGTCGCTTTACTCAAAACAAGGATTCCTTCTTAATTACAATTGTACACCCATTACTTAGGCTCCTTTGTGGAGGCTTACATGTTAAATCATTTGTAGGGGAGTCACTCTTTTCACAACTTTTAATAGAAGGGTGTAGCTCTTTGCTCTTTATGGAGAACAATCACGCATATGAATGCACTATTGATAAGGGTCAAAGGGAGAGAGGAACTTCCAAAGTTCTGAAATGTTGGAGATAGTACATTAGTTGACATGACCACCAGGTTCAAAAGAATGATAAATAAATTGCTAATCATTTGAGACAAGAGTAAGAAGACCCCCATAAGTACCATTAGTTGAAATGCAATAATAGTTGAAAGTTTTTGCAAAAGACTTAACTAGGACATCAAAAAGTTGCGTTTGGATACTTGGATACAAAGAACAAGACCTAAAGGATAAAACGAGGAGAGGTGATAGCAAAAGAGAGAGTGTATGAGGGGAGAGTATAAGTCTCTAACATTCCATGAGACAATATTCATCAGAAGTAGAGAGAACATAGTGCATTTTCATGCATAATTATTTGAGCATATATGTTATCAAATCCATCTTCAAGAAAAAACGTAGCAAACTTAGCATCAATTGTTTGGGCAATTATATAGTGATTGTTGGCGACTGTAGCATCGGAAAGTGGTGTGTAGAAGATAGGCCTAGCTCGAAAACAAACGAATAATTCGTTTGTCTAGAAAGAAAACTTTTTGTGCATGGCGGAATAAACTATCTTTCTCTTTCTCAATGCATGACTACGCCTATCAATTTCAAACAAAACAATAGTGATAGAAATCACGTTTGAACTTATAGTAACTAACTCTGAAATTGCCAGTACTACAGTGATTTTGTAGCCAAACAATTAAGCATAAAAAATTATTAGACAAATAATTAGTCGCAAATTGTTCGCGAATTAGTAGCGAAGAAATATAGAAACGCATACAGAAGTAAATGAGTACAATAAGTTGTGGATCGAAACCGCGTATTCCATGCTATCTCTGAGTGACTAAAATGAAAGTCTGAATTAAGCGCAATGCTGATAAGCAGTGGCACAATAGCAATATCTAAAACAACTCTAAGAAGTGAGCTAGAATGCTCAGGAGTGTTCAAGCTCGTAGGCTTGAGAGAGAGAGAGAGCTAACTATTCAAATGCTTCTGATAATTCAGATTTTCAATGAATGAATCTGTATGAATATGAACAACTATTTATACTAAGAAAGTAGGTCATCAATTGTGATCGCCAATTGGCTGGTGATCTGCTGGCATCCATCCGGTCCTTGTCATTGATTGTTGATAAGCGGTGAAGTTGGCCGTAAACGTTCTGTCTGCACAAATGAACCAAAACTGTAGCTTTGCAGAAATGAACTAAAACAGCCACATGCGACATTGTCGGATTTTTTGTGAAAAAGACAAAAAAGGAGAAGGTGCCCTTAAATCTCATTTAGGGCCCCACAATTTGCCACAGTCATTGCCTTAATAGTTAAGGCTCTTTGAAAAAGCGAAAAATGCGACACTGTGATTTTACACGAGATTTCTGTTAGGCAAAAAATGCGAAAAATGTGACACTACATTTTTCAACGGGATTTCTGACAGGTGAAAAATGTGACACTGTGGTAACACTTCGTGTAATTCTACAAACTATGTAAAGACATTTGTAAAACTACAGACTGTGTAAAGACACGAAAAAATCCGCAGAACTGGATAAACAATGGATGAAGATTAAAATCGATTAGATGATTGGTAAGAAGGAGAATAATCCAACACTCCCCCTTAATCGGAATCCTTGAATGCCTTATCCGGAAGTGGATTTATGAGTGTCTATGTCATCTCCTGCCCAACTCGCATCTGTGTAACCACTGAGTAAATTGAGCTTGTCATTGCCGATTGCTCCATAACAAATGCACAAGTCCATAGTAGCTCAAAGATATCTCATGACTTTGATAAGAGCCTTCCAATGTGTTATACCAGGATTAGTCATATACTGACTGAGAGAGCTGATTGCAAAAGCTATGTCTGGCCTGGTGCAGATCATGGCGTACATAAGAGATCCTATAATAGAATGGTAAGGATACTCATGCATCTGCTACTTCTCATGAATTATTTGGAGACACTGATCCTTTGACAATTGAGTCTTGTTCCATTGGTGAGAGAGCTAACTTGCAATTCATCAGATTATATATGACTAACATGTTATAGATGTACCTCTGTTGTGTAATGTAAACCAACTTCTATTTTCTGTCTCTGTGGATTTGTATACCTAGGCAGAAATGAGCTTCGTCCAGATCGGTCATGTCGAATTCGGAAGATAGCATTGTCTTGGCTTCTTTTATCAAATCGGTACTGTTACTGAAAAGCAATGTATCATCCACGTACAAAGTGATAATGATAAAAGGCTGTTGCACTACTTTGAAGTAAACGTTTGAATATGAAGAGCTAGGTGTATAGCCATGATCAATAAGAAAAGTATTGATCCTTTGAAACCATGCTCGAGCAAATTGCTTCAAGTCATAATGTGCCTTATGGAGTTTACACACATGATTGTGTTTACCCTAGATAATATAACCTTCGGGTTGCACTGTGTAAATGTTTTCTTCGATGACTCCATTGAAATATGCTGTCTGTACATCCATTCAATGTATTTCCAAATCTGCTGCAGCGACAAATGATAGCAAAAGTCGAATAGAAGAATGCTTGACTACTGGACTGAAAGTCTCAGTGTAATCGACGTTGTATACCTGAGAAAATCCTCTGGCTACAAGTCATGCCTTTCTTCTGTTGATGCTTCCATCTGTGTTGTACTTGACTTTGAAAATCCATTTGCAATCAACTACATTTCTACTGGTAGGTAATTTGACAATCGTCCACGTCTAGTTCTTGATAAGAGATGAATACTCTTTATCCATAGCTTCTTTCCAGAGATCGAAATCAGGCTGACTGAGTGCCTCTTGGACAGACGTCGGTTCCTGAGCAAGATAGGCTGCAAACTCGTTGATATACCGGTTAGGTGGTTTGCTGGTTTTTGAAGATCTTCTAGGTAATGCAGGAAGTTGATTATTTCCATCATACTGTAGTTGTTGATCTGCAACATCATCATCTTCTGATTCGCCATTGATTTGTTGTTCGTCAAGAGTAGAGGAGCTAGGACCTTCAATAGGAATAGTCGACTGAGGAACTAGAAAGTTCAAAGCGTCAGGAGAGTCTGATAGGTCGGGTACAAATAGAAAAGCTATAAAGACACATTTGAGAACCAAATTTTGAATACAAATATTATTTCAAAATATTTATTTCAACCTCCAAACATAGTAAGCCGACCTGCAAAGTAAAACAACTTTTTTGTTTTTTGCAGCCTTTAAAGATAGCACGTCGTGTGCTACCTTTGGAGGTTGAATTTTTTTTTACTTTGGGGGACTTTTAACTATGTACCAAACCACATTCTTAATAAAGCCTTTGGATTTTCAAGGTCTTCGTGCCATAAAACGTGAAGCGTTTTATTGCTTTGCTTCGCGCCTAATAAACATTGAAGTAGTAGTATAAAAAAAGTGGCACACCATGTGTTATCTTTTTGTTGAATGATGGCAAGAAAGAAACTCGCAAAAAATTTGCTCGCAAAATGCCAAGGCCCTTTTGGAACCATATGTAATAGCAAGCCATTGAACAAAATACTTGACAAAAATTGGTAATACAATAACGATCACATTACAAAAAATTACATCAAAGCACAAAACAAATCCTACAAATGATAGTCAACAAATAACAAAACTAGGCAATGTATTCATAAACGCACAACAAAGGCCAACATAACTAGTAGCTTCCATCACACTGTCAAATCCCTTTCAACATGCTTCAATTTATGAATACTTGCTCACAAGAAAATAAAGCATTTGTGTTGAAACCTAAAAATATTCAAATAAAAAGTAACTCGAATAAACACAAATACAATGTATGTCCATCATTGACAAATACATGTTAAATCCAAAATCTACAAAATCATTGCTTGGCATCATGATATAGTGTCTCAATACGTAATTGATGTTCACCTGATTTTAAGGTCGTTTTGGGCCCTATATTATTTTGCATAATATAGGGCCCAATTTTTTAATTCTCTTCTATCAGATTTTGCTAAGCACGCTCGAGAGAGAGAGATTTGTTGTTGTTGCTGCGCAGAGAGAGAGAGAGAGAGAGAGAGAGAGAGAGAGAGAGAGAGAGAGAGAGAGAGAGAGAGAGAGAGAGAGAGAGAGAGAGAGAGAGAGAGAGAGAGAGAGAGAGAGAGAGAGAGAGAGAGAGAGAGAGAGAGAGAGATGTTTTTTTTTTTTTTGTCAAAAATTAGTGGGAATGAGCAGAAGCTGATGAGCGAGCTTGGTGTAGGATCAGAAGCACAATAGACAACAACAAGAATATTCAAATTGAATGATTTAGACAAATGCTCAATGAAACAATACAGTAGTGAACTGAAAATTTGCACTTTGATTAATATCAAAACAGTGAGTACAATGCTTGAAGTGATAACTTCAGCTTATAGTCGTTGAGCGTGATAACGCTGGCTACACAAAAACTCGAATAATCAGAAGAAGTTTTCTGATGAAGATTCTAGGTTTGATATCCTATAAAATATCTACTACCTTTTGTTGCAGTTATTACGACTGCCTCATTACAGTTAATGAATGTACAAAGTGGGCGGACTGTTAACGCGAAGTTGTTGGGTCGGATTTTAGATCGACAGTATCGAAATTTACAAATATCAAAAAAATATATACTGACTTGAAAATATACACTGACTCAAAAAATATAGAAATTTTTGAGTCGATACAATATTGAAAAATTCTAGAAAGTTTGATTTTGAATTTTTCGATCTTTTGCTCAGAAATTTGAGTCTTCTATTGCTGGTTTTTACGGATGCCCATTATTGAATGGATTTGAGGCTAAGCATCAAATTCCAACATTTCTCTACTGCCCACGTGAGAGAGAGACCTTCATGTTGTTGGAAAAAGGTGTATATAAGATAGGTCGAATAAGATTCAAATAAAAAGAATTCAAACGACAAGAAAGAAAACTTATCGTGCACAGCGGAATAAACTATCTTCCTCTTTCTTCATGCTTGACTATGCCTATCAATTTCGAACAAAACAATAGTGATTGAAATCACGTTCGATCTTATAGTAACTAACTTTGAAATCATTAGTACTACAATGATTACATAGCCAAACATTAAAGCATTGAATTATCAGACAATTAATCAGTCGCGAAGAATTACAGAAACACATACATTTTGAGACGAAGTTGAACGCAATAAGAAGATAGTATTGATTCAATATGAAAGAACAAAGCTTTACTGAGTGGCTTTGTAAAGATATCAGTTGTCATTTCCTCTATGGGTATGAAGACTGTCTTCACTTTTCGACAAAGTCTCGAATTACATGATACTTGATAGCTATGTGCTTCATTTTCGAGTGAAATACAGGATCTTTTGTAAGATAGATTGCTGAAGTGTTATCCATTTACAAGACATAAGGTTCAGAAATAGATTCATTAAATCCTTCCAACATCTGTTTGATCCATATCAGCTCGTTTGCCATCTTGGCTGCCGTTTCATATTCCGCTTCACAGGAAAATTGAGCTACTATTGTTTACTTCTTGCTTATCCAGAGTATGGCTGTGCCAGATACTAGAGTACAACCTCCTGAAATACTTTTGCTATCATCCTTCATGGATGTCCAGCTTGTGTCACTGTAAGATTCGATGTGAAATCCAGTTTCCTTCGAATAACACAGTCCATAGTCTTTCGTTTCCTGGAGATATTGTAGTACTCTTCTTGCTAACTTCCAATGCAACGATCCTGGGTTCTGATTATATTGGCTCAACATGTATACTGCAAACGTTATATCAGGTCTGGTGTTGTCTACTAGATATAACAATGATCCAATCAGCCTACGATAGGGTGTTTTGGCCATTCGCTTCTCTTCCTCGAGAGTCTGCGGACAATTTGCCTTGTTCAGTATTGTTTCAGGTATCATGGGAGTATGCATACATTTGCATTCAAGCATGTTGAAGTTTTCAATGATCTTTTGAGTGTACTTTTGTTGGTGAAGATACAACTTACCACCTTCAAAGTCTCTTCGATCTGCAAGCCTAGATAGATTTTCGCTTCTCCTAGGTCAGCGATCTCAAATATTTCAGAAATGTCTCTTTTGACATCTGAAATTAACTTATCTCTTCTTGAGAAGATAAGCGTGTCATCAACATTCCTTCTTTGTATACCATTGTCTTGCTGCCCGTTTCAGACCATAAATGCTTTTATTCATGTCACATAAATTTTTGGATATTCTTGGCTTACAAAACCAAGTGGTTGGTCCATGAATAAGTCTTCTTCCAATTCTGCGTGCAAGAAAGCAGTCTTCTCATCCGCCATATGAATTTTCATATCATGAGCCACCACATACGCGAATAACAAGCGAATTGATGTATGTTTGACTACTGGTGAGAAAGTATCAATGTAGTTGATTCCATACTTCTGAAAATACTTTAACAACTAACCTTGCTTTGTATCTGATCTTTTCTCCTTCAGGACCTGTTTTGATCTTGTAGATCCACTTGCATTTGACTGGTTTTCTTCCATCAAGAATAGGTGCAAGTGTCCATACATTGTTCTTATACATGGATGATATTTTGTCCTCCATTGCTTGAATCCAACGATCTTTATCTGGTCCATCAACAGCTTCCTCGAATGTTTGAGGTTCGACAAAGAAACCACAAAATTCGATGGCTGTATTAAAAAAATCCCGACCATACCTTTTTGGTGGTTTTCATTGTCTGATAGATCTTCTCACAGGTGGTTTCGAGTTCGATTCTACAGGTTTCGAGTTCGATTTTGATTCGACCTTTTCTACTAGAATTCGAACTGGTGATTTGAGTCTGTCAAGTACTCGATCTTGAACTCCCTCTGAATCTGGTAATTCTCTTTCATCATCTGCTTGTTTTACTTCTATCGTCGTTGCTAGCTCATAATAGTTTTTGAGAATTTCATAGCCGACTAGTTCACTGTCTGCTATGTATTTCGACTCATCGAACTTAACATCTCGAACAATTTTTATTCTGCCAGTTTCGGGTACATAGACTTGATAATATTACGAACGTAACTCGAATCCTACCAGAAAACCTTGTTCTGTCTTTTCATCGAGTTTCTTTCTCAGTTTGTTTGGTATGTGCATATACAGTGTGCATCCGAATGTCCGAACATGTGCAAGATTTGGCTTACACTTTCACCATATCTCATGAGGAGTTTTATCCGGTCTTCGAGATTTCTGAATACGATTCTGAAGATAATTCGATGTAGCCACTGCTCTGGCCCATAACCGTTTTGGTCCTTTTGCATGAGCCATCATACATCTAGCAGCTTCCATCAGTGTACGATTCCTTCGTTCAGCTGTTCCATTGTGCTGAGGTATGTATGATGCAGTCTTCGTATGCATAATACCTCGATTAGTACAATAAGCTTTAAATTAGTTGGAAATGTACTCACCTCTACAATCTGTGCGAATCTGCTTCAACTTATTGCATGTCTGCTTCTCAGCCCAATTCGTATACTAAATGAATTTTTCGAAAGCTTCAGATTTTGTACGTATAAAGTATACTACAGCAAACTTGCTGAAGTCATCAATAAACTTAATGAAGTAATTTGCATCACCCAACGACAATACTCCAAATGGTCTACATTGCTTGCGACTGTTCTAGAAAATTGGACTATCATTGAGGAAGAATGTAAATTCGGAAGTGAACATACAAGGGTCTACATCTCCTGCCCAACTTGCATCTGTAAAACCAATGAGTAAATTGAGTTTGTCGTTGTCGACTGATCCATAACAAATGCAAACGTCCATAATAGCTCGAAGATATCTCATGACTCTAATAAGAGCCTTCCAATGTGTTACGCCAGGGTTGGTCATATATTGACTTAGGGAGCTAACTGCAAAAGCTATGTCTGGCCTGATACAGATTATTGCATACATAAACAGGCTTGAAAGAAATGTCATAATTGCGTCTTGATCGTCGATTACTGATCCGAAAGTGGCCATTTGTTGCAAGAGATGCTTAAACTGGTTAATATGATTATGAAGAGAGTCATTATTCGACATCTTGAGTGTGAAGAATTTCCTTCAAAGATGTAACTTAGTAGTTACGTCTCTCACATCATATAGTGAGCTCAAGATGTCCCAAACTTCTTTCGAAGTTTTAGCTTAAGCTATGTGGCCAATTTGAGTATATGATATATTGAGGATAATAAGAGTGAAAGCTTTACCATCCTTCATTTCCATTTTAAGCCTTCTGTGTCGTCTGCAGATTTCACTTCAATACCTGTAACAACATCCCACAACTCGTTGACGATTAGCAAGGTCTTCATCTTAAATTTCCATAAATGTTAATTGGATCCATTCAGCTTGTCTACGATAAGAACGACTTTACTTTGAGAATCCATCTGAAACTTTAGTCTGACGACGTTAAGAGAGATATTGTGCTGCACTACAATTGGAAATCAATTCTCTGATATCGAAACAAATTGATTTCGCACTGAAGAATAATTTGATATCGCGAAAGATATCAAGTATAAGAGCTTGCGCTTTGATATAGTATTAGGCCTTGAAGAAGTATCAACGCTTTGATATCATGTTGGAAAGAGGTGTATAAAAGATAGGTCGAATAAGAATCCGATAAAAAGAATTCGAACGACAAGAAAGAAAATTTATCGTGCGCAACAGAATAAACTATCTTCCTCTTTCTTCATGCATGACTACGCCTATCAATTTCAAACAAAACAATAATGATTGAAATCACGTTCAATCTGATAGTAACTAGCTTTGAAATCATTAGTACTACAATGATTACGTAGTCAAACATTAAAGCATTGAATTATCAGACAAATAATCAGTCGCGAAGAATTACAGAAACGCATACATTATGAGACGAAGCTGAACACAATAAAAAGATAGTATTGATTCAGTATGAAAGCGAAACAGATGTAAATGAGTACAAGAAGTTTGAGGATCGAAGCCGCGTACTCTAAGTTATTTCTGAACGACTAAAATATAAGTATGAATTAAGCGCAACTACTGATAAGCAGTAAGCGCAATAGTAATCTCTAATCAACTCTAAAGAATTGAGCTAGAATGCTCAAGAGTGTTCAAGCTCGCAGGCTTGAGAGAGAGAGCTAATTATTCAATACTTGATCTCAGAATTAAGATGTTGAAATATGAACAACTATTTATACTAAGAAATTAGGTCGTCAAATGCGGCTGCCAATTGGTTGGAGTCTGCTGGCATTCATTCGATTCTTCTCAGAAGTTGCTTGCTGATAAGTGGTGACATTTGGCCGTAAACAATTTGTTAGCATAAATGAACGTGACTGTCACTATGTAGAAATGAACGTAACTGTCATCAGGGAGAAAGCAAAAAATGCGAGTTTTGTGAGAAATGCGACAATGTCGCAAAATCTCATTTCCTGAATATTGGGGTAGGGGCCACACTTTGCCAAAGTCATTTTCTTAACATTTGAGACACTTTTAAAAAATGCGAAAAATGCGACACTGCATTTTTACTCGCATTTTCTGATAGGCGAAAAATGCAAAAAACATGACACTGCATTTTTACTCGAATTCCTGACAGGTGAAAAATGTGAAAAACACGACATTGCATTTTTACTCAAAATTTTTGATAGTGTCGTTTTAAGAGAAAATTGACTATAGCAAAAAGGTGATAGTATCAGGTTTTGTAGTGAGAGAAAATTTCTAACACTGTTGTCAAACTCCGTGTATTTCTGCAGACTATGTAAAAAACGCTTGTAATTCTACAGATTGTGTAAAACATGGGAGAATCCACAGAACTGGATAAACAATTGGATGAAGATCAAAAACCGATTAGTCGATTAGTAGGAAGGAGAATAATCCAACACATGTGGCCAGGCTCTCTTCATCTCCTTCAGGTTTATCATCTTTTTCAGAGATGTTTACTAAGGAAGATGCTCTCATTGTCTAGTAGCCTGGTAGATGGATTTGACTCCTGGTTACGTGCTTTGTTGTGAACCTTCTGAATTTGCTTCTCTTGTGCCCATCCAGCCTTGTCTTCATGAGGAACAAAGTCATGAGCATGACGAAAGTGATTCCCAAAAAAGAAACCATAATACAAGGACAATAGAGCAAGCATGAGGACGGTGCCACATACAAGCATTGCAAGCCTCCTGCTCTCGACAATATCATTTCGTCCTCTTATTCTCATTGACCTATTCCAGTTGAGCATTACCCCCACTCGTCTTCATTTGTTTGTTTGAAATGATCAACCGAAGTTATAATACGCTTCTTCCACTTTCAACAATCAAATATTTCCGTTTCTTAAAATGTTTTTTTTTTGCAATCAGTGCCAGTTTAAAAACCAAGATCTAGCAACACTGAGGAGCTATACTGTCAATGCTAAAAAAACACAATATCTGCATCTGAAGGTCGTGCGAGAGAGAGAGAGAGAGAGAGAGAGAGAGAGAGAGAGAGAGAGAGAGAGAGAGAGAGAGAGAGAGAGAGATAATGCAGAACGCACCTGAGAGAAAATGGTCCATCAATTACGTGAGGTAATGGTCCATTGGTCGGACCATTACCACAAATAGTCTGGTCCCCGAACAGCTCGTTTTTGGACAAATTAAAAAGCAGAATATGCATCTGTTTTTTAAAAAAAAATTGCTGCCCATTCCAGCCTGGGCGTCAGGCGTCAAACTTGCCATGTGGTAGCGTTAGAGTGGGCAAAAAAAAGTCAAATTGCTCATTATGTTTCATAATGAGCATGTAGAAATTTTCAAAGTATTCATTACACGATGGAAAGGGTTGTTCACCAAGCCATTTTGCCTGGTTCGGCTTTCCAGAAATCTTTTAGGCTCTAGCCGAGCCTACAATTTTTTGGGAAAGCTGAACCGGGCAAAATGGCCTATGCCCGGCCCATTCCATATTACATAATGGATACCTTGTGAGTATTATGCCCATTTTTAAACGGATTAAAAAGCAGAAAACGTATGTGCTTTTTTCAAATGCAAGTCTTGCACTTTTGCTGTCTGTTCGTATGACGTTCATACGACTGCCACGTGGCACGTTCATAGTTATCAATCAAAGTCAAATTGCCTATTATGCTTTGTAATGTGCATGTGAAAAAGTTTAAGGTGTCGTAAAACGTGGGGATGACTGGCATCAGAAGCTTGAGCATAGGCGTGTAGGAACGAAAACGCAACATTTAGCAGCAAAAATATTCAAGATGAATCATTCATACAAAATTGTGCAAATGAACAATACAATAGTGAGTAAAAAATTGCACTCTAATTAATATCAACAGCGAGTACAATGGCTTGAAGTGATACCTTCAGCTTGATTGTTGAGCGTGATTATGCTGGCTCCAGATAACTTTGATTATGTTGTTAAAACAAAACTTACATTGCTTGATTCAGCTAGTAGTATATATTTACAAGTATTTTCAAAAAATATCTTACAAGCATTGAATGTTATTTACGCCAGTCTTTGTATATGTACAAAGTGGGTAACCGCTCTTGGGATATTTAGCGGTCCAGCTATTTTTAGTTTTGATGATAAGTTGGCGACGTCGGTCTGCCACTGTTGGAAAAACCGAAAAATGCGAAGGTGCCCTTGAACAGAGAAAGCATGTAAACCTCGAAGGTGCAAAAATCCCGAAGGTGCCTTTAAAGCGAAGGCAGAGAAATGCAAAAAATCCGACAATGTCTTTAAATTGAAATTTGGTCACAATGTTGCATTTTTTCCGAAGGTGTGAAAAATGCGAAAAACCCGATAGGGTCGCTTTTTTTTCGACAGTGTCGCTTTTTCTCAACAGTGCGAAAAAGGTGAAGGTGTCTTAAAGCGAAAATGCTTTAAGAAAAAACTAAGTTTTGGAAAAATGCAAAGGTCCAAAATGTTGTCGGCCTTCGGTTGTTTTCAGGATGCTCATTACTTGAACAATTTGTTAAGGCTGGGCATAAAAAATCTAACACTCCCCCTTAATGTGGATCCTGAAAAAACTTCTTAAAACGAAAATGGTTTAAGGAAAAATGAAGTTTTGGAAAAATGCAAAGGTCCGAAATATTTCTCTCAAAATAAAGAGCGGAATTATTGTCGTGCGCTTAGCAAATCATCACAACAGTAAAATGCCAACTGAAACCTCAAATAAAAAAACTGCAAAAAGAAAGTTCAAAAAAAAAAACGTGAAACAAAAATTTAAAAATTTTTTTGCTCACGGTTGCCATTGGTTGCCATTGCACAGGGGAAGGCCCTCTTCTCCTCCAGGGCCTTGGGCCTTCTCTGGCCTGCCTTAAGGCCCAAGGCCATGTGCCCAAGCAACCGAAACGCCCTCCAAAAAGCTGCCCCCGACAAAGCTAAAAGCAATACACACACCCTTTAGTTCCCGAGTAATGCTTGCGTGTTATACACGTTAGGTCGTCTCCGCCGATGCCTATAAATTGGCTCCACTACTTCTAGCCTTCTCCCTTCCCCATTTTCATTCTCTCTCTCTCTCTTTCTCTCTTTCTCGCTCGCTCGCTCGCTCTCTCTCTCAGCTTCTTAGCTTTCTCTCTTCATCCGTTGCTCCTGTGCTTTTCTCCTTGCATCTATCCATCCTTCCAGCAACTGCAACCGCCTTGGACAGATTTCTGGAGCTTGCTTAGCTGCTTTTCTACTTTTCATTTGGCGCTGGCTCTCCTTGCAATAGTTTCTTCAACAGGGTTTCTGAATAATTGTAACAATTCATGCTGGTGCTTGCTTCAGTTTCACCGGCGAAAGTGGATCTAAAGCTATGCTGGTTTATCGTCAGAGGTGCTCGTGGCGGCGTGGCGTGGCTGCTTAAGTAATCCGGTTTTTCTGCAGCTATCTTCATAATTTGTGGGTGGAAACTTGAAGGCGCTGGGATATTTTTCTCTTTTGGACATACCCTGCGGCGGCTGATAACCCTAGCATCCATTTTACAAGGTTGCTTGGGAACTTCTGTGAAGCTGTTTCCATTATAGATTTTGACGCTTTTGTGATCGGCGCCTGCTCATAAGTCCCCTGGATTGGGCAATATTGTTTGTAACCGGGCAGTAAATTTATAGTTTAGTTTTTGCCCTATTTTTGTGCAAGAGCCTTTGTTTGGTTCTAAAACATCAAAGGTTTTTTAACTGTAAAAGAGCCGTATGGCTATATTTTATAAGTTCAAAAGTGCCAAAGATTATGATAGTATTCCTGTTGAGGGAATTTGTACAAGTGTTGCAAATATTAAACGAATCATTGCTGAAAAAGTTTGCATGGGGAGAAGAGGTTGTAATTTTGAACTGCTGATTTACGATGCAGAGACGAATGAAGGTAGGAAGAGTTGTTTACCGAAGTTACCATCATGTAGTCTTGATTTTCTCATAAGAACACTTCTATGATGACTACAACAAGATGCCTTCTATGGCGCCCTTTCTCAATAACTTGTTAAGCTTGTATAGTTTCTTCCAAAAGGCCATGTATCGCATTTGCATTAATCAGTTGGCCGCATATTGTTGTTATGTGACTAAAAATTTACAAGTTGCAGTTTTCATAATGCATTCAGTTAATGTTTACATCATATACATTTTACCAAGCACACTAAGGCCTATGCACTCACTGTCACAAGCCCCATGCCATGAGCTCATTGTGAATATGCGGTAGGTGGTCCACAGCCTCGGGACGCTAATGAAATTACAACTATGTTTGCTATTTATTTTTGAGTCTGATCAAAATAAGCTTTTGATGTATTACAGAATACTGCGATGAAGCATTTTTGGTTCCAAAGAACTCGGCTGTGCTAATCCAGCGTGTGCCCGCAAATCTTGACATGTCAATCACCTCAGATCACAAAAAAAAGTAAAACTAAGCTTCACTCCCTGGGTGAATTTTTCTGAAACAGTCTGAATGAAATATAGAATGTTCATTAGTCATCTGTTATTCAAGCAAAATACTCGTGATGCATTCTTTTCGTAGAATCAAAAGTCAAGAAATAGAATTTGCTTTATACTGTTTATTAGTATTCAGAGGAACCTTTAACCTTGTGATAACTCCATGTATGTGATTGTAATTTCAAATTTATATCATGTTAACGATTGTCTTGAGACTGAAATATTGTATTATTCTCTCTGGAGATGAGTCTCTGCGTTTGACTCTATTCTGTTGTGGAAAGATCACTTTGCATGATCATACAAGAGTTTGTAATTGGTGCAAGCATTTGAAGTTAGTAGAGAGTAAACTGTACTTTTGGGATTGGGGTTCCAACAGGTGTGAATCAGCTGAGCATACTGAGCATATACCTCTTCCAGCATCGCCCATTAGAACTAAACTGAAGATGGCAGCAGCATTTGAATGTGGTCTTGTAAGTCAAATGCTTTATCAACTTTTTACACAATTTTTTACATAATAAAAAAAGGTTCAATTTTGTGCAATCACTGTCAGGCTAGGATCTTTTAATCAAATTCAAGTTCATGCCTTGAATTGCTCTTGTTTTGGATTTGGTCTCAGCCTGAACCAGCTAGTTGTTTGGACACTCTTGGAATTGATATTATTGAAGATGAGGTCCTTAAAAGTCAGCAGTCAAGTATTAGCAAGGATGAAGACGCTAGGATAAAAGAGTTTGTTAATGCCTCTGCCTTGGAATGGCAACGGTAAGGATCAGGCTTCTTTACACATTGCTTGTTGTTAAGGTCCCCAGTTGCTATAAAAATATGATCCTATGTGTCTCTGTTTATCAAAGAGTATTGTTAGACTGCCAGTTATGCTTTGACCAATCTGTCGTTGCTGTTTAATTGACGAAGAATTGACTTCCTGCTTTATCAGTTTGGACATCATTTGTTTCAATGGCTATTTAGAATTCCAAGGATGTTCATTGAAGGATACTTTTGTCATGATGCTTTTTGAGATACCCGCTGCTTCATATTGAACTTCACAGTAACTGCTTAATCCAGATTGACTAGACTAATGAAAAAAATTCTCTTATAAGAGCATTCAATTGAACAAGGCATTCATTACTCAAAAGAGCATTCGTAGCAAGATTCATGTGCATTCTGTACCCTCACACACTTCTCATCATCAACTAAGAGTTTCCTACATTTTGAGAGGAAAACATGTTAGCTGGGGATAGAACGAAGATGCAAATACTTTATCAATTAAAAAATACATCTTAAACCTTTGAAATCAAGTTACTGTGACTCTATTGAATGAACCAACACATGGTTAGTTTTGTATTTATCATTTTCATTTTTTGCCAGGAGCGTAACAAAGATTCAGATCTAACATCAATTTGAATTTCAATCCATTTAAAGTAAACCTGGACAAGCCAGTATCAGCTATTGAAAATATTGTGCAGTATATAGCTGATTTGAAATTCATTGACTTACATCATTCTGCCTAAGTAAAAGTGAGCAAGCCAATTTCAGATACTGAAAGTTCATTGGCTACAAAAAAGTGTAATGGATTCAATGGTTACATCTTTTAAGAAGTTAATTTATTTGATTAGCTTCAGACAATATTTGGAATTTGGCTATAAGCATCAGTAGTGAGAGAGAATTGTCAGAACAGAATCTTTCAGTAAAATGGATCATGCTAAGTATAATTGCATACCACGAGCATATTATTTTCATCCATTTTTAGTTCTCAAGCATAAAAAAGTATTCATTGTTACTTCTCAGAAGTGGTGAGAGCTCACGGTTTTATCACTTGTTTTCCCTTTAATACTAGGAGCCTGTGCTTGACCCTCAACCAGGTCTTCGATTTTACCTTTCAGGGTGCTGTGCTTCAGGCAAATTGTGCTGTGATCCATGTCCATTCCATCTTTTGAGCCTAACAATTGTTTGGATGAGTCTTAGTTTGAAGTCTTGAATATATGAAATTAAAACGATATGTAATTTGCAGAAATTTTGGAATTCTCTGGGAACAGTAAGGGTAAAAGATAGTGCTTTGTCTACTTTTGACAAGATCACAGATTGGCATAAAGGATAAAGAATCCTTGTGAATGTCAGTTTATTAAGGATGCTTTTGTAGGGGTTAATTAGCACTTCATAATGAATAAACAAAATTTATAGGTGACGTGCAACACCCTAGTAATACATTAAGCGTTTCCTCTTATATGGCACTTGGCATGTTTGTTTCAACGCAGACTCTCTGAAAATAATAATTAGTAGTTTCTTGTTTCTGAGACCTTTTTGTATCAGCAACTCTAAGGGATCCTGACAACGATCTGGAAAACTTTTCTGACAACCTTTACATCAAGATTATTGAGATTTTACTGTTCCCTGTATATCATAATCAAAGAGAGAAGTTTTTCACCATACATTTATTCAACTTTGACTCATCTTTCTTCAGATAGTTTCCAATTAGCGAGGTTTGCCTAACACATCAATATCACAGGTATATTCAAGAAGGGTACTCTATAGGTAAATTTTTTCAAAATGGTGGAAAACGACGGCTTGCCAATGGATTCTCGTCTGGTAAGTCACCGAACTTTTGCAAGCCTGATCATTTTTGTCAGAGAACTCAATCAGTGACATTTTGTTTGAAATATGCACACTATATGTTTCCTTGCTTCAATTGCATTTATGGCAACGTGACGTAGCGTCCTGAAGTCTTGGTTTTCCATTTAGATATTGTCATAGAATCACTGGTCATGGTGAGAAGATTATTGTTGTCGATGCCAAGGTGAAAGAGTAGAATTCTGAGTGGCGTGCTTGTTGATGAGCATTTTTGTCCCATTAAAAAAGCATAAACATGTCCTGTTTAATTACATAAGGTTCACTTTCCCACCGTATGTTCAAAGCAAATTCACAAGGGGACATGGATTTCATCCTCTGGCTTCTATTATCGCTCAGGTCATAAGGTTCTAAACGCAGTAACTCGTGTGGGCTACATTTGTTATCGATGCGGGACTCCAGGTGCTTATGCCTCTCTTGTTAATGTCTCACCATTTTCTGGTTTGCTTTGTATTGGGATCCTTCAATGTAGTTTACATTTCCGGCTTAGGCTGTTATTCAGTGACAGATGAGACTAGGCTGTTCCTCAGTGACAGAATAGACAGTTACAAGATATAAATGGTTTTGTAAACCAGGGCACTATATACAACATTGTCCAACAAACGGTGATCCAGCATATGATGTGAAAAAGGTCAGAATACCAAAAGGCATACCAAGAACCATGCTAACTGTGAATCCTGATGGTTTCTACGTGCTGCCAAATGGTGAAACAGCTGTTATAACTCCCAACGAGTAAGCTTGTAAACCTGGAAGCCTCAAACTTCTCATTTATATCTATTATGTAAAATAATGTCCTTTCAAGCATCATCACTCATGTGTTTCTTGCAGAATTGCATTTGACAAGGAAATGTCTGGTTTACTCTTAAAGAGTACAGCTTTCAATATACCTCTGGACTATTTGTGCCCTTTGTGCCATGAAGTTATGAAAGACGCAGTGATCAGTAGCAAGTGCTGCTTCAAGAGCTTCTGTGATCGATGTATGTCTGATGTGGTTTAATTTGTCTTTTACTCACGCTTAGCTAGTTGATTGAGATTAATTTTTATGACATAAAAGTCTGTGATCAGCATTTAGTCCCTACAGAGAATCTTAGAATCCATGCACATATGCATTTCAAAATCACAAAGTCATAAAGTAAGCATTTACTCATAGTAGCTTACTGGACGTTCTTCCACAATACAGGCATCCGTGACCACATTATTTCAAAAGCGAAGTGTGCTTGTGGAGAAACAAATGTTTTAGCAGATCATCTGCTTCCAAATATTACCATTCGAGATATCATCAATAGATTGCTACAGTCATCCGCAACAAGTAGTAGTACAGGAAGTGCAGGACGCATAGCACATAGCCAAGGTTTTTTGAAATCATTATTTTTGAAGTGGGGTTTTTTGTAGTTGCTCATTAAAATAAGCACTCATTTTTTTATCAGCTGCTTCATTTCATGGTCATTTCTTAATTTGTTTCTTGTACTTGGTAGAATGTGTGCCACTTCGGATTCTTGATCATAAGCTTGTGGTTTTCTACAGCAGATATGGATTCTTTCCCGACATTATCATCAAAAGAAGTTTCACCTGTAGCTTCAACATCAGAAGAATCTACTTTGACAACTTTAGAAGTTCCAGATGTGAAGGTTCCTATGCAGTCTGCAAATTCTACTAAAAAACAGAAATATGTGAAAGATGAAGACTATATCCAAAGTGTGAAGGCGGTTGTTAGAGGACCTGTTACATCGAAAGAGTCTGATTTACACCAGGGAATAGTTCAGTCAAAAGAGAAACCTTCAAGAAAACCAGGCATGCTATTTTTGGTTGATAGTTTTTGAGAAAGATAGTTTTTTGCTATGAAATTTTATAAGGTTATTTCCAGAATGGCTATGTAAGACCAGAGATACTTCATTACTGAATTGAAGTGTTGTAAATCAATGTAGAATGCAAAACAATAATGTTTATTATTCTATTCTGTTTTCCAGTTCTCTTAGATTAGACTGAAAACCTGGAGTTTATATTTGCACAAAAGGATAGAAGTTTGTGTTTGACGCATGTTCTCTATAAGGTATCTCTCCAGTGGCATGACTGTAAAATTGGGTACACTTTTGGTGGCAGTCACATTTTAATAACTCAACCAGCTAGGTTCACAACTACCTCACTAGTGTTCATAACTTGTAGTTGTTTCATGCCTCCACTTTCTGCATGGAATGACATTCTCCAGTTTGACACTTAGTAACTTGTTTCGTGCCTCCAAATTTCACCATTCATCTGCGTACAGTTATTATTCTAAGGTGGAGTTTGCAGTTTGGATTGGATTTGTTCATGTTTATAGGCTGCCTGCTGTTTCTGTTGATTCTAATTTTGTCATAATGGATATGTATTTCTTCCAGAGAGAAATCTGAAAGAGCACTTATTTATAGTCATAGCTTCTGCAAAACATCCAACTATATGATAATGCCGAATTTGAATGTTGCTGTAGGAAATCGTCTGCTTCCGATGGTCACCCATGACCTCTCAATGACAAATAGTGATATGATTGCCGCATCTTCAAGTCAATCTTTGCAAGATTCAGTCATGGACTGTGAGGAACTTTCATCACGAAATGCACGTGCAACAAGTCTTAGCGTGCATTTTCAAGAGGGCATCATGATGGGATTCGATTCAACTCCTGAACGAGTAGTTCCATCCTCGAAAAGGTTTCTAAAGCAGCTCTTTTCTTTTGACTGTTCTTAAGGAAATTCTTGGTGATCTTTTTGTCTTCCTACATCTGTACTTTTCAGAAAAGTAAAGACAAAAACAGTTGAAGTATATGCCTTGGAGTTAATACACGTTGCAAACTAGTGGTTACAAATAGCTTTTTTTATAATCTAAAGTCAGACTAGCTGAAGCAGAAATATCGTTGCTTAACTTGCTGGACATAAATCTAGATGAAATAAAAACACCATATGTATTGGAAACAAACACCTTGGATGCTTAACAAAACTGCATGAAGGATATGGTGATCGTGGCGTAAACAAATAGGCTCCAAGAAAGATGTGTAGAAGAAGAATGTCATGTCCATTGTCAAAGCAACTGTTGGCCACCCAACATTGACCAATGCCATAGTGGAGGCAGAAGGATTTATAAAACTAGAGACCATAGAGGAAATGGGCAACTAACCTCTATATAGAATCTTCTTCGAGAAGAAGGTGACAACCTCAAAGTAAAAGGCTTTGTAGAAATTTTTTCACAATTGGAAACAACATAAATAGTGTATATAAATAGGCATGTGGACCTTAGTGAGCTGTTGATTACAGACGAGCTCTTTGATTTTGCCCTACGCATAGAGAAATGGTGAATAAATTTATTGTAGAGAAATCTGCTTGATTTTTTACAACAGATCCTATGTTCATATTGGTTGAGTAACAATTTTGCTCGACCTTTACATATGCAAATGGTCTCTCTAGTGACCGGAAAGACCATTCCCTGCCTGATACATGAGGGTTCAAATGAATGTGAATAAAGTGCAAAACTCCCTTTCAAACAGCTGTCCATTAACACCTATGATGCTAACGCACGGCAACATAAGCAATATCTTCACATTTCCAACAGGAAAATTGGTGTGCATCTATTGAATTGCAGTTACAATTTTTTTCTCTCTTTCCCCACAGTAAGCCACTTGAGGTCTCAAAGCTACACAAGTTCTCTGAAGCATATCCTTACAAGTTTTGCATGATTCAACAGAGTTGCTCACTTCAATTCTGCCAACATCTACGTGGGTACCATAATTGTTGTTTTTTTTTGTATACATGATCTGTCTGTGAATGTGATATCTAGGAGTATTTGCTGATTCAAAGAGTTTGTTGTTTATTTTGCAGACACCAACCAAATCATGCTGAAACTTCACAAATATGTAGATTGGTAAGTTTGACAACTTTGTGGTTACCCAGTATGGGAAGGCCGTATCTTTTCAATGGCTTACATTAGTGTGGGTTCTATTACAGGTTGCTCAGCTTTATTACTGTTCAACTGTTATTATCTTTGAAGGCTAATTTCTTTTTTTGTCTATGGTACAGAATGCTTGTAATTTTTATGGAGGAGATTTGGGTTTAAGTGGAGACATTCCAGACGTGAATGTGAAACGTAGACGCTTTCATCGTTATTGATGGGAGATTATTTCTTTATGTCAACTGGACTTGTCAACATTCTATCCTCAATTGTTACTGGTATGGGGTCAGGTAAAGCTTCTGTATGCACATGGAACTCTATCGTCCAATTGGGCGGTTGTAAAATTGGCGCGGTGACCAACGCATCTTTAAGCTTCCACAACATTCCACATGCAACGAAGGGACTTTTGTCCGATAACACTGTGCAGTAATCTCATAAACACGTGTAGTGTGGGTCTGATCTGAAAGGCCTAACCCTAAACCTGCAGGTGCGTGTGAAACGTGGCAAATGCCTAGTGCTGCGGGGTTTAAACTTGGCATTGGTGTCACTAAGTGACATCGACATGCTATAGCATTTGAAGGGACGGCATTATTTTGTAGCCACAAATAATGGGGATGCTGAATTGAAGTCTTAGAACTTGCATTTTGGAAGCCATATAATGCTTACAACTTTCAAATGACTACAATTTATCATGCCATTGGTGTAATGGTATGTTTTGTGAATACCTTCCAATCATCTATATAGTGACAAAGAAAGAAACAACAAGGTCTGCTCTAGAGTTAGGTCAGATCTGTCGCACATGAGAAGTTCTCAAGCAAATGGGAAGATAAACATGTTCTAATGAAGCCCATGAAAAGGATTCAAGTTGCTAGATGTCAAATTTGGGGACAGTTGGACCAGATTTTGTTTAAAAAAAGAACAAGGCTTGTATAAAGGAAGACGGTTTCACCAATTTTTTCATGAGTTTTTAGAGGCAGCTTGAATGGAAGTGTGTTGCCTGTCATGTAGTCTGACTATGTGGTCCGTATTATATTGAGGTTCATTCAGTTTTCCATACATCAAAGGATGTACAGCATTTTTTGGAGGAGATTTGATCACCTATGAGTGACACTTTATCATCAATATATGCAACATTATATCTTGATTACATGGGCAACAAATTATGGGTTTTGTTTCAAAACGTCTATTATTTTTTTGGTATTTAATGTTTAAATGGTGAAATGGTTGTTACATGTGAATAGCAAACTAGAGTTTTTGAACTATAAAACTAGCTATACTTGTGACTATTTTTATGATGGCCTTTGTTTTAGCATGGCTTTGTTTTCAATGTGGGACCTTTTCTTCTTTGATGGTAGCTTCCTTGTATGTCTTCTAGAGATTCTCTTAATTTTTCTTATAAATATGAAATCAAGCAATGCATATTAGGAGTGTTACACAAGTAGTATGATGCAATGCTAAGAGGTATATGGCCAGCAATGGACATCTCTTGAGAATAGTTTGGTATTAAATGGAAAACATTTGTTATAATTAGAAGTATTTCATTTCGAACCATTTACATAGCATAGTTATTCACTTTAGGTTTCAAGAATATATTTGCAAAACCACACATGATCAGCCTTGCTTAATAATCATAATGCTTTATAATAGGATGTTTTTTGTTGATCACAAATCAAATGATATGTGTCGCTTTGCACTATCTTGAGACTACGAAAATAAGATTCATGGTTTTTCAAGACCTATTCGTACTTTTTCTCAAGATAAAACTGATCGAGACATTAGTCACATTGCATTCCATATTGTAGGAATCTGAAACCGAATCTCACTCTTTAATTGCAGTCACTCTACCTGTATCAATTTTGTTGAAAATTCCAGAATTCACGTGTGTGGGGAATGTCCACAAGAGTGACTGATCTTGATTAAGCTTTGTGATTGGCATAGTACCCTGATTCTAGATTGTTCAACAAGATCTAGTTCAGAAGATATGGCTAATTCACAATCTAGCATGCTAATCAATAGACTATGATAGCAATGAATCAAAGAATGATTAAAAGTACAAGATTACAATGCATAAGCATTAGCCTCAACACGAGTTAGAGAGAGAGAGCTAGAGAGAGAACAAGAAAAAACAGTTTAGATTCAACCAAGCATGAGATAGCTACAAAACTTTGGTTCTTCATTACTTTGTGAATGAGAATGATATGTACATATATAGGAGAGCCAAAATTCGTGGTACTCCTTGCATTCAATGCACATCCTACACCTATTCAAGTGCAAACAACTATAACTTGACACCTAACTGCTAGCATGCATAGGTTGCACCTAACTTCTACCTACTTTCTCCAAATGGCAATTTCTCAACTAGCCATGTACAAATCTACATGCATGTGTCCATTAGAGTGATTGCATGCTTTGCATGTCACTATGAAAACTTAGGACATTATGCATTTATTGTGGCTCGAGTTTCTACAAGGTCATAATTGACCAATTCCATGTGAATCTCTATATGCATGTCAAACTAGACATTGTCAACATTATTGCATATCATACTAGACCAACTAGACTTTATGCATGTCACTGGAATTTGATCTACCTAACCCAAACTCGCCCTAAAATATTTACATGGATAGGATCCCCCAAACATTAACAACAGATGATAGATATGTTTTACAATTTTTAGCAGTCCTCCTTAAAATATATCTATCTGATGTTGGTGAAGATCCTTTGAGGTTGGATTCTTTGCTTTGCATTTGAAGTGAAGATGAACAAAGAATCCATCATAGCAGTATGCTTACCAAATCCACGATAAGTTCTCTTTGATAGAAACCTTTTCCAAATGCCTTTGAAAAATATTCCACCAACCTGCTACTATGCCAATGTACCTCCTGCATGTCTGATGTCGATCCTGGGTATGCAAAGTCCACATGCATGAAGTTGGCTGCAAGAAAGACTGAAAAAATCGAGGCTTCCATGCCTCATCATGACCACAAAGATCATACAGATCAAGATTGTACCATAAGCAATATTCAAGATTAAGCATACTAGCTTCACTAGTCCAAAAAATATGAACTCTATCCAAAATGGATCTAATCTTGAAACCATACTCAAACTTGATCAAATTAAGGCTAAATACTTTCTTGAGGGTGTAAGTGTCCTTAGTGGATGCTTCACTTAACCTCACAATAAGTTTACAATATGCCTCAATACATGAAAAAACTCCTTTTTCCAAACTATGAGTACTAAACTCATACTTGCTCTTACTCAATTTAAGAGCATACAAATGATGGTACAAAATCTTGCTTTCTAGATGTTTTGGAAACATAATCAAGTCACAAAAGACAAGTAATTCGAAACTAAAGACTTCATTCAAAAACAGAATAGTCTTACTTGATCTTTGAGATAAGCAAATCTCAATTAAGCAAGATACATCATTATTCAAAGAAAAAGAACAATAGGTGAGTAAAACAAAATGAATACCACCTTTACTTTTCTTTTCTTTTCCATGAAATAAGATCAACAAGAACTCGGCCTTGTAGAATGATGAAGATCTCCTTGGACATGCATGTTGAGGATACTCCTCCTCAAACCTTGACCTCATCACAACTTGATTACTTGCCATAGTAATGACTTGTGATGCACTATGAGACACTGTGCTCTCGGCCACTTCCAAGATAGAAAATAGATCTTCAAAATCAAGAACTTCTCCATGCTCAAACACCTTCGAGATAGAGAGTGTAAAGGCTATGTAGCCTTCCTTGGTGGATAAGCATCTAACCATGATCCACAGACTAGGATCACCATCCTTCTTTCTTTCCAAGAAACCACATACAAAGCAATAGTCTTCAAGAACACTGAGGTATACAACCTTAGGCTTATAACTGAACAAGACTTCATAAAGTGCACTCCTTCCATTAGCTTCATAACTCCATAAAGTTTTGCATGATGGAACATACACATGCACCAAAAAACTTGAAGAGACAAGACACATCCAAATGTAACTTGTGGATCCATCAATAGTACATGCAAAGCAAGAAACACCTTCCTTGCTTACTGATAAAGAAAGATGAACATCAGAATGTTCCAACTCCATAGAATGTTCTGTCTTTTTAGAAGACAATAAATATGGATCCATAAGTGATTTTGCCATAGAATAAGCCACTCTTGGCTTGATCTCCTTGACTATAATAGGCATAGACCTGAAGTTGGAAACATACAACTTCCTATGCCATAGCTCCTCCTTGGAAACATAAGTCATCAATGCAGCATCACATAAACTTGAATTTTCATGCACATCTAGCTTGAAAATACCTCCATATCTAGATCCACTTGCAAGGATCTTATCTTCTTTCTTTATGAAACAACCATTGATATTGAAATCCAGTTCATAACCATCATCTAACAACTTTCCTACACTAATCACACTCTTTGTGAGATTAGGCACATAGAGAACATTGGAAAGTGTAAAATTCATAGAAAATGTAAGTTTTAAGGAACAACTTCCAACACCTTCAATTGCACATGTATCACCAACTGGTATGTATATTGATTTCTTAGGATCTAGAACAGATTTGATAGAAACAAAAGAATCTTTGGAGCAACTCATATGAGTTGTTGCTCCACTATCAATATACCATGATACATCATTAAAAGGTAAAGAAGAAAAACTAGACATCAGAAGAGATGCCTCTCCACAACTTGCATGTGAGTCTTCTATGATACAACTGGTTTGAACTTCTTGTGTCTTCTTCTTGAAGTTAGAAGGATGAGCTGACTCATCTTCTACTCCACCATAGTCTTTGTTCTTTTCTTTTTTCTTGGTGAAGGCACGAGAGTACTGGTTCTAATCTCTCTCAACATCTCATCAAAGATGTTCAATTTGATGATATGTAGAGCAATTCTTGCTCTCTTTTTGAATCTCTGAGCCTCATCAAAAGCTGTAGGTTCAACTTCAGTTCCAGTTACAATATCCATTACACCATAGAGAATCAACAAGGATTCTATCCTATCCTTCCAAACTGAATAGTTAAAGGTGTATAGTCTTCTACTAGCTTGAAAGAGACAATCTCCTATAGATGCCATGAATGTGAAGACTCTTGTAATTGGACTGTAATATGTTTGAGCTTATTCCTATCTGACTTAGAGTTGCTGCTCTCTTTCACTATAGGTATTTTCAAAAAATGTACTTCCTTCCTATGTGAAACACATGCAACTGTATTTGAGACAGATCTCAAATATTCCACAAGACAAGCTAACTAGATCAGATACACAAAGTGGATTGAGACACTTTGGTTAGTTTGAATCCTACTTTTGGCACGTGTGAAATGCAACAAAAGAAAACACTATTGACACTCAGAAGGCTCAAAGGGTGTTCAATTACTTCAAACTCAGTCTTGATCTTTAGTTTCTTGTGTAGGATGCTCAAAACCATGAATTCAGAACAAAGTATAAATTGATTCAAATCAAAATGTTGTCACTCAGATTTTGGACCTATCCTAATCCTCTTTAAGAGCTTATAACTCTTGCTAGACACTTTAGATTGATTTGGTTTCAATTTCTATGGAAAGTACAGATCATAAGCTTTCCATCAAGCTATAACACTGATATCTTTGGATCTATCAGCAAGGAAAACAAAGGCACTGAAAATATCTGATTATGTGCGAAATTTCAGAATTCCGTTCTACCTCAATTCAGGTATGAAAATTCAGTTCAGGTCCGATTTGATTCAATTACACTTCAGAGAAATGTTAGAAAAGGTCAAAAACTGCTTTTTTTTGCTTGTTTATCTCTCAATATCTTATACTATCAGGGAAATTAGCATGCAAAGCTTAATGAGGCTCTGATACAACTCATCCTCTTGTACTTGGCTCTAATACCATGTGCAAATTATAACAAAGAGGACCATAAATGGATGTACTTGATCCACAAGAGTGATTGGCTGCAATGCTACCATCAATTGTATCACCTAATACAAGCTAGAATTGATCTACACTCAAAAAGCATGCAAGAACAATTAATTTTCAAGTGTTTGAAGGTCAAGAAGGCTTCACACGTGTGGATTATAGCCTAATGTAGAGATAGAGAGCGGTGCATAAAGTATTAACAAATATCCAAGTATTTACTCACAAGAAATGCGTGAAAATCGAGAGACAAATGTGCAAATCTCACTTTTTCTCTTCATTGATCCATCATAAATGAGCTAAAGTGGCTAATATAGATGATGTACTGAATTTGACTTGAGATGGCCTGTTTCACATGTGTGGGTACATACCAAAAGCCCTCATAAGTCCTCATCCTTGCCCTTGCTCAACCAATGAAATTGCACCACTAAAAAACCGTGAGGGCAAAAATGCAATTTGTCTTCTAAAACTTGACTATTTGCCTACATAGCTCTTGAAATTAACTATGAGTCAACCTATGCCTATGATTCACACGTGGGAAAAGGCTCCACACGTGTGGAATGACATTATGTATCCAAAATTAGCCTAATCAAACTATATTTTGCCATATCAAGATAAAATTTATGAAACACACTCTTTTAAGAATTTTATGAGTCTTTTTTTTACATTGTCAATCACATAAAGGGCATTTATTTAAATCACCTTTTATATTGCACAAAGGGCAGCTTTGTTTTATTGCTCTTTTGTTCACAAAAAGGACAACTTTTTTTGTGGCCCTTTATGTTGGACAAAGGACAACATTTCTGTGGCCCATTATGTTGTACGAAAGAGCAACTTTTTTTTGTCACTCTTTATGATGTACGAAGGGTAGCTTTTTGGCCACCCTGTATACTATGGAAGAAAGGGCACTTTGTGGCATTATAAAAAATCTCTCTTTTCGTGAAAGATAGTGCAGTTTTTGGCTGCCTCTTATTTTGTGTTTTGGTCTAAGTGTCTACTTAATATTTAAAAGTCACAAATGAATAACAATGTCTTCTACTTCCACTACATAACCATATGATCGTATAACAATGAGCAATGCATAATTGCCTTCTTTGGTCTTTATGTTTTTATGCTTCTTGTCATATGTATTCGTCCTATGTATCATTTCATATCTTCTAATGCGATAAGTCTCCAAAAGAGACTGATATTTTTTTTTTTTCAGCTTGCTCAATATAGAGCAGTCGTTCATCAATGTGAGTGGCATGATTCTTTTTTCCCCCTAGTGGTGACACAAAAGTTTTATGCTTCAAATTTGATACGAAGTACATGCTACATCTAATAGACATAAAGATATGGTGTCTTTTTCATAGTGATTATTGTCATTTTTCGATATGCCCAAAGGACTAATAGAAGCTTTTGATCCCAATTAGATGAATGAGTAGCTATTACTATTTTTAAGATTTTGCACAATACCTCATTGGCTCACTCAGTAAAGTTGTTAGCTTGAAAATTGTATGGAGTAGTCTTCGTGTGCATAATCTTGAAGTAAGTTGTAGGACAATTAATTATATCATTCAAAAAATCATCATCATCATCACTTACAAGTTCTAGTGAAAATCCATATTTTATAATAATATAATGCATGGAAAAGGTAGATTTACCAATTTGTTGACATGGGTCACCCTTCTATATAAACAATTTAACATTTTAGCATAATGTAGTCCACCAATAATTGGCATCCATTGTCTTTTTGTAGTGTGATAGTGCCCTCCCATTTTTTCTTTATAAAGTACTTTATACCTATCCTTACTTTTGTAGGTTCAATGCATTTGTGCAATTGGTCATTACTCCAAACTTGTACCATATTGATTCTCAAATCATGTACATAAGAATATTATATTGGAACATTTTTTTATTGTTCTTTTGCATATTCATGTTGTGATTGCAAATATACAATGATATCAGTATATATTGAGTTTTTAATATCAATCCACCTAACTTCTTCTCCTAGGAAGTCACCCTTCAGGCTACCTTCAATGTCTATTGTATGATACTTCTCCTGTTGTGCCTCTATCTAATAGAATAATTTTTGCATAAACAACATCCATAATTCTATATATTTTAATAAATCTAGCTTATTCACAAGGTATTTGAATGAGTAACTGATGAGATAATGTATAAATTTCTTAACCACATATGTCATTCTTAGAGCTTCTCTTTTTGTTACTCGATAATTTTATTCATATGTTGACAATTGCCTTCAAGCATCATATATTGGGTAGTCCTACTTTTGATCATCCTTTTGGCTTAGTATTATTCCAATCGGAAATGAAAAGGTATCAATGTATGGAACTTTTGTACCCAATCCAAACGGCTAAGAATAGGAACTTCTGATAGCTTAAACTGAACTTGTTCAAAGGCCTCTTACGATTACTCTATCAAAATATATGCTCAACCCCTCAGTCATCTGTTGGCACTCCTGCATCCTAGAATTGTCATCTACAAATCCCTCCTTTTTTTTGGTACTCTTTACCACTACATATGTTCACTTTGCAAGTACCACAATATTTGCATGTCTAAGACATGTTTTTTTTTTTTTGCAGCTATGGATGCTTGATATTGAGCGATGGATGGGCTGACATTCGTCGACGATCTATCATCAATATCCTAGTATTTTGCCCCCTTGGCACAGTCTTCCTATGAGGCGTGGATGCTCCTCAAGCTGGTGGAGCCATCACGACCAAGTTCATCTATGAGACAATCAGAGGTGTAGTGTAGGAGATTGGGGCAATCTCGTGGTTTAAGTTCTCACAGATAATGCCATGAACTGTAGACAGATGGGGGAAATGGTGGTGAGGGGGTACCCCCGTATTTCATCCATGACATGGTCGCATTGCCATAGGTTAATGAGGTACAATTTTAGTCTCTTTTTAAAGACTTTTTTGCTTATCAGTTGTTCTCGGCCCCTAACCTCTTTAAGCTTTTAACAAATTTTTGTTTAATGTTTTCCTTGCAGCTCACCTCTTAAGCCATGCACGTGGTGCACTTAGTAGTCATCATCAAGAGGAAGAGAGTATTGGGACTGTTCCATAGGGATTTGATGAGTTTAGGAATCGCACAACAGAGGTAGTGCATTTCTAGAGCATAGTATTTGGAGAGGACTTCTGGACACGGTCGGGTGAGCTTGTAGAGATCCTTTGACCTATTTTCCATGTGTTGCGCCTAGTAGACCAAGAGGGGTGCAGTCTCAATCTTATATACGAGTTCATGGGACCACATCGATGAGGCGCTTTAGAGATCTGCCTTGGATGATGACAAGTGTTACTCCTCCAACTCTTCTTTCATTTCATTTTCACTTTGCTTTTTTGCTTTCACAGATGACTAATATTTGCAATGTGACTTGCACATGAAGGACGAGCTCCTCAATGTTTGGGAGACGAGGTGGGACTTATTCCTTTTGATCAAGAGCAGTGACAACTGATAGATGACCAGTTGTGCCTATGACATGGTGGAGCTTTCATGGTCGCAGTACTCCTGACCTTCAGCGATTGGCAGAGAGATTCCTCTAACAAGATTGTCAGCTTCCACGAGCAAAACTGGAGCGTATGGGCCAGCCATCACACGAAGAAGAGAACTGGACTCTCCATTGAGTAGTGCAAGCGATTGGTGTTCGTGAACACCAACGGACACATCCTAAGATGCACATGCACACAGGGTGACCGCTTTCTCAAGGTGAGTTAATTAGTGACTTACTTGGTATTGCTTGATATACTTGTGTTTTAAGGATACTTATCTAACAAATGGATAAGTTTGTTAACCATGCCTGTTTATTTTTGTAGGTGAACCATGACTCATGCATGGTATAGATGATAGTTGTTGCTCCTCATATACCACCAACAAAGGAGGAGCTCAAGGATGAGATCTATCGTGACCTACACACGCAGATAGATGCAGAGGCACAGTCTGTGACGCGGGGTGGAGAGGCATTTGGGCCTGGTTACGAGGAGGGGGAGTGGATGGAGAAGGGAGATATAGAGGTAAAGGATGAGGGTGAGTGTGGGAGAGGGGGGGGGGGGGGGTGTTGGAGATTAAGCTCACAGTTTTCTGCTTGATGTTTCAATTACATTCAAGATTCTTCTTGCACATTTTTTATCCTTGAATTAGACCATTGATTGAGGATCAGATGCAACTTCTTTAGGTTTTCTGCTCATCTAATATCTGCAGGAATTATAGTTTTTTGTTTTGCCATTCTGCATATTTAGTCGTGTTTCTTGACACATACCGCAGTACCTGCAAAACTACTTTCATACTATGTGACCTAGTAAAATACGTGAGTTTTTGTGTAGTTCGACACTTGCGACTTTCTACACAGAATTGAATCAGCTGAACTATTCGAAGGGCGAATTCATCGATTGCTATTTACAAACTTTATGTACAAAGAGAGATCATAATCACTTAGATTGAATTCAAGTGAGTTTAGCCTTGCATACCAAGACCTTGGGGCTTGTTTAAGACCATACAAGCTTTTTAATAAGAGACATACGTTGGATTCTTCACCTTCCTTGATAAAGCATTTGGGTTGCTCCCTATAATTTTCCTCTTCAAGATAGCCATTGAGGAAAACATTAGGAACATTGAGCTGGAACATCCTCCACTTTAAGTAGCATGCAATGGAAACAATGACTCTTGTAGACACCATCTTGGTCGCAGTTGCAAAAGTGTCTTCATAGTAAATCCCTTGGATTTGAGCATATCCTTTTGCACATAGTCTTGCTTTGAATTTGCTGATAGATCCATCATTCTTGTACTTCCCTCAAAACACCCACTTGCATTCAATAACATGCTTGTTGATAGGTGGATTCACAAGTCTCAAGTGACGTTAGCAATCAAGGCATCATACTCTTTAGACATGTCTTCAAACCACTCCTTAGATTGGAGTGCATCTTGGACGTCTCTTTGTTCTTCATGAGAAATGAAAAAGGAATGATATGAGGTGCCATCCTCCACTTGCTAGCCTTACTCCACATATGTGAGCCTCCTTGGTTCAGATCTCTCTCTCATGGATCTTCTTAGTGTACTTGGTTGAAGATCCTCCTCCTCAAGCCTCGATCTTAAAACATCTTGATTGGCATAAAGATTGATAATTGTTGATTCTCCATGAGGTGACATGATTTTAGCCCCATCCAAGTTAAACTTTTGATCTTCATGAAAGATCACATCTCTACTTACAACAACTTGTTTGTAGAGGGAACACATATTCTATATGCTTTCTTGGTTGATGAATATCCAATCATCACTCCTTTAATAGAACTAGGACCGTCACTCCTTTGATAGAACTAGGATCACCATTCCTCCTAGTCTCTAAAGGCATATGCACAAAGCAAATACAACCAAAGATCCTAAGGTGATCTACCTTAGGCTTTTCCTTAATATACAACATCTCATATGGTGATCTTCCTCCTAAAGCAATATTTAGAAGGATATTACAAAGATAATTGGCACATGAAATTGCTTCTCCCCAAAAGTCTTTCGGAAGAGATGCCTCCTTTCAACAACACCGGTTGTTGGGGGGAATAAGCACAAGTAAACTCTCTCCTCACTCCCTCTTTTTCACAAAAGTCATTAAATTTGTTGGAGGTATACTCCCCTCCACCATTACATCTCAAAGCTTTCAAATTATAAGGAAATCGATTTTCAACTAAAGCTTTGAATTTAAGAAAGACACCAAACACCATATATTTGGAAGACAAGAGATACGCCCAAGAAAATCTTGTGTAATCATCTATAAAAGTGATAAAACAAGTAGCTCCTCCTTTGCTGTTGGAAGAGGAAAAGGGAACATCTGAGTGCACTAGCTCAAAAGGATGATGAGTCTTGATGTTGGATCTTGGAAAAGACCTTTTTTGAGATTTGAAAATAGCACAAGCTTCACAAAATTGAAGCTCCTTTGACATAGACTTTGGCAATCCAATAGGTTTTCCATCTTTGACCATAGATGACATGGCCTTAAAATTGGGGTGACCCATCTCTAATGCCATAAATCTTCTTGAGAAATCTTGGTTTTGTAGGCAACATCACAAATGTTAGCATCTTACTAGAATCTAGTTTGTACAGTTTCCCAAATCTGGATCCTCCAACTATCACTTCATCCTCTCTCTTGATTACGCACGTGCCAACATCAAATTTGACATCTAAACCATTGTCAACAACACTAATGAGATTTTTTGTTAGCTTGGTACATAAAGAACATCATTGAGACACGAAGTTTTTGATGATGCTACACTCAATGGAATATATCCTATTCCTTCAATCCTACACTCAACATCATTTGATGTATGGATTGACCTCTGAGTAACCTCATAAGGCATGAGACAAGTGAAATAATTTTTAGAAATTGAAATATGGGAACTAGCCCCACTATCTATCCACACAATTCCTCACTGAGAAGTAGAGAAACTTGACATCATCAAAAAATTATCCCTATCAGTCTCATTACCCTCGTTCTCTTCTCACTAGTAAGGTTAGCTTGCTTGAATTGGTTCTTTTTCTCGAAACAATTTGAGTGATATTGGCCTTTCTTGCCAAAACACTTGATCTTCTTCCTCTTCCCACTAGATGTTGTAGCTTGAGAGGAATGGTCCTCATCTCCATCTTTGGCTTTTTCTTTGTCCTTCTTGAAATGTTGGTGTTGTTGTTGTCCTTTGCTCCTCCACTTTAGCTTGTCCTTTGTGAATAGTGCTTCGTCCTCTCCACCATCCTTCAATGAAAGTTTGTTGATCCTCAATAGCTTGTTCTCTTGCCTACACTTCTCAACAATAAGAACTCCTTGTAGTGCCTCCAAGCTTGGAAGCTCCTCTTTGATTGCATAAGGTTGAACAATGTTGTCAAATTCATCTCTTAATCCATTAAAGATTACTTGCACTAACTTACTTTGATTGAGATGGTCTTGTTGTCAACAAAAAGAGGGCTTCTACCTCCTCCTTCTAAGTCATTTGTAGCACGGGGAGTGGGCTCGATCCTAGGAGCCATGGAGATGCTTGCATAACCAAAAGATTTAAACTCTACTTCTACTTACAGGCCAAATATGATAAAAATATAACCAAAACAATATAGCATCACTCTACTTCCTCTCTCTCTCTCTCTCTCTCTCTCTCTCTCTCTCTCTCTCTCTCTCTCTCTCTCTCTCTCTCTCTCTCTCTCTCTCTCTCTCTCTCTCTCTCTCTCTCTCTCTCTCTCTCTCTCTCTCTCTCATCTACCTCCTAACCAAGGCTCGACACCCTCCTACTCTCTCTACAAGCTCTACTAATATTAGAAAACCTTGAGATATTAAGCACATGTGCAAAAAAGGGGCTAAAATAGCAAGAACTTAGAAATAAATGCAAACAACACAAAGTCACACTAATATTAGCCAAATACCAAAGTTAGCACACATGGATCCAAAATAGCAGCACTCAGCTCTCTTGCATTAAGGATGTAAATTACATACAAAGGGCTTCTCTTTATAGAAGCTTGTGGAGTTTTCTTTCTACACTTACTTATGTGACAAGACACTTTAAGTCTCAATATGCAAAGCAAGTTCCATTTTAGGAAACTTGATTTGACTTTTACAAACTTTTTTAAGTCCAAGTTAAAACCTTGACTATAAGCAATCACCAAGAGAAAGAAGAAGAACACACCATCACACTATTGCACTAACAGAAAGAGAGTACAATAAACCCTGAATATAGAGAGAGCTAGTAGTTGACTATAGACTAGCCTATAGCTACTTACAGCTGATAACAGCTGTCAACAGTAAATCATAACCAGTAACAAGTTTATCATCGGTTTCTAACACTCTCCCTCAATGATAAAATTACATTCTTCTATTCCTAATAAAGAACGAAACTTTTCAAATTTACATCTACCTAATGACTTAGTAAAAATATCTGCCCATATTTTAAAAAAAACAAGATCAACAGCTCCATCAAGTATTTTCTCTCAAACAAAGTGATAATGTATTTCGATGTGCTTAGTTCGAGCATGTAGAATTGGATTTTTGGCAAGGTGAATGCAGCTTTGGTTGTCGCAAGAAATAGTAGTCGCATCCACATGTGGTTGACCTAAATCAACAAGCAATCTTCGTAGCCATATCGCTTCCTGTGTAGCATTGCTGAGTGCATGATATTCAGCTTACGTCGAAGATAAGGCTACCATAGGTTGTTTTTTGTTGCTCCATGAAATCTGTACCATAACTGAATGTATGACCACTGGTAGATCTTCTATCATCAATATTACCTGCCCAATCAGCATCTGTGTAACTTACCAACATTGGCGCTTCAGGCTGATCATACTTCAAACCAAAATTCAAGTTCCTCGAATGTATCGAAAATAAGTTTAGCATACTTCTAGTGTGTTTGACTAGAATTTTGCATAAATTGACTAACACCGACAACATAAGAAATAGCAGGTCGTGTGTGTGTCACATAGATCAAACTACCCACCATCTGCCTGTACAAGTAAGCATCCACTTCGATAAGTTGACGTCTATGGATGAACTATCGAGCGAAGCGGAATGATCCTTTTTCTGGTGTATGACTACGCCTATCAATAAGCAAACAAAACTATCATGACAATCGTCATGTTTGATCTTTTAGCAACTAACTTTGAAATCATAAATACTAAAGTGATTTTGTAGGCAAACACTTACAAAGTGAAAATGATGTATAGAATGTGAATTTTTTGAAAAAAGGACAATGATTGATTGTACTAATCAATCTACAAGAGGTGTTGATTGCCAAATCAAAGGATCTAACAAATTCTATTGACTAGATCTTGATCTACACATAGATTTTCAACTATTTAGCAAGATCAACTAATGTAAACATCAATAATCATCAAGGGCAGCCTCACATGTGTGGAAAATAGCCACTGTACGGACTGTGACCAAAAAGCAAAGTATTATAACATTTGATAGCATTCCAAGCATAAAATCACAAGACAAATGTGTAGATTACAAGCAAATTGCTAGATTGTAAATCTCTCATCAACTTTCTATTGAAATGGTTGATCTCTTTATAGATCAAGTACCTCCATGAGCTGTGTATTGTCCAGCAAGCCTTCACACATGTGAAGAGTGTCTAATCATCTAGATCCACCAATAGGATCCAAATATGCTCATTATCCAAAGTTGACTTATCACACTAGCTAGAAACCAAAAGCTAGTCTCTACAAAAATAGGGATATTCCCTATAAAATAGAATCTAGTGAAATATCTAAATCCTATCCTCTACAACCTGATCCACACGTGTGAACAACAACTTGACATGTGGGAGCATTTACTCATTCACATGGAAGTGCAAGCTAATTACATGGAAATTGGCCAAAGTGACTTTTTCTTAGATTCTAGCCACTAATCAAGTTCACACTTGTGTAGATTGAACCAAAATGAATCTAACTATTTACAAGTACATTTTGTACATCCTTTCACACGTGGGAACATGCTCCACACATGTGAGATCCTATCATGAACATAGATCTCATGATTGATCAATTTCATCAAGTTGGAAGTGACAATTCCAACACTCCTCCTCACTTCTAACTTGGTAAGTCTAATGTACATCTATCTACAATTACAAGAGCACATCTTACTTGAAAAATGGATCTTTAGGCAATGGCTTGATTAAGATATCAGCCAAGATGTTTGATTGTCACAATAAATGTAAGATCTCTCCAAACTTGTGATCTACTAGCATCTTCATAACATGATGGCTCTTCAAGCATTGTGGTTAGAAAAGTGTAAGAGGTAGAAGGAGTTGTGTCTTCCTTTTGCTTTTCTTTCTCAAAGTATGTGAGCCATGAAGGCTACTAGGAAGCCTATTACATAAAAATCTAGCACAAGTTATGGCCTCTCCCCCAAAAGAGATGGGTAGAGATGCATCAAGCCTCAAGGACTTTGCACATTCACATAGGCTCCTATTTCTCCTCTCGGCCACCGCATTTTGTTGGGGGGTGTCGAAACAAGTAAGTTCTCTCTTAATGCCATTGATCTCACAAAAGTCTCTCATCTTATTGGAGATATATTCTCCTCCATTATCACATCTTAGAACTTAATGCAAGAACTAAGTTGCTTTTCCACTAGAGACTTAAACTTCATAAAAGCTTCATATACAAGGCGTTTCTTAGATAATAATTCTATCCAAGTGAATCTAGTACAATCATCTGTGAAAGTCACATATATTAAGGCACCTCCATTACTTTAATGAGAAAAAGCATGTACATCTAAATGAATAAGATCCAAGGGTGAAGTAGATCTTGTCAAAGATCTCTTGTAGGATGTCTTGTGTGACTTTGCAAGGCCACATGCCTCACATACTTTGCCGCACTTTGTGAATGATTTTGGTAGGCCGAGAGCTAGCTCCTTTGATGCCATGGACTCCATTGATTGAAGATTAGGATGGTCTAATCTTTTGTGCCTATGTAGATTGAACCAAAATGAATCTAACTATTTACAAGTACATTTTGTACATCCTTTCACACATGGGAACAGACTCCACACGTGTGAGATCCATTTATGAACATAGATCTCATGATTGATCAATTTCATCAAGTTGGAAGTCACAAATTCAACATAGAATATTGCAGTGTTGAAGTATTCAATAAATCAGACGAAACAATAAGGGAGTTATCAGTTACTGATAACTACAGAGAAGCACACATTCTAGCATGATATTGAGTGCAATAAGAAGACGGATTGATTCAATAAGTAGCATGTACAAAGCTAGATGATGATGAGCACAAAACAATAGTGGATGAAACCACGTACTCTATACTATCTTTGAGTAACTGATAACTCTGTCTGATGCACTTCCGCTGATAAGCAGGGAGCGCTACTAGCAATTTTCAAACAACACAATCATAGAACTATGAGTCTCATGAAAAGAAGTACTCTTACTCGTGTTCTATTTTTCTCACTATTGCTTGTGTATTCTCTAATGATCAACTATTTATACTAAATTAGTTTAAGCTTATCCAATTACGGCAGCTAATTAGGTTGTAGGTCGCAATTGGTAGTTAGCCATAATGCTCTATCATCCATACAGTTAGGACTTCTTGTAAATTTACTTGAAAAGTGGTTAGGGCAAATCTTTAGCTTCATAACAGACGGAAACAATAATTGTCTTCCTTCTACGTCTTCGACTTCTCCAATAGTTCGTCGAAGTCGTCCGATATGTCGGAGCCACTTGTTGAGTGATTCCTGAGTATTTTTGCAGACTGTGTAGAAACACAACTAAAACTACAAAACAGAATGAATGAATGGATGTAGATTATGGATCGATTATTCGGATGAATCACCTCGATAGTAGAATAACCCAACACTCCCCCTTAATTTGAATCCATGAATGCCTTGACCTTCAAAGTTAGTTTTGCACAAAATTTTGTGTGCGCATCCAAGCTTAGTGCCTTAGTAAATATATCAGCTTTCATGTCTTGCGTTCGACAGTACTGCAAGTTTACCTCTGTGTCAAGAACTTTGCTTCTAACATAGTGATACTTAATCTCAATGTGCTTACTCCTGGATGATAAAGCAATGACACTTTGATTATCACAAAATAAAATTGTTGGAGCATATTGTTTCAAACAAACATTTAAAAGTAAGTTTCTTAACCATACTACTTCCTTTGTAGCTTGAGAGGCTACGATATACTCAGATTCAGTAGAAGATAGAGCTATCAAAGTTTGCTTGCGACTGTTCCATGAAAAATGACCATTGTTGAGGAAGAATGTAAATCCAAATGTGGATTTATGAATGTCTACGTCTCCTGCCCAACTTGCATTTGAATAACCACTGAGAATATTGAGTTTGTCGTTGTCGACTGTTCCATAAGAAGTGCATAAGTTCATAGTAGCTCGAATGTATTTCATAATTCTTATAAGAGCTTTCCAATGTGTAAGGCCATGATTGGTCATAAACTGACTTAAGAAACTGACTGCAAAAGCTATGTCTGGTTAGATACAGATCATTGCGTACATAAGAGAACCTATTATCGAATGGTAAGGATACTCACGCATCTGTTCCTTCTCTTCGATTGTTCGAGGACATTGGTCCTTCGATAATTTGAGTCCTGGGTCCATTGGTGAGTGAGCTAAGTTGCAATTCATCAGATTATATCTGATCAACATATTGTAGATGTATCTTTGTTGAGTAATGTAGATCAACTTTCGCTTTCTGTCTCTTTGAAATTAAATATCTAGATAGCAATGAGCTTCACTCAAATTTGTCATGTCGAATCATGATTATGTTTGCCTTCGATATTATAACCTTCAAGTTGCATCATATAAATATTTTATTTAATAACTCCATTAAGATATGTTATCTCTAGATCCGCTGCAACAACAAGTGACAATAGAAGTCTGATTGAAGAATGCTTAACTCTTGGACTAAAAGTCTCAATATAGTTGAAATTATGTATTTGCAAAAATCCTCTCGTGACAAGTCAGGCTTTTCTTCAATCGCTGATTCCGTTGGCCTTGTATTTGGTTTTGAATATGCATTTGCAATCAACTATATTTCTACTAGCAGTAATTCGACAATAGTCCAAGTCTGGTTCTTGATGCGAGATGAATACTATCTATCCATAGCTTCCTTTCAAAGATTGGAATCGAGCTGCCTCTTTGACAATAGTCACTTCTTGAACTTTTCAAAGGACAAGTTGCTAAGGGCGTGTCTACATCAAAGAAAAAATCCACTCAACCTACACTTGCTCTGATTCCTACAGATATGAAAATTTTCGAATGGAAAAACATACAAGGAATTCCTTCTCATGAGATAATAATAAGCATTTTGTCTAAAGTTGCAAATGGACAAAAAAGCTTTGCAGAGATGAGAAAAGCATTTCAAAAGTAATTTTGATTTATATGATATTAAAATTCATTTTTAAGATTTTTGATGAACTGAAACTTTTTAACATCATTGCTAAATCTTAGGCACAAACTTTTCATGAAAGGTCAAGAGGCCATGGTTAAGGGCTGAACTCTATTCTCTCATGTGTTTAATTCTTTGTCTCCTTTACAATCAATTGTTTTTTTTTTCAAAATTTAATTTTTATTTTTGTAATGAGTTGTAATGATTTTGTTTTGTATTAGTTAATGCTGAGCATGGTTGTAATTTTTTAAAATACTTGTTTTTGTTTTTTAATTAGTTTTATTTTCATTGTTGCCAACCATTCTAAGCATAAGTTGTTATCTCTAAACATTTTTAATATTTACTCCTTCAGACTAACGAGGATAAGAAGAGTGGCCAACTTCTCGAATAGTTCAAGACTCATTTGCAAAAGGCCAAGGCGAAGAAGAGGCAGAGCTTCAATAGACTGGGGAGGCGATTGCAGAAGAAGATTCAAAAGAGACCTACATTCTCAAATCTGTTGATGAGAACAACCCTGTCACTATACCATTCAACAAGGTGATGCAAAGGTGACTTCAAAATTCGTTAGAAGAAGACCTTACACCCTTTGCATTGTGGACATTCCCTACGGTTTCAAGCTCAAAGGGTCTCTTAATGATGAGACACCTTTTGAATACATGGAGGTGAAGGAGTTGTTGCTAGTTTTATGGAAGTCACTACTGCTCCACTTTGAAGAATAGTGATATTTCACTCCAGTTGGACAAGTTGGGTTTCACAAGGCCTTGTTGGAAGTCTACAATGTTGGCATTGAGAATGTCATTTGGTAAGTAAAAATTTTGATGTTTCTAGTTTTGCTAAGTCTTTTGTTTTTAAATAAAATTATTATTTTTATTACCTATGTTTTTAAATGTTTGCAAGTTAAAACCAAATGTAATAAATTCCGGTGGTGCTTGCCTATGTAAATAGCATTGGCTATTTTTCAGCTGATGGAAAGAGGTCGATGCTCCATTACAACACTATCGACCGTACAGATTTTTCCAACCACTTCGACTGTTCGGCAGTGACTAAGAAATTGAAAAATCGGATCACTAGTTTTGTGGCTTGCCCATATCAAAAGCCACAATAACTTGTAAATAGATTAATGATTGAAATGTTTTCACATCTAGTAGACTGGATTTTAGATTTATTTAGCGGTAGTGGAACTACTAATGCATGTGTTCTCCAAAAAGACAGACATGTCGTGGCTATAGAATTAGATTCTAGTTCAGTGAGTTTTATAAAAATGAGATTGACGAGGATTTCAGTTTTGCCTGATGAATTTCAAGAGCTAGGTAAAGTGGGACTGGATGAAGATGGTGTGGTCCCACTTTGTAAGGAGCCTCAACCACCTGCCAACAAAATTGCAGGTGATGAGGGAGACCTAGCGGAGTTTGTAGAGCAAGAGTAAAATATCATCACAAAGCTCCAGTTGTTCCCTCACAAATGTTCACGATCCCGCTAAATTCAATCCAAACGACTTATTGCAAAACTTTTGATTGTCATCTAGACAACATTAATAAAATGACTTGTATTTTTATTTTTGACTATTTCAAAAATGAGATTTATATTTTTTCAATTGAATGATGTTGGGACAATCCCTAAGTTCAGAGATTTATTTAACTTTTACATTTTACAATATTATTTACAAATGTTGAAATTTTAATATGTAATTAAAAACAAGCTTTTAAACAGATATTAGAATCTTTTTTAAATGTATGTTTTTGAGAGTTTTTTAATTAAATATCTTAATTTACACATTTAAGATATCATTATTCATTGCATCAAATTCCATGAATTTCATTTTTTTAAATTTATTACAATTTTTAGAATACTTATCTCAAACTTAAAACATTTGAAAAATGCAACATTTTAGAAATAATCAGTCATTAAAAAGTTTTAAGACTCAAAATAATGTGAATTTTTTAAAAATTATAAAAGCTTTTACGAAACGGGTCTATGTGCCATTTTCCGTTTCAAAAGATTTCGTGTTAAGTCATTTTAATGTTAAAACTCACCTCTGAGGTACACCTCAACAAGCAAGGTTGCATTTAAAAAAAAAAAAGATATAAATTTTGTTTAGAAATTAATTAATTTTTTTTTGGCAACGTATTAAGCTACTAGTGGTCGGTTATATACAACATATACAACGTAACAACGCTAGTTGGGCAATGCCATTTAAGGGTCAAAAGCCCATAAAATGTCACTTTCGCAGTGGTTGGGAACCGAGTCTACGCGTAGCCGACCACAATTAACAACTCTACCCATACACCCTGCTGTGATTGATGAAAGCAATTCTAATGTTTAGTCGCATAAAAGTTACAGCTCTGCCTTTAGCAAACCCACTCAATATTCTTCAAATATTGTGGCAAAGTTTAAAAAAACATTCTTATACGTTTTAAGTAAGTCTTTAGAAATTAGAGAAACTTTTAAAAAAATGCATGTTTTTTTAAGGATAGCTGAAAATAGGTTTCGCGAGCACCAGTGCTCGAGAAAGCACTTTTGAGCTATCCTCAAAAACTTGCATTTTATAGAACTTCTCAGTTTTTTGAATACTTTCATCCATAAAAAGGTTCATATGCTTTGTACAAAAAATCGTCAAATATTTTATGATATCGATTTTTGAGAAAACTTGCCAGTTCCATTCCTATACTTCGCCAATTTTCTTGAGCACTGCCGAGCACCGTCCCTAGTGAAAGGTATCATTGCTGGCTAGGCACCGTTCCTAATTTAGTGAAGGTATCGTTGCTGGCTCGGCACCGTTCCTAATTTAGTGAAAGGTATTGTTGCTGGCGTGAGAGCCACGCTTTGTGACCTTGTGCCATTCGTTAACCCTAGATTAACACCGTTCGATTGTCCGTGAAACTCGCAGATTCGACCACGTGTGACAACGTTATTGGCTAGGGACGATTTTCGAAGCGTGACGCTAAGTGCTGCTGGAGGTGACATTTGAATTATAGGAGCCTTTCAAGATGAAGCTTTCATACCATTCAACCTCAGATGGTAGTTGGAGCTTTGAGTTTCAAAGTGAAATGTGCAAAGAGTCCGGAACTCTTCAAGGCATGCTTCGTGGAAATTCACGAAGGCGGTCTTAGAATACACTGCCTGTCAAATTCAAGCTAGTTTGACCCGCCTATAGCACTCATTTCAGCTTTCTTTCTTCAAATGGAAAGTTGGTCAAAGAATCTTGCGTGTCTTTGAAGGGCGAAGCGGGCCCTTGAAAGGCGCTGACCACGCAAATTAGAAAGAGACAGGAACTTGAGAGCGGGGGCGGGGAGTTACGGCAATCTTACGCTCGCGGTTTAGATCTTTCCACGTGTCATACCAAAATCAGTTTGCTAATAACGGTTCATTTTAGAACGCGTGGCAAAATCTGAACCTCTGCTGTTGTAGCATCCAACGGTGGTGGGCCTTAAATCGTCGTGTCATTAGATACAAAGAGAACCCGTATGTGAGAAGCCTTCTCGAGAGAGAGAGAGAGAGACGAGAGATGGAGGAGATGGGGGCGACGTTGAGAGAGAGAGAGAGAGAGAGGGAGAGAGAGGTATGGAGGAGATGGGGGGCGAGTCATGGGTTGATTTGAAAGATGAGACAAAATTGGGGGAATCAATTTTGCACCCAGAATCTGAAATTAGACAGAGTTATGAATTTGTTTGAGGAATTAGGAAACTGGAATCTGACAGCGCTCAAATTGGAGAGATTTTTTTGAATTTGTCTGAGGAATTGGAATTTGGGAAGGTACTGGAATCTGAGGGCATGATTTCTGTAGGTCGTGAGTGATGCCGGCAATACAAATTTACACTGCTTCTGTTCAAGTATTTTTGCTTCAGAGCAAAAGGAGGGAGATCTTTTGCTGTTGCAGCAGCTAGCTGCCAGTGGGTGGTTGATAATGATAGTAGGGTTGGTGGGTAATGAGGAATCAGCTCTAAAAATTAGCGAGAGCATGAGTTTGCTCTTCATATCTCCGTATTAGCTTTGCTGATGAGCTGATAGTCTTTGCGTCAAGTATTTCTTTGAACCGGCAAAGCTGCTGTGTTTTTGCCAAGGGGGAATATTGACCAAAGCCGGACACTGCTATCTTAAACTGTCAAAGAAAATAAACTATGTCAACAATTCAAGTCTGTAGTTGAGAATTGCAGATGAATGTTATAGCAGGTTGCAAGGAGAGATCAATTTGTAGCAGAAGAAACGTTTTGCTGAAGAAATTTGTCTTACGAGCTGAAAATAGTTCCTTAAATTTGTGAACTAACCATCATATTCTGCCAGAGAAGTGTTTGTGTGATTATCGCAAGTAAAAAAGCCTGATGGGTCAGGAAGATAGCTGGCAAGCTCAAGGTGCCTTCACTAATCTGGAGGAGCCTTTTATTGCGAGGCAGCAGCAGCAGGAACAAACAGGAGATGGAAGTGTGGACATGTATGGCAAGCCTGCAAGCACAGATTTAACTGGAGGGGTTTTGACCTCTCTGGGCATCACAATTTTTTCCGGGCTAGCATCCATCACTCCTTCCTCTCTTTCCTACAGTTTGGTGCAGTATCTCACAAAAGCGCTGAACTTCAGCCCTGCAGCTGCAGCAAGCAACGTGAGCACATGGGTAGGGGTGATGTACATGTCTCCTCTGATCGGAGCATATGTTGCAGATACTCATTTAGGCAGATATTGGGCAACGGTTGTGTTCGCAATGGTCTGCATGGTTGGGGATGCCCTTCTCACCCTCTCAGCATCTGTAGGATTCTTAAAGCCTCCTCTCTGCACCAACAACCAGTCCCCGTGTCCCCCTACATATTCTTCCCTGCAGATGATGTTCTTTTACGTGGCCCTTTATCTGACAGCCATAGGGAATGGATTTACCTCTACTGCTCAAGCCTTTGGAGCAGATCAGTATGACAAAACAAATAAACTTGAAACCCTCCAGAAATCTTCCTTCTTTAATTGGTACTACTTTGCAAATTCCACAGGATCGCTCGTAGCAGGCCTTATGGTCGTGTATATTCAAGCCAGGTTCGGATTTTCATGGGGATTTGGGATGATTGGCGCATTCGCAGGAGTAGGATTGTTTGTCTTTTTGTTATTCAGCCCCAGATATCGCCATCTCAGACCTGCAGGCAATCCTTTCCTGCTCATCCCACAGGTCCTGTTTGCTGCGATATCTAAAATCCATCATAAACTTCCTTCTAGTGAAAAAGACCTTTATAACGGTGATGGTGGTAAAATTTTAGCTTGCAGCATCACTCCACGAAGTAAGGCCTTCAGGTTTCTGGATAAAGCGGCAATCAATCGCAACTTTGTCAAAGGGGTGGTAAGAAACCGTTGGCAATTGTGCACCTTGGCAGAAGTTGACGAGGTTAAAAGCGTATTTGGAATTGCGCCAATATGGTTTTGCTCTGTAATATACGGCCTTTTGTGGACACACATGGTATCCATGTTTGTAGAGCAAGGAGCAATGATGAATCTTCAAGTGGGCAGTATCCAGATCTCACCTTCTTCGTTAAATTCTTTGGATCCACTGAATGTAATTTTTTGGACGCTCATTTACGAGCAATTGCTTCGGCCGTGGCTAGCACACCGCCGAAACAATGCACAAGGTCTCACAGTTTTGCAAAGGATGATAGTGGGCTTGACCATGGTCATGCTTGCCATGATCTGTGCCGCAGTGGTTGAAACCAGGAGACTGAGCATGATAAGGGCAATGGGGTTGTCTGATATCGAGGTCGCTGCACCGATGAGTGTGCTATGGCAAATTCCTCAGTTTGCATTGGTGGGTGCATCAGAGATGTTCTACTGTGTGGGACACCATGAATTTTTCTACAATGAAATTTCTGACACAATGAGAACTCTCGGATCAGCTTTGCCTCTTCTCGCCATCTCTGTGGGGAGCATTCTTAGTGGTTTGCTTGTTACCTTTGTCTCAACTATCACTGCTAGTGGAGGCAGCCATGGCTGGATACCAAGAAATTTGAATCAAGGGCACCTTGACTGGTATTTCTGGCTTCTGTCTGCAATAAGTGCTGGAAACCTGGGATATTTTCTCGTATGCTCTCGATTTTATGCTTCTGAGCAGACCATGGTTCTGTCGGTTTGCTCAAGTGGGGACGAATTTAGTGATAGAGAGCCCCTTAATCCTGCCTTCCTAGTAGTTTAGATTACTCTTCACCCAATGGAGATTATTTTCATCTGATTCTGTTTTCAGATAGCCGTGGCAGGTCAGTTCCAAGACATTTTGTTGCTGGCTTGCTTGCCACACATAAGATATATAAAATGGTTCATATCATCACATAACATACATAAAAAGGTTTGTATGATCATTCAGTGTTCTTACAAATGAGGGAGAGCTCCTTCAATCAGGCATCATTCCTCCTATTGGAAATGAGCCAGTACCTTGAAGTGTACGTCCACTCACATACTCAAAAGGATGTCGATAATCCATGGACAGGCTATTATTCCAGAATTGCAAAACAATGCTCCATATTATGCCATTTTTAGTGGCTTTCAACTTTGAAGCAGAGAAGGCCAAAGGCTTAGAGTCATTCTCATCAGAGACTCAATGGAGCCTGCAACTATTCATATTGTCTTCAACCATTATGCATACAAGGTTGAAGCATGTAATTTTAAAGTCATGTACATAACATTTTTTTGCCCAGGAAGTAATTAGCTTCATTCGTTTTCAATTGATGGCATAACAGCCTGCATTCTATACAACATGAAGTACTTAGTCTTGTCATGATCTAGCATTTGTAATAGCAGGCATCAGCTATTGGAACACTCAAATCCAGTGTTTGTATTCAGTTTTGTTGCGAAAATTTCTGATTATATGATTTGTTTACCTGGAAAGAGCTGAACTGATTTTCGTTCAAACCTTTTTCAGATGAAAGAAGACTGCAACCAGAGTTTGCAGCTGCTTCTTTGGGATTTTATCTACAAAAAATGTTCCCAGTATATTGCAGTTTCTAATTAAAGGTTCTCTTGTTTCTTTTTACAGGAGAGAACTCTTGATGCAGAAATTTTTATTAATTTTTTTGTTTGCTTTTCCTTGCCAACAGATAACTACCTCATTGTCTAAGGCCTTCTATAAATGAAAACAGATACAAAGTTTGTGAACCTTTTGCACGGGAACGAACAATCAACCTAAATTGCTAGACATATGATAAGCTCATTGAAACACAACCAGTACATTCCAAATTGTTCTCTTGGTCTAGATATGGCCCATACTTTAATAGCATTTAGAACGAACTCCATTGCATTCTTTTGTCTCTGGGGTGAAGAGAATATCCTCATAGATGTAGTGCATTGCAGGACAAAAGATCAGCTAGCATACATACTTACTAAGCTTTTAACTATTGATAAATTGGATTGACTATAGACAAACCTAGTTATTAACACAATCCAGAAATATGCCATCAAAGTAAGGTCAAATGAACAACAATTGATTACTAAATCAAAGAAGCAAATTCCAATTAAGTAAAATGAGCAATTTATCATAGCATGTAGTAGCAACTATAATTGCATACGAGTTACCAATTTCAAAGAGTGATGCAGTTTGCCTTTAAGGGCTACTTGCAGAAATTCCTTAAAATCTACTTGGATGATCTCGGAGTCCACAGTGCAGATACAGACCACTTGGATCATTTGAAAAAAGTATTTGAACGTTGTCGCAAATACCAAATCTCTTTAAATCCAGAAAAGTGTCAAATTTGAGTCACTCATGGGATTGTCCTTGGACATGTAATATCAAGACATGGCATTGCTACAGATTATTCCAAAATCAAAGTCATTATCGAGTTACCACCGCCATGAACAATTCGAGGAGTTTATGTTTTTATGGATCATGCAAATTACTATCGGATATTTATACTATTCTTTGCGGATTTAGCAAGACCTATATATAAATTGACTATTGTACCAATTTGGACAATAGAGGCATTAGAAGCATTTGAGAGATTGAAAACAGCTTTAGCTTCTGCACCAATACTACGAGCTCCAATTTGGACAATTAAGTTTCACGTTCACACTGATGCATCGAAATATGCCATTAGATCAGTTTTGACGTAGCCAGGTGAATACAAGAAAAATTACCCGATCAGGTTTGCAAGCAGACAACTTATCGATCCGGAGAAGAATTATTCGACAACTGAACGAGAAGCATTGGCCTTGATTTTTTTCCTGTTAAAAAGTTTCGTCGTTATCTATTGGCAACGCATTTTGTATTTTATACTGATCATCAGCCGTTACTTTATTTGGTGAACAAGACATGCAACACAGGGCGTATTGCAAGATGGCTACTATTATTGACCGAATTTGACTTTCGTGTTGTGGTTCGCAATGGTAAACAACATTATCTAGCTGACCATGTTTAGAGGATTGAATCAGTACCTGTTAATACTGAAGTGGATGATGAGTTACCAGATGGTGCATTATTTTATGTTGAAGCAGTACCTGAGTGGGCAGTAGATATTGTTGAATATCTTATGCTTGGCCAACCTAATGACTCCATGACAAAAGACAATTGATTCATAAGGCACAACATTATCAATTGATTGTTGGACAATTGTATCGCCGATGAACGGATGATATTTTACGAAGATGTGTTTTGTCGCATGAAGTACCTGAACTTATCATGTTTTCTCATGATGGCCTGGGCGGAGAACATTTTTCAACAAATATCATTGTTCGCAAACTTTTACAATCAGGATGTTGGTGGCCTACACTTCACAAAGACACAGAAAATTATATTCAGTCATGCGATGTTTGTCAACGGGCACGTTGTCCTACTCGACAGAATTATGAACTTTTACATCCGGTTTTATCTCAAGCACCATTCGAGAAATGGGGCCACTATGTTGGTCCTAATTCATCCTGTGGCAAGAGGATCCCAGGCCAGATATATCATTGTTGCAACTGATTACATGACCAAATGGGTTGAGGCAAAAGCAGTTTGAGTTGCAAATGCAAAATTAACGGCTAAGTTTCTCTATGAAAATGTTATTACTAGATTTGGATGTCCGATCGAGATCGTTAGTGATCGCGAAACACATTTTGTGAATGAAACGATAAAGTGTATGTTGGAAGACTTTTTCATTATTCATTGGTTTAGTACTCCGTATTATCCGAGGGGTAATGGCCAAACTGAATCTTCAACAAAATCCTCTACAACATTATGACAAAAACGGTAGAAGCAAGTCGTTCTGATTGGGAACATAAGCTTTATTTGGCTTTATGGACATTCAAAACCGCATACAAAGGTAGTATGAATCAAATGCCATTTCAACTTATTTATGGACAAGATGCAGTTATGCCAATTGAATTTTTGATACCATCTCTACGCATAGCAACAACAAAATGGTTGGATGATGCGAAATCCTTACAGATGCGTCATGAGGCTTTACAAAAAAATTGTGAGGCCAGATTGATGGCAGTTCATGCATTAGCAGCAAAGAAAGCTCGTCGAAAGGCATGGCACGATCGCGGATTACACAAAAGAGATCTGAAGGAAGGAGGTCTAGCACTAATGTACAAGACGAAACTGATTAAAGGCAAATTGAAGTTCACAGGTTAAGGACCGTAAAGAGTGAAAGAAATATTGAACTATGGAGCGGTCATTTTAGAACATTTGGATGGAAAAAAATTCGACACTTCGGTGAATGGCAGCCGACTACGCAAGTTTTGGCAGCCAGATCAACCAGTTCAACCAGAACAATTTAACACCTTGTCATTTTTTATTTTGATTGTTTTACAGTTTTCTTGTTTTTTATTACTTGAGTGATTTTTATTTTTCTTTGGAAAAAGTCTAAAAAAAAAAAAGAGAAAAAAGAATGATGAGCAAAAGTCAAAAAAGTCATCATAGTGGAAAAGAGGAAAAAAAAGTACTTTTAGAAGATAATTTTTGATGAAAAATGACTTAGAATATCAGTTTTTTGGTCATATTTGGCACATACAGCCTTAGAAACCTTCGCTGAGATTTTAGATCAAACATCCACCTCAGATATACATGTCAGAAATGGTGAACTCCTGCAACTTTGTCGCAACACGAACACGAAGCGAAGGTCGAACGCAAACAATTCATGACAGTCAACGTCCCTTGACTTGAAAGACGAACAATCCGCGAATCATTCGTGAATCGTAAATACACCTCCAGGACCGCAAACCGCGAAGGGGCGCAAAACGAAAAATTACGAAAGAGACAAAGATGAATCTTTCGCGCTGCCAGCTGGCAGCTCAATGGGCTTGGAGTCATAGACTTCACGCCCAGCTGAAACAAATGGCAAGAACGGATACTAACTAACTAGTTGATTGGCGTTAACTAGTCTTGTGATTCTACGTTTAGCCATCTCGTAAACTCCACACCGTGGAGGTATAAACGATCCTCTCTGGATCATAAAAAATACATAATGAATAGAGAGATCTGTAAGAGACAGAGAGAGAGGTAGCGAGTAGAATAGAAAGAAAAATACTAGAAACCATAGCTGTGCATGAAATTCTACCAATGAGCAGAACACAGCGAAAGAGCAGAATGTCATTCCGCCAACGATCGAGACACTGACAATCTTGCTCTAAAAACTAAACTATAATACAGTCGCTCTATTTTCGTGCATCTCCCTATCTTGTGCTGTCATTTTGTCTTGATTGCTAGAATAGAATGTGTCCTGTGATGTGTAGTCGCGTGTCTGGGATCCTGCAATCTGTCATACGTATGTGTGTTGGGATGTGCAACATACAAGCACATTCCCAATGAAAAAAGACTCAAGCTCGATGACAAATCTGAACAAACAATCATGGTCGGCTACTCAAACGGAACACATGTGTACAAGCTCTACAACCCAACCACGAAGAAGGTTGTTTTGAGCAGAGATGTGAAGTTCGATGAATCCACATTCCCTGGACGGAAAGACCAAAGAGGCCATGAGATCTTCACACTGCTGCCTATTCAAGAGGGAGATCGAGGACAGACATCAAATCAGAATGCAGAGCCGCAGACTCTAGAGCAGCAAGAAGCAGAGGATCAATCCCACAAATAACAAACGTTCGAGCAGCGACGAAACGAACCTCGAAGGTCAACAAGACAAAGAAGACCTCCAGACCACTACTCTGACAATCTTCAATGGAGCGAAGACATGTAGTTTGAATATTGCAGCTTCACTGAAGAGCCAGAAATATACCAAGAAGCTATCTAGAGTCCAGAGGGAGAATTTTGGAAGCAGGAAATGTCAGAGGAGATTGAGTTGATGAGGCGAAACGAGGCATGGACATTAGAGCCACTGCCAAAAAACAAAAAAATAGTCGACTCCAAGTGGGTGTATAAGAAAAAGATGAAATCAGATGGCACCATTGGCCGCTACAAAGCCAGGCTTGTCATGAAGGGCTACACGTAGAGATATGGTGTCGATTATTTCGACACATATTCGCCCATGGTCAAGATGACAAGCATAAGGCTACTCCTTGCATACGCCACACAATACAATCTGGAAATTCACCAGATTGACGTGAAGACAACCTTTCTCCATGGAGATCTAGAGGAGGGAATCTTCATGAAGCAACTTGAAGGCTATGAAGACCCCGACAACAAACAATATGTCTGTCGATTGCAAAGATGCATCTATGGTCTAAAACATGCATCACGAGCCTGGTATAAAAAGCTTGATGGTCTTTTGAAGTCTCTAGACTTCAATCCTACTCAACCAGAGTGCAATGTCTACATTAAAAGAGTAGGAAAGGATTTTGTGATATTGACCATTTTCATGGATGATTCGCTGATGATAGGAAATTCCTTGATGTTGATCAAAGACACGAAAAGTTAGATTTTTGAAAGCTACGAAATCACAGATCTCGGAGAAGCAACAAAATGCCTAGGGCTGGAGATCAGAAGAGATCGAACAAAGGGCGAAATGCACTTGAGTCAGTCAGAATATGCCAGAAAAGTGCTAAAGCAGTACCACATGATGGACTACAAAGAAAAGGCCACACCAATGATAGCTGGAGCCAAGCTCACGAAGTAGGATTGTCCAAAAACGGAAGAAGAAGAACAGAGGATAGTAGGTATACCCTACCAGAACTTAATTGGTAGTCTGATGTACTTGACAATTTGTACCAGACCCGATCTGGCTTTCTCTGTTTATGCCTTGAGCCAATTCTCTTCCAATACTGGCATGGCACATTGGCAAATGGTAAAACGAATCCTATAGTATCTGAAAGGTACCCATAATGTGGGATTAATCTACGGAGCTGAAAATGAAGCAAAAGAATTTGAGCTGCACCACTATAGTGATGCAAGCTGGGTGAGCTGCAAAGATGACAGCAAGTCCATTATTGGAGGATGTACAATAGCGTGCGGAGCTGCAATCAATTGGATATAAAAGCAAACCTTGGTGGCTCAATCCTCTTGCGAAGCCGAATATGTTGCAGCTTCAAAGGTGGCGAATGAGGTAGTGTGGTTGTAGATGATGTTGGAGGCAATCGGGATACCACAATAAGGGCCAAGCACGATGATGATGGACTCTCAGAGTGCCATCTATCTGTCCCTGGATCTTGTCTTCCATTCAAAGACAAAGCACATACCTCTGAAGTACCATCACATTCGAGATTTGATCTCGAAAGGAGAGCTCCAGGTCCAGTATATAAAATCAGAAAATATGATTGCAGATCTGCTCACAAAGTTGCTCAACAAGCCACTCTTTTCCAAGCAAAGAAAGACAATTGGATTAAATGTACAAAGCTGCAAGGTTCAAGAGGGAGTGTCAGAAATGGTGAACTCTTGCAACTTTGTCGCAGCACGAACAAGAAACGAAGGTCGAACGAGAACAATTTGCGATAGTCAACGTGCCTTGACTCGAAGACGAACGATTCATGAATCATTTGTGAATCGTAAACATACCTCCAGGACCGCAAACTGCGAAAAATTACGAAAGAGACAAAGATGAATCTTTTGCGCTGCCAGTTGGCAACTCAATGGGCTTCGAGTCATAGACTTCACGCCCAGCTGAAACAAATGGCAAGAATGGATACTAGCTAACTAGTTGATTGGCGTTAACTAGTCTTGTGATTCTACATTTAGCCATCTTGTAAACTCCACACTGTGGAGGCATAAACGATCCTCTCTGGATCATAAAAAAAACATGAATAGAGAGATCTATAAGAGATAGAGAGAGAGAGGTAGTGAGGAGAGCAGAGAGAAAAATACTAGAAACCATAGCTGTGCATGAAAGTTTGCCAATGAGCGGAACACAGCGAAAGGGTAGAATGTCATTCCGCCAACGGTTCCCTTCCAGAGATGATACCTGTTTTTGAGTTAGGCGAATGTTCAGGAACTTACCATTTTGAGAACCTTCGTCGAGCATCTTATAGTCCTCATTACCTTCGCCGACTTCACAGATGGACTCAAAATGTCAAAATTAGGTTGGGCAATGGACAAAGGACAAGATCATCAAAATTTGCATTTATTATAGTACTTGGATGAATGATGTCCTTAGGTGAAGGATGAACCTTTGCCAGATCTTAAAAACCCTCCCGGATCGGTTCAGTACCTCAAAAAACTTTGCCAAGATTTTCATAACCTATTTTCACATGTACTAAACATGTCTGCAAATTTTTGTCTAGAACTAAGCAGCCCAACTAGTACATTTCTAATGGACCCTCCAAAATAAGCCTATAAAAGGGCAGAATTTGACTTCATTTCTCACTTGTGCTAGCAGAGCTCTTGCCAAATTTTCCAGCGACCAAAACTTCCTAAATCTTCCTCCATACCGCTTTCTGATACACACTCGCACCAATTACTTTTAGTTTTCGACTTTTTTTATCCATGTCTTCCACTGATACCAGTCAGTCTCATGTCATTCATCGTGGCGTTCCGAGCAAGGCGGACGTCATGATACTCCCTGGCACAAGCATGGTGGCTGAATGGATGAACCTTATTGAGCCTTTGCTCACCACAATGGGGATCCATGAGCGCGTCTTTTCAGAAAAAATTAATATAAGTTTCATAACCATGGCCTTTAGCACCTGGATTGAGGCCAAAGCTAAGTTCTATATCACCTACCAGACCTTTACACACAAGGTGCGTGTGACTGAGGCCGCCCTTGCAACCACAGGCATATCTTCTGGCACACAACCATCGCAAACCATAAGTAGGCCAAAACTGCCATCAAACCATTCATTGATACCTCTAATGAACTCTACTGGACCAATGATGGCTACCTGATTGAATCCATCTGAGAGCCTGCCATCCGTGCTGCCACTCACCTTCTGAACAACTTCTTGATGGTTGGCAACCTCAAGAAGGAGTGCATATCTTCACAGATCCTACATTGCATTGTCAATTCCAACTACAAATTAGGATTCGGATCCTTAGAGCCCTATAATTGGTATAAAACAATATGCGAATAATTAAAGAGAGCCATAAAGAAAAATACCAAACAACAGTTTGTTGCTGGTTCTCTTATTTCCTCCCTTGCTATTTTGTACCTTGATAACAAAATCCGTGGGTTTTTTCATGATGCCGTCCTATCCGTGTACAAAAACACGCCTGTTGAGTCCTCACATCAGGAATCCAGTTCTCATAATCATCGTCGTGTGCGCAGCGAGGTTGTTATTCCTGACTCGTCTTCCGTGTCCCGACGTCGTACTAGGCAGACATCTTCGGCTGCACTTCCACCTCTTGCTGCTATTCGCACTGAGCTACCCATCCCCCACTCCACTGACGCATCCCTCGCCTCTGCTTCCTCACAGGGTCAGTTTGTGGCCATTGGATCTACCATTCCAATCACAGCTACCCAAGCTGCCTCACCCCACAAACTTGAGCCATTTCACCAAATACCCAAGCATTCATGGATATGTTCGATGATTCCAATCCATTGGGCCCAGAAGAAATTTATAAAATGCCCAAGAGTCCATGTCCCTTTGGTCCCCAATCCCATGAAAAAGGTACAATTCCATGACAGCTCCACTATTTTTGATGAATCTTTTCAGATCAATCAGCAAGATCAAGCTGACGTAGCACCAGACATCATCAAGGTCACTCATGCAGTCATCTCCTTGAAGCAGTTCGATGCCACGGTGCCCGAAGGATTCAAAGGCGAAGATGTTTTTGATGCAAAAGAATCGTGAAATACAACAATTCGGATGGATTTCAGATATGATTATTGTTCACCCATCACTGTAGGAAAGCATCTTGAAATCTGCATCACGACAATAACACAAGCCACAGTCCCTCGTTAGTTGAAGATATTGCAAAATTCGTTTTGCAATCTTCCAATGTGTCGAACCTGAATTTGTGTAGAATTGGCTTATCCTGAACACTGCATAAGCAATGTCAGGATGTGTGTTGTCTGCAAGGTACATCAAAGAACCTATCAGCTTCCTGTAAGGTGTGAGTTGCATTTGTTCTCTCTCTTCCTCAATCTTCGGACAATCATCGTTTGCTAGCATCGTTCCTACGAGCATTGGAGTATTCGCTCTTTGCAATTCAGCATCCCAAAATCCTTTAGGATTTTCTGGGTGTATCTGGACTAGTGAAGGTATAGCTTACCTCCCTCAAAGTCTCTTTTAATTTGCAAGCCAAGGTAACATCTGGCTTCTCCCAGATCCATGATCTCGAAATGTTTCAAGATGTCTTCCTTTACTTCACCGATCAGCTGCTCACTCTTGCAAAGTATCAAAGTGTCATCCACATATACAGCCACAACAATGATCTACCCATCTGTGACTTTGAGCAATCCTGATACTTAATAAGTAACATGCGGAGTGCTTGATACTATTCAGGAATAAGTTGTGATCCAACTTGTACAATCTTTTCCGATTCTCCTGGTTCGGCAAGATTCATTGGCTATGTCCTAGCCGGGCCATCGTAAACGGCTTTCAATTTTGGCATGTGTTCTTCAGGCTCACGATGCGCTTTAAGGTAACATGATAACCACATCATCCAATGTATATCATTTAAAATGCTTAGGCATATCATGCTGAACTATATCTGTTTGTTCTTTTTCGAAAGGATTGGTCTTGGATCTTCGCTTAACTTTCTTAGCAGGAATTGATCGTGGAGGTGATGACATCTGAGAAGATAAACTCTTCTTCAAAGGTGAAGATTTCCTAGACGATGATGTCTTACTAGAATTCTGACTTGTAGAATCATCTTCGACTTTCCCTTTGCCTTTATCCAGTAAGGGTGGCACATTCGCTAAATCTATCTTTTGAGGAGGATTTTTCCATTTTAGGACCGTATTATAATGTTGCTTAGCTTGTTTCTTCGTCATCGATCCTGTGATCCTATCTTTCTTCAATATAACTGTGTTAGGTGGTTTTATTGATTCATCAGGAAGATTATGCACACCAAATCTGGTCGGATCCATATGATTTAGAATCTGCTCCTCCGTAAATTCTGCATTGCCATCATAAGTCAAGGCATGACTCATAGGTATGAGATCATCTTCAATCGGATCTGGTATAGGTTTTGTTGATATCCAGACTACATTCAGCACATTCAGTGGAAACGTGATTGGTGTATCCTAAGTTCGATCTACTAAGGAAATCTTGCTCAAATCTGATTGATTATCTTGTTGACACATATATCCTGTTGTACAATCAATCATTGCAAGAGCTTCATTCCAGTTGACCGTATCCGTTTGAGAATCATAATAAATTCCCAAATTTTTCTCTTGTCGGTCACAAGTGTGATCCGTTGTTGATGAATCATCATCCTCTTTTTGAACCACTGGTTTGATAGTCCAAGTTGTAGGATCAACTTTAGCTACACGTTCACGATTTTCAAAAGTGATTTTTCCGGTACCCCAGTTATGAGCTACTTGTGCAACTCATAACCATGGACGTTCCAATAAAACTCGGTAGATATTTGGCGCTTCTGGTAAGTCCATCACTACAAAAGTAATGACGAACTATACTCTCGCAATTCTGACAGGTATATCTTCAACCATTCCTCATGGATGAACTGTCATTTGATCAACTAGCTTAATAGCAAAAGATGTAGACTTGATCTTTGTAAGGCCCCATTTTGCGCATAGCTTTGTAGAGATCGGATTAACTCCTGAACCGCCATCTATCACAGTTGCTTCCTTGGGAAATTGTCTATGCTGTATTGGCAGAGTGATATTCTTTTGTTCACTTTTCCAAGCGGCTCCAACATAGAGTACTTCATTAGATTCTTCAAATCCAGCACAAAAAAGTGGCTCTTGATGGACTTCTGGTTGTTCTTGAGCTAACTTTTGCACTAAGACTTCTTTTGCTTTTGGCACCAACTTCAGGAACTCTCCCAATGAAATATTAATCTTACTAGACAAAATATTCATGAGCAGTTCTGTTTGTGGTGCTTCCGGTTCAGTCATCTTGAAGGGTTCTTCATGATGATGCAACTGATCATTCATATCCGTACGTAAATTTCTTGGTGGCTGCAATGGTGAAGAATGAACTTCTGCTATTGCTTTAGTAGCTTCAAGCTCCTCCTCTTCCTACTGATGTTTAATCCAATGTCTCATATTCTGATATCTTCGTTTTTATGTATTAAGATTTGGATAGACTCCTGATGTTGTTGGTGTATCATTCAATGGTATAGAATCAGCAGGTACTGGATCTGCGACTGGTTCTTTTTGTTTCTATGCTCTAGTGACCACCATCAAGGGTGCACTTGGTATATTCTCAGTTGTTGGTCTTCGTTTGATTGTTATCAAATTTACAGGTGCTATAGCTGGTGGTGGCTTCGGTCTTGCTGGACAGCCTTTATAGCAATGCCCATAACCATGGTCACGACAGAATGGTACAAATTTCTCTTTATTTGGACATTCTGCAACTCTGTGATTTTCTCCACATGCAAAGCATCCAAGCGGTGCTCTGGTCCAATTTCTCGAGGCTTGTTGTTGAGCAGCAACATAAATAACATAATGTTCTAAAGATCCTCCTGAAGATCCACTTTCTTTATCAATACCATAGTTCCATTGCTCAGCACTTCTATACGGTTCTGGTTCCATCAAATTAGCAGGAGGAGCAGGGTGCTTTGGTGGGGCAGGTAAGGCTAAACGTTCTGGGTATCCAAGAGCAGATTGTCGTGGTCTAGCTGCTGGATTTCCTCCATACTGTGATTCTTGATATCCCATTTGGGCATACCGTTGAGTTGCAAAAAGCAGTATCATGATCAGGTGAATTACACAAATGGCAAACACTGATTTCCGTTCATTTTTTCAATTGAGGACACTCATTCACTATGTGATTTTCTGTACAACTAGAACATCGAACATTTTCCTTGGTAGGAAAAGTCTTCGCAAACTTTTCAGGTTCCTGGTTCGCTTTTTCGTGGAAATATTCCAATGCTTTGATCCTCATCAAATTGTGACTGAAACTTTTCCATTTGTATCTGCTGGTTCTTCCCAAGTTTCTCAAACTCGTTGAGCATCATTTCTGCAGAGGTGTTGGCATTCGTTGATGCAATAGTGGTGGATGTCGTAGTAGTCTGCCCTGTTGTATAAGGCAACATCGGCTCATCCTCTGAATCTTCATCATCCTCCCACATTGCATCGTCCATAGCATTTTGCAAGAGTGCATACTCATTATGGCGTTTCAGCTCACGTCTGATCTGTTTAGATAGACCTGACAAAAACCACATAGTCATGGCATTTTCGTTAATCAGCTCAGGTTCGCACTCAGATATGAGATGTTTCACCCGTTCAAACCATTTTCCGCTTTCCCATTTTAATTTTACTTAAAAGTAGGAAAGGGTCTTCCATAAACTTCCACGGTTTGAACCGTGTGATAAGGGCTCGTTTAACAACCTCCCAATTTGTACACTCAGTTTCATCTTGATTATAGTACCAATCTTGTGCTGCACCTATTAAGGCCATAGGAAACAGCTTAAGTTTATTTTGGGGATAAATCTTGCCATAGACTTCACATGATTCAGCATAGATATGAAGAAATCTAATTGGATCTGTTAATCCATTATATTTGGGTAGATCCAAACGGGGTGCTCTTCAAGCAATTATAAGAATGACTTCCTGAGGAGCACCTCCAGGGGCAGCCATCTTTGCAAATTTAGATCAAGCAGACAATGAGATTGGATCTAGATTTTTTAATCAAACACTATCTCAGATCATATCTGCTGGATCTATTTCACTTTTCAAGAATTTGATTCTATATCATGAAAAATATTTCGAAATACAATCAATCGATACTTCTCAAAAATGATAAATCTCTCAGAATCCAAATCAAAATATATCAAATTTAATCCAAATTTTGACAAAGACTTGATCTGGAAAATCAGCGGATCGAAGCACGTTTGACAGCTGGGCTAAAGGTTTCTGAATAATTCAGATCTAGAATCTGGAAAAAGCCTTTGGTGACTAACCTGGCCTTGTAATGATTTAGCCTTCCTTCAACGTCATACTTCACCTTGAATATCCATTTGCATGAAATTGGGTTTCGGTCCTTTGGCAGCGCAGTGATTGTCTATGTTTTATTCTCTATTAGAGAATCAAATTTGGTGTCCATCACTGCTTTCCACTAGTCAGCATCAGGAGTAGACATAGCCTCAGAAACGGTGGTTTGTTCCTGCACAAAGTAGCAGGCAATGTTAGCTAATTCTGACAAATCCCCAAGATACTCGAATAGAGCTACCCAAGAGTACCTCTCACCTTAGAACGAGGATGTCTATGAGAAGACGAGACGAACAAAGACTGAGATCTAGCCCTATCGATGTAAGGTCTTCTCTTCCATACTCTTCCTAATCAAGGGCCTCTAAAAACGTGTCAATGGCACTGGTAAGTCCTTCTTTGATCATTACCTCTAGTGCATCCATCGATATATCAGGCTCACAGAGCATTTTCTTCCCCTCTAATTCTAGAGGAGGCATTTCATCCTCACCTGCCAAGTAGATGCTTGTGCCTAGGGAAAGTCCCAAATCATCTCCCGCCATATCTACTTTCTCATTAGGCGCGTCTATGGTCAAAAGTCCACAAACAAGTTTCTCAATCCACGAGAAAGATTTCATTGTTATCATACCAAAATTCTCTATTACTTTAGAAACTAGTGTTGATAGGCTGGTGGGCAGCACACTTTATTCCTCTACCAACCTCTATTGAGTAGTGGGTATTGTAAGAATTTTCACAGTCCAACTAGGAGTTCTACCATCTTGAGGTATGAGGTCTTAATTAGTTCTAGCAAGGGTTACGTGGTACCTCAAGCTCCCATCCTATGGCTACTGGAGCGGGTTGACTAAGTGCATGGCTTCCTAAACACACTAGTAGTGGGATCAGCGCTTGCGCAATGCTACTCACCTTACCACCCTGTCTAGTGGCTGCATGGTAGTCACACTGGTGTAGTAAAGTCGTTTGGTTTTAGTTCGTCGTGGTATCCCTATTATGTCCTATCTAGGGCGATACTCCTTTCTATCGGGTAAAGGTCAACTGAAACTGTGTGCGAGATTCGTGTTTCTCCCAACTCATCCCATAGATCTCCCAAATCTCGTTAACTAGTACTGCATATGTCCTCACTAGCTCTATCAAGTCACTAGTCTGTTGGATTCTAATTGGTTCATACCCATGCACAGTATTCATCGGTGCTGCATACCAAGTGTCGTCTTTCCTGGATGCTAGTGTTGGGGGAACATAGGGTGGTGTTGTATTTCAGACGATGTGATCGGTTTTTGCTTATGGTTTCGAAGCTCGTGGTCTAACATTAACCTTTGGCTTCATAGTAAACCTCATATCGTACAAATAATTATGCAAGCTAATATGATAGGCAAGTGAGCATGTCATACTAGAAGACCTCTTGATCGAATCTCAGCTAGAGCCCGAAGGACCACAACTAGACCTAGGAGGACGCTCGTACGCAGAACTAGACCTGGCTATAGAAATTTCATTACAAGAGGCTAGTCTATTGCCTAGAGGACCACGTCTAGCTGCAAATAGTAGGAGTTTAGCAGAAGATGCACCTCCCGTACTCCCAAAAGTAGTTGACACCCAAGAACGAACACCACAAGAGCTCACGAACATAACTTTCCTTGAAGATCATGAGGATAGCACCACCGACCTACAAATAGCAATAGCGCTATCACTACAAGAATGGGAAACACAGTCAGATACACAAATGGATGACTGCCAACCAGAAGTAGAGAATTATAGTGATGGATATGAGTGGGAGACCATGTCGGAAAATGAAATGGAGCCAACTCCAGAGGAGGAGGACACAGTATGTGAGTGGAAAGCCACGTCTAAAAGCAAAGTTCAATCAAACTTGGATGAAGGACTTGAGAAAGAAGTCATATGGGAGGACTCGATCGAGACCAACCATGACAAGAAGATTGTTGTGGAAGAAATTTTAGATGAGAATAATGATCTGCCCATAGCTCACCCGACTGTGCTAACACCTAGCCCTACTCCTATCACTTCGAGAGTAAGGAGGGTGACTGAGCCAATAGTTGTCCCAGATGACACTGGGGGGATATCTGAAATAGTAGGTCTCCTACCGCAATTTCACGGGAATGAGGATGAAGATGCCCATGAGCATGTCGAGGATTGTGAAACACTAATGCTCGTGAATAGGGTGAGTCCTGCGCATCAGATGATGTTGTTCACCACTACTTTGGTAGGAACAACCAGGAGATGGTACCATACTCTACCTAAAGCTTCTATCAGCACACTGGAGGAGTACTATCAAGAATTCTTTAGAGAATTCAGAGGCACTTATAATCTAGATAGTTTGATATTTGCCCTATCTACCATACAACAAACATCTATAGAAACTATGCATCAATATGCTAGACGATTTGGAGGACTAGTGCACCAGCTGGACCTAAGTTTTACAATGGTGTTACCTCCGCAACTACTACTTGATAGCTTTTTGAGAGGACTGTCGAGTAATATCCAGCTAGTGGTATGCCAATCTAGAGTCTCATCATTGGAAGAGGCGATATCTAGAGCCACAATTGTAGAGGAAACAGACATCACCACACGTGAATGTCAGGCCATGAGAAATCCGATGCTAAATAGTAGCTGACAGACACTAGGGCGCGAGTTGCCAAGAATGAGAGAATTATATCATACAAGACTACCACATGACACTTACGAGAGGACTGGACCCTCAAAGTTTTTCGAAGCAGAATGTGTTGAGGAAGAGAGAGTGCCAAGTAGCGTTGAGTTATTACCTAACTTTGTGGAGGATTATAGAGGGACACAAGGGAGTGGGTCAAATTTACACCGTTATGGGCTAGCCAATAAGGAAGCCTAGACTAAGAATATAGACATGTGGTCTAGATATCATGAGAATACTTCTCAAGATAGACGAGTTGAGACCAACAACAACAATCCCCCGACACACCCAATAAGAACACTCATCCCTGAGGGGACTAGGGCAAGCGTGCTGACGGCAACCCGGAGCGAGTTACGGACAGACCCACCTAGGAAAGAGTGGATGGAAGGGTGTAATCGGCAGGGGAGTCTTGGGAAGGCCACTAAGTATGAGGAGGCATTACCAACGATATTTAGAAATCAGACGGATCAAGTTGTACCTCCTGACGAGGACGACGATAGCAGTGTAGAGGAGCCAATATGTGCTAACCCACTAGTACCACCCCCTAGATCCAGAACCATAGATCCAACTTTAGCAATTCTAGAAAGAAGAGTTATAAAACCACCTATCTCTGATGATATTAATTAGGAGGAGTCATATGATATACAGAACCTATTCGAAGATCATATGAATGTGACGAACAAGAGTACATTGATGCATACTAACAAGGATGGGTACCAAAACCATATCCAAGAAACTTTGATAGTACACCTAGTGGCCTCCATAAGAGAGTGGGGGAGTGGTGCATTCAAGGCCCTCTTCCAAAACTAGCCAAAATGCCATTTTTGTCAAAGGGTAGGGAGGTCATTCAAGTTTCACCTTTTGTACACCGTAGAAGCCCAAAATGTCAATGGCTAGTGGGTGTACCTCCCAAATTTTTTAGCCTCCAAGGTGTTTTGGCATTTAATATCCAAATTTTGGGTGAGGCCCTTTTTCAACCCCTATTTTTAGTAGGCGGCCTTCGTTTTTCTTTGGGTACCTGTGTTTTCGGCCTTTCTTTGATTTTTCAAGGGCCGTGCTCCTACTGCTCATTTGTCTGGGTTTTTGGCCTGTTGGGTAACCACTTGGCCCACACATTTCGTCAACTATCCGTAAATTGCCCAAACTTTGCCGTTAGGATTTTCGTGACTCTTTGACACTGAATCCATATTTTCCGTTCCCGTTTTTACCCGAAATTTTTCTTTCTCGGTTTTTTCTTTTGTGTTGACTTTTATGGCATTCATGACTAGGGCTCCCACGACAACACGGTTTCCCTGAAAAATACACTGAGTGATCATATATTAGTAAAAATGGACTTAGTACATGGTGGAATTTTAGCACGGTCATACCGGCTATTTTTTTACAACTGGCCATTTTTTTGAAAAGCCGTAGAATATTTACCGGCCATTTCTAAGGCCGCAAAATTTGCTCTAGCCTCATTTAGGGCGGGCTAATTCTAGGTGGATCGGCACTTTTGGCTCGGTCTTACAAAAATTGACCAGAGAATATTTTTGACGATTTTTTTCGAAAAGTTAATTTCTTACTTTTAAACTGTGTCTAGCCACTTTAAGGCGGACTGGGACCCAGACCTAAGGCAAATTTGTGCCGATTTTTCTCTAATAACCGGGCTTTACATGTCGGTTTTTTCACTTATTGCAAAATTAAACTTCAATATTAGCCCGATTTTTCGTGCGAAAATATCGGCTAACATTGGCGACTACCACTGGGTAGTATGGTGCCCATATGGCAGACCCGGAGTTTCTGGTTCTGCAGACCAGCTCTTGGTGGTGGATCAAGCTAGTGGGCTTAGCACCCTTGCTAGGTGATGCTAACCACAGTGAGTTGGTAGGATGTCTTCAACAGCTTCCTACCCAAAGGCCATCGATTTAGCCCTTGGAATCCACCTGCAACTGGATTTCATTTAACCACAGCATCTTTGAACAATTTGGTGTCTTCATACCTGCAAAACCCCACCTGTGACCTAAATGGCAAATGCTCCCAATTCCATCAGATGTAAGGCAATGCCCACTTTCGGACCCATGCATAGAGGGATATGCAAATGCAAATCTCAGGATTGGAGATAAGATGATATGGATGCAAGTCAACAGTATTGTGTCTAACACTGTGTCATTGATGTGTGTGTGAATGTATACGCAATGAGGCTTTAGTGTCCCAACTCTGAAACCGGTCCAGACTGGTGATTACCAGTTCTTTTTTTGTTTAGACATTAAACTTATACTCTCTAAGAACTGATTCAACATGGAATAACCATCTAGTCTCCTCTTTGTACTTACTCTTCTCTCAAGCCCTATATTCTGACAGTAGTCCATGTACGACAACTTACTGTCCTAAGATCCAATACACGAGATGCTAGGAAGTACTGGTTTTTCACTATTCTATGGAATGAATTAAGAAAATCGTCCTCACCTCTTATGGATGTGCGAGGCGTCACTCATCCTCACAAATTGGTTCGAGATTTGATACATACAGTTGAAGTCTTTTTCGAAATCTGATACATACAGTTGAAGTCTTTTTCTTTTTTCTCTTTTTTCTCTTACTTTTTTCTCAGTCTTTCTTTCTCTTTTTTTTTTTTTTTTTTTTTTTTTTTTTTTTTTTTCTGTTTTAGTAGGGCCCTTATGAAAGATGGTTCCCGGTCAGTGGATATGGGAGAAGAATCTTCTTAATTGTTGATATCAGTAGGTGGTACTGACTCAAATGTATACATTCGTTGCAGATCATCCATCCCATCTGATCCTACTTTATGTACAAAACATAAATAACCTTCAGCAACTGTCTCAAATGGTTCACTATTCAAAGAAGTAGTGATGTTTCAAGCTTGTTATCTCATTGTATGTAACCATCATGTGGAGACTCTCGATTTTTCTTTATCCGTCACGTCCTGAAATTCTCCAACTGTCCAGACAATCATGCCTTATCTATTGGGTGATGGAGTCACTCCCCACCCCACTGCACTGTTTATGTTCTCACTTTTTCCTCTCTTACTCTCCCTTTAATGCTTCTGATCAAACACTCATGCCCATAGGAGAAAATATGTAATGCCCTATGCAGCTCAGAGTATATGCAGTATGCAGGGGTGTGGATGCATGAGACAACGGTCTTGCAATCAAATGACCAAGCACATTGTGCCTACATGATGCAATGCAGTGTGAGTGAATGGAGCCAAGTCAACTGAGATATCTGTAGATCATTGTTTACAGTGTCTATGAATATATCATGTAGTAATAACAAATCCCATACTGAAACAATTTTATTTTTTTTAGTGGTATTTTAAAACAAGATAGAATGTTGACCAAAAATAAAGAAAATATAACAAAACCAGATCGGCAAAGTAAAGTCAAACTTACCACCCCTCGACTGCCCCTGTGAAATCAAGGATAAGGGTGTATTGTTGTCACCTTGCCACATCTATCCAACATCCACCTTGTTGTCTGGGTATTCACCATGCGTGGTAACCCTATCATGACGTATGGAATAGGAGGCTAAACTATTCAAATCTCTCAACTGATATGGGTGATTTTGGTGTATGTTTGAATTCCATGGTAGAAATGGAAGATTTGCGCCTACCACATCGAATATCCTTCCCATATCATAGGGTTTATCCATGGTTGGAGGTATAGTATTCCTTATTTCCTCCATAGTTTCTAGTTCAGGCCCCTTGTTCTCGATATCTTCTTCAGAGACATAGCCTGGCATGCCTCCTTCCCAATAAAATATATCCAAGAGGGCTTGAAAGGCATGAAGAATGACAAGATGACATTTTGAAGGGGGACACTTGGGATTTACTATAAAAAGAGGCCACTCTTTGTGTTAAGATATATTGGACCTCATTACTAGTGTGAGTTCATAGTTGAGTGCTTCAAATTACTTGGAAATGATGTTTACTTGCTTTGGTTGAAAGGATTGATGGGTGAGAGTGATTTCATGGTGAGGGTTGGTTGGTTGGTTGTAGTTCATTGTCATACTAGTAGGCTTATATCTTGAATGAGTGGGATGGTTTGCTTGAGGGCTTGGTGTGAGTGTTGGGTTGCTGATTTTTTTTAGCCATTGTATCTTTCTGGCCTGTTTTTTTTTTTTTTTTTTTTTTACAGACTTTCGGTTCCATTTTCTCCCAACTCAACCTTTAACATTTCAATCGCACCGTTCATATTTATGAAACTTTCATTTTCTTCATTTTCTCTTTTTATACCAATTCGATCGGACACGCATAAAGTGGAGAAAACTGCGTCAATATGCCTGGCTCTGATTTTTGCTACAAGGTTCATGACTAGAGTTTCCACGCAACGGCTACCTAATTGCACATTGAGGTGAGTTTTTGACTTGAACTTTCTTTCTAGTCACTTCCATTTCTTGAAGTTCTGTTTGTAAGCTCTTAACTTAAATTGGAATGAGATGTGAGATGTGTAAGATAGGGTTTTACACTTTGAAGGAGGTTGTTATGAATGGTCTAGGGAAGTAAGCTTGTTGAGGGACTAATTACGTCAAGTTTTTCCGAGGCCCTACAGATTTAAGTGTTGCTGATGGTTGTAATTTTTAGTTGTACTCATTTACATTGGTGACTACTTGTAAGGTTTGGTAGTGAATCGGGTTTTTAAGCATGAACTAGAGTTCAGTTGAGAATTATAGTAATGAATGTCATATGTTGTGGGGTTAATTAAGGGAAGGATTGATTTTTGGTTATCGACGTTTAATGAAAGCAAGAACGCTTGTAACCAGGGTTTATTAGCATGGTTTGGAAGTAATTGTATGGATACGGTTTTAAAAGGTGAATGTGTTTTACTCTATGCTTGTCTAAGATAGAAGTGATAGTTTAAACCGCAATAAACCGTCAAAGTTCAGAAGCCTTTATTTTCGTCATTTATGAAGCGTGTTAGCTGGACCCGACTTCTGTGAAACACCAGAGCGGGCCGTCTACCATCCGTGGTTGAAAAACACCACTTTGGTTAAAGCACCGCACTAGTTACACCCGCCGTCGGTACTGTCTAGCGAAATAACTAGACCCAACGGTCGGCGAAAATACCGCCGCTTAGCAAACAAAGCGGTGCGTATAACTTGCACCCCACGAGCACATCATAGACAGTAAATCAGTTTCTAGCCCATGTAAGATGTTTACTAACTGCAAACCGAATTCAATGGGGAAAGATATATTAGCAAGATCCTAACACGAATTAGTGATCAGAAGTTTTACGGAACCGTGACCCTAGAAAGCTAGTGAATCATTGCAGCCAAAAGTACTAGCACCCCCTCCTTGCAACCGTATCTCTGAGAGCCTGGAAAACTCTCATCGGTTGGGGAGCACGAGGTAATAGAGAAGGCCATCAGGGTTGGAAGTGGCAAACCCTCTGTTGCTCACGTAGGGACGAACCGCCATTAGAGGTGGGGCTCCTTGACCCTTTTAGGACGTTTTGGTTGGACCAACCCGCTGCCGAAAATGGCCCTAACACCTAGACTTCATAAACAAATTTGAATATAGTATTTGTTTATAATATTGTTATCCAATCCATATGATATTATATTGCTGTAGAACAACCTTTTTAACATGCACATTACTGATTCTCCTTCAAAGTCTAGAGAAACTAAATAAAACTAGTAAAACAAATGTATTGAAAACTATTAAGGGCACCTTACAACTGATATTTAGCAATTGGTATAGTAGTTGATCACTAGATTCCATCATATCCAATATTGAAGTAGTGCAATGCAAAATGACCAGTGAAGGATCATATCAGCTTATCATTTATTAATTTATGCATATCATTAGATCTAATAGAAATGAAAGAAATTGGAACGAATTAAATCAAATCAAGTTGAAACTAGCAGCCATGATAAAAGTCTATTGTAGATCAACCACATAAACATCTTGATTGCTAACAGAGTTGATGAATATGGACTAGGTGACATCATTAGGAAGGTGTCAACGGAGATCAATTGGATAAGATTAGATCAGATCCAACTACTTCATCAAGACCAATCTTCATGATTACAAACTCATTTCTAATCATGCTCTAAATCTTGTTTTTCACCAACTATTAAGAACATATTTCACCATAAGAGAGAAAAATGCACATGAATTATATCTATAAGCAAATAATTCATGAGACGTGGGATCACAAAGAAATCATTATTTGATCTAGAAATTGAAATTGAGCTTTTCAAAAGTCATTTGCTTCATAGACTTTTGGAAACAAATTTGTGACATAAGCCAGTCTTACAGAGCTTTTATTTGATCTATGAGAAAGAAAAGTGCCACGAAACAAAGCTTACGAAGTCATCTCATTGCGATCTATTGATCATTTTATAGTTAACAATATTTCACATGTAAACATGACTAATGATCCATTGAAAAATTCATATACTTCGCTAGAAGGTAGTCACTAGCGACTGAGTTTCCTAGGGTCATGTCCACCTCAAGGTTTCATTTTATGACATGTGTTTCATTTTCATTTTCACACGATGTGTTTGATACTTGCAGTCAATATTTTATTATTGGAATGACATCTCTTTATAGAAATAACAATAGGTTTAACATCGATATTATATAATTTGTCTATACAATATGATTGCATTTTGAAGAAGTTGAAAAATTATTTATTTTTACTCTTTAAGCTAATAAACACACTAAAAAATTGAATATTTTTTCAATTTTTTTTTTTATGAATTCGTGAAGTTCCGTTGGCTTTGAAATGTGTGCACAAATTCAATGCCAAAATTTTGGTTCAAATTAGACTCAAAAATTATAAAAAACGACAATGTTAAAAAAGATTTATGTTGTCTAAAACAACAAATTCTAGTTAAAAAAATACGATTTTGAAAAAAAAAACTATGATAATTGTTTAGCACAGAAACTCATTATGACAGTACTTTTGTGTTGTTCGTATCATTGTGTCGAACACTTTTTATTTTTATTATATCAAATTCTGAGTTGAATAAAACAAGTTATGTCCAAAAAAGTTAAAAAATAAAATGGGTTTAAATGTAACTTAAGAAGATGAAGTGGTATATGCATTTTAACATTTGATAAATAATGTGAATTTCATGTTTCAAAGTATGATGTCATGTTGACATCATATAACAATAAAGAATTAAAGAAAAAAAAAAAAATCAAAACACCTCCTGCGTGCACCACGACTCGGCTCAGCACTGTCGAGTGCCTGTAAGACATGCGCCCTACTGGCCTCTCTAGCGCACACCAATTGGACATGCAGCCTTACCTTTCACCTCGATGGCTTTTTTTTTTCCTTAACTTTCATATGACCCGTATAATGCAAGGGTACCTTTTAAACAAAATAGGTATGAACATTTCAACCACAAGATGCTTAGTGCTCAGAGTTTGTGTGTATTCTGGAGGCACTTGAGATTTCAAAGTTGTTGCTTTCAATATTGTAGTCATGACTTTTGTTGGCTAGAATAATTGACGTACTAGAATCTCTCGACGAATATTGTATGCATAAGGATTTTTAATAATGGTTGTAAGGCCCAAATTAAGGTAATAAGGTTTCTCTCACAGAATTTTCAAGCACACAATTCGTAATGCCACAATTTGGCTCACTAAGACATTATGTTGGAATGCCTACTGTGACAGCTGGATTACTAGCCCGTTCTGCCGGAATGATTAATCTGACAGCTGGCTTAGTAGTCCATTATGTAGGAATCTCACCCTTCGCATTTCGCATTACGCAAGGGAAGGCCCGGGCCCTAGGGGAAGGCCCGGGCCCTAGGGCCTTCCATGCAGTTTGGTGCTTGCCCTCGGGCTCTCGCCCTCGGGAACGTCCCTCGCAACACGGAAGGCCCTCGGGCGGGGCTTCCATATATTCATGTTATATTTTGCAATAAATTTTTAAATTTTTAAACTATTTTTATGACATTTGACAATTTAACGTTACCTTAATGAAAGTTTAATTTTGAAGTTTGCCATTAGAATGACGTGCTTTTGAAATTTTTGCATTCCTTTCATGAAAGGCAAACTAGCCTTTGACGTGCGGCACGGGGGTTTGGCAACAGAGGTGAGAGTACAAGGGGCCGTGCGCACAGGCAGTTACGACGGACCTCAGCGCCTCTCTCTCTCTCTCTCTCTCTCTTTTTCTTTTGCCCGCCATATTGCGATTGTTGTGTCTCTGTTTTTCCTTTCTCCAAACTGGTGGCATTTCTGCTCCCGTTCCTTCTGTCCATTGATCTATGATACAATTTCCAAGACGAATTTGGCATGAGCATATCCACGTTCTCAAACTTTCTCATCACATAGTCTCATTATTGTTTCCTGTTGCGGTGTTCTCATCTTCAATTTCATGCTGCATTGCTGACTCTCGAACCTGGGAGTTTCATACTGTTTTGCATTCCTTATCAGACATTTTCTTCAAACTGCACAAATAAGCTTCTGTAGACTCCGGAGCGGATGGCATAACATACATTGGCTTTGTCGCTGTGCTATTGAAATCAAGACGGGGCTGAAAAGAGGGGTAATGATTCCGGCAGAGGGAAGCAAGTAAGGACGATACGTAGAATAAGTACTTCGAGTTGGTCATGGTCAGATAAAGCTTTGTACAATTTTAGCTAATTTAATTGGCGGCTTAAACTTTAAACCCGGGAGTATTTATTATACTGCAAGCATACGCTTAATTGAATCAGACCAGCGGCTTCATTCACTGTGTAATACTCGACAACAAACCTCCGTAACCTCCAAGCTGTTAAGATCGTAGACAGAGCTCAAATTCCTCACCTCATAAAACATGACCTTATATATCGTACCAAAATGTTAAACTAGGAAATTTGCTGATTTTCGCAACTCGCTGCATCAGTACGTCAGCCAGAGTCTTAGGGCTGGTGTAATTGTGTGCCTATGGATCTTGATCATGCGGGAGGCCTTTGCATTGCCCGATGTGTCTGCTGCATGAACGAATTAAAGGTTAACTCAGAAAGAGCAGATCATTTTTGATCACAAGACAACCAGCCATAGTCTTCAAGCTTGAAAATGAGAGGCTTAGGACGACAATACGATATCAATACTCAATTTGAAAACCTTCATTTTTTTTCTTTTTGTATTTTGAAGGGAATCATAGAGTGCAAAAAGAGTAAGGTATGAGTCCAGGACATCAAGCCCCATAAAGCCCATGGGCTTCAAGGAAGGTACCTATTAATTTTACTTTGGTGTTGTAAAAGTGAACAAGTAAAATCATATTTAGCTCTTGATTGACGGACCTCGACATGATTTTATACAATGAAAATTCTTGTACCTTGGTTTCCCAAGGGCGTAGGACAAACACATGAAAACTATTTGAAGCGTAAGCACCTTTTGCCTTTTGTCCTTTAGGTCTGATGACAATTATAGAGGGCCAAAACTGTCTGCAATTATTCAAGGACATCAAAAAATGCCCATGGGTATGGAACAAACGAGTAGATTTAAGAGCTGGGCAATAAGGCCAGACAAGTCCAATCTTTTTTACCATGACCTCCACCTAGTTTTGACAATGCAGTTATGGACTCGGCTCATTACATTCGTCGCGTCCATTTACATTTACATTACTTTATGCATAAGCAGGCCTTGGGCCTTTTTTAATTCGTTAGTGACACTTAGACTATATGGTTGGCCTTTGGCCTTATTATTCATTATTAGGCCATTTGGACATATTACTGGAGAGTGGGGGCCTTCTTGGAGGGCGCACTATTTTCCCTCCCAGTTGGGCCCTAGCCACCGGAAGCTTCCTTTTAGGGCTTCCTCTTGACTATAAGTAGGGAAACTGTGTCATTTGTTATTCAGTTGATGATATTGATCTCTCTCTCTTTAGCCTCTTTAATCTCTCTCTTTCTTGCTTTCTAGGGTTAAGTCTTGCTTATTGTGCTGCTTTCATAGCTTAGCTCTAGATCAGCTGTGGCTTTATTCGTAATTTGGTATCAGAGCACTTTCCTGATTGCTGAATTTCAGATCTGATTTTCTGCTTGGGTGCCCATTTTCCTTGCTGATTTTTCTCTCTTTGCTAAGGGGCTTTTGTCTCTTTGCTTCAAGCAACATTTAGCACAGTTTGGAGGAGACCAGCTCCCATTAGAGCATTTTCCTTGGCGGAGCTTTACTAGATAGTTAGCAGAAGTACTTCTGCTAAATTTGGGGGCCGAAAAAAAAAAAAATTTGGGCAAATTATTCCGGCGCCCAAGTTCCAACCCTCCATCACCCATTTCCAGCTTGTTTGCAGGCTCTCCAGCGCCCAATTCCCTCATCTCTTTCGTCCGTTTCCTCTTCCATTTTCAGCCCTCTCTTCACTTTTGTTTGCAGGCTGTCCAGCCACTTCATACCTGTCACTTTCATCCGTTTTTGTCTCCGTTTGAAGCCATCTTTCACACCTTGTTTGCAGGCTGTCCATCGCCCATCCTCAACCAAATTTCACGAAATTCCGACTCCGTTTGATATTCCAATTTGTCACTTGCCTCCTGGCTGTCCAGCGCATTTTTACAGCGTTCATTTTTCACTTTTTCATTTGCTGATTGCTGTCCTTTCTTAGTTGTGATAATAGTGGTTTTAATAGACTAATTTGGGGTGATGACAAGAGTCTGCTCTCTCAGTTTTTCGTCTATTCCTTCCACTCTCATTATGGCACATTCACCTACCCCGAGTGAGACTACTCAGGAAACCTTATCCGATCAGTTTTGTCGCATGGATGAGACCCTTTTCCGGCCTCGTTCTTCGCTTCGATACCGTTATGACCGGCTTTGCTACTATGCAGTCACAGATTGATTCTTTACAAGCCTCATGGATAGCGAGCGTGCTCATCATGGCTAATTGACTGGAGGACTGACCTTAAGTATTTCCGATATAGACATGCAACCCCACCTGAACCTTTGCTACTCATGGCCCGTGTCTCTGCCCTAATGTTGAGTACCATCTAAACCCAGAAAACTCAAGTAGTCCTGTCAAGGAGCTCTCATGAGAGAGAGATAGAGAAAGAAAGAAAGAAAGAAAGAAATTGTATTGATGTCTGTTGAGTGCCCAAGGGCACATAAGACAAAATGAATAAGTACATGTCTCGAGGATTACTGTCCATGACGGACAACATAATAAAAAATGCTAGTTTAAAGTGGAAAGACAACAGAGAACTCTCTAGCTAGGTAAAGACATA